>CM063601.1:7388432-7815499 GCA_032356905.1 Salix exigua
AGGTGTTGTGGATTTACTGTAGCCCCTCTCACATGTCACTGTGGACTGGAGCAGTGTAAGTGCGCATTTGCCCTTAATGAGCTGGCCTCTTTGGTTTTGTTTGTAGGGGCTCTCTCGGTTTTTTCCTTTTCATTTTCTCTGCGCCCATTTCATTTTCTCTTTTCAGGCAGAGAGGGCGTCGACTTGCTCACACCTGGAAATGGGATTCGAACCCATGATACAAGAAGATTGTATGTCGATTTAGCAAACCAATGCCTTAAGCCACTCAGCCATCCCTCCATGATCAGAATTGGATGTGCGGTTGGTAATGCCCGTAGCGCGCGTATTCTTCCTCTATCTATGAGCGAGACTATCCGGATCTGCCCAACATCCAAGTCATCCCAATCTGCCAGGCGAGGCTCCCCACCACACTGAATGATGAACTTTGCGCCATGCTAATAGTTGTGTGGGGATATATTCCTAAGCCAAGCTATACCTGCAAGCCAGGCTGGTTTGAGGTCGGTTTTAGCCGAAGATCGGTCCTTTCTTTGCCTCGGTTCGCTGGTTCGGTCTGTGGCTCGATGAGGTATGGTTTCGCCCTTTGCTTTGCTTTAATTTCTGGGTTTCTCGATTGGGTTCATGGGTTCAATTTCATTGGTTTTCTGTTGCTTTTTTGTCTCTCGGTTTATGGTTTCTGTGGGCTGGGTTGTGGTTGGTTTGTTTTATTGGGTTGGTTTGAATTTTGATTTTTTCTTCCTGTATAGTGGGGGCTGGGAATTCCGTTTCGTTTAATTGGGTTTGGATTGCTTTCATTTTGATGTTTGTGTGTGTTGGGTTGTGGGTAATTGGTTTAATTGGGTTGGGGTTCGATTTTTCCTTTGATTGAATGTTGATTTGAGTCTCGGGTGGACTTTGGGTTGGTTTTGATTTGGGTTATTTGCATGCGGGTTGGTTGGTTCTTCCTTTGTTGATATGGATTTGGTTCAATTCGTTCTGGTTGTTCTGCATTCGGTTTGGGTTCCATTGATTCATTACTGTTTCTCTTTGGTTCTGTTAGTTTGGCCACACGGTTTATATGTTAGTTAATTAAGTTTATATGTTAGTCAATTAAGCTTTTACTTCTGCATTCGATTTGGTTCGATTACTGTTTCTTTTCTTTCATTAGTGAAGTCATTTCGCATTAATGTTGTTCTCTTTGTGTTTTGCAGTGTACATGCTCCTATTTTAATGTTGTTCTGCTGCATGGTTTGGTTTGCTGCTGTCTCTTGCTTTTTTTTCTTTTCTTTTCATGTCTGCTTGGAATCTCTCTAATTCCTTCGGTTTTATTTTGGAGGTTCTTTTCTGCTAATTGTAACCTGTTGCTGCCAAGACTTGCTTGCGTCCTTCGTGTCTTTCGTTCTTCTTTTGAGGTTTGTTCTTTATGCTTTTTCTTGATGCTTGCTGGTTTGTTGTTTGTTTATGCGTTATCTTTGTTTGGAGCATGTATGGCCTATAAGTTTTTGCTTCGAAATCAGCATGTGGAATCCTACAATTTGTACATGGTGTGAAGAGAAATAAGAATATATCTATCAAGAATACATAAAAGTAAATACTTAGATGATTTGTTTGTTGTAATTCCAGTAAGAATACATAAGAATATATCTATACATTTCCCTTCCTGTAATTCCAGTTGTTTTGGAAAATAAAAGATATAAAATCAAAAGCTAATAAAAATAGCTTAGATTTAGATGCCTGAGATGGTTAAAAAACTCTAAGACATGATCTCAAAAATTGAGTTAATGCCCTAAGAAACCATATCACAATAACTAATATCATGAGCTATATATATTATTCCAGGAGTCGAAATTATGCTTTATGATGAAATGATTTACCTTGATAGCTATAGTTTCTGCACTACAAAGTTTTCCATGTGTAAGAGATAATTGAACCAATGAAATAAGAGATGGTTCTGTTATTTTGCAATACACCTAGCAGCTACTTAGTTAAATATAAGAAACAAACAGGTTTAAGCTCATGAAGTCACAGAGGTAATGATAAACTTGATGATAATAGCATTAACAAAAATATTTAACAAAACAAATAGAAACAAATAACAAAAGGAGTGAGGTTCAATGGATTACATGATTCGTTACTAGAATAGCTTTGGTGCTACCACCAGAGGACTCTGTGTGCCCCATGGCTTTTAGGGTTCTTTTTGTTATTACTTTCTTCACCTTCCTCTCTGCATATACTCCAATTTGTTGTTCAATATTCTTGAGGATATCCTCCACAACATCATACCAATAGGTTGCATCACATGTCACTGTGGACTGGAGCATCACATGTGAGAGGGGTTGTGATTTTTTTTTTTGTGATGTTCAATAGAATCAGGTTCAGGCATGTTCCTGATGATTAAGGTTATTGTTGAACACAAGAAAATTCACTCATTGTTACATTTTTTACTCTTTTCATTTGTTTCCTTTATGATTAGATATTTTGTATTCGTATCATATTTTTAAAATTTTGTTTTGGTGATGATTGAGTTTGTTTCCCATAAGATGATGTTGTGCAGTAAAGTCAGTAGGCTCAACACTCAATTTAGTGCTTCTAGGTTAACTTATTTGAAGCAGCATACACAAGGATGCATAATTTGTTGTTTATGAGATATTCATGGGTTCTAAGGATATATTGCTATATCTTTGCTCCTATTACAGCTTCTATATGCAATGCCCAATGCTTATAAGAGGTAGAATGATAGCCTCACCCATCACCTAGGACATATTTGTGAAAGTACATGAAGATATCAATGAATGCACCCTCTATATTGGAAAACACAAATATTGTTCTGAAGATTAATAACTAGATAAAATTGCAAACAAGAATCCTAAAAAAAATGTATATAACATAAGTTTCATAAGCACACCAATCAATTTGACAATGGAATATTGTCTACAACATAGATAACTTTCCAAACAGAGAACTTTATCTAAAATATTTTTAAGACAAACAATCCAGATTCAGGGAGGTGTTCGTGCTGGCTCCAAAATTGCACTAAATTCAGTTGAATCATAAAACCTTTAAACAAAATCATCTAAGATAACTTCATCTTCACTACTGGTTGCATCTGATAGATCATGGACCGGCATAAAGGAAGTCAAGATGATTTGAAATCTCACACAGTAATAAATCAGCTTTGCAAAACTGTTCGCACATGCAAGAAATGTGATTGGATGTAAACTTCCTATTATGGAATGGAAGGGAAAAGTTGAAAAACAAATGAGGCAGTATGCTGAGTCAAATGCCTCGATATAGCCCAATCATAAAGTACTGTGGCTTCTATACTTTTCTATCCAGTTATACTTTAGAGTTTTTTTCTCAATAGGCTCAACATTCAATTTAGTGCTTCTAGGTTAACTTCTTTGAAGTAGCATACACAAGGATGCATAATTTTTCTTTTTCTTTTCTGCTTTCCTTTGCATTTCACACATTATTCATCTTCAATCTTTTGTTTTCTTTCTTCAGATTCTGGTCTCCTGATCGTCACAAATTGCTGCCAAAACTTCCCTTCACAAAGCCTTTCGTAAACTCTTTGTCACCCTACTTTTAAGGTTAGTAAGCCTTTGACGAAAACCTTGCAATTAATTGTGTTTATAATGGAAATGTTTAATATTTTGTTTGCTACTTTTTATTATGGTTGTGGGAATTTTTATTGTGAACATGTTATTATGCTTTTTATTATTTTCATTTGTTTCCTTTATGATTAGATGTTTTGTGTTCGTATCATATTTTTAAAATTTTGTGTTGGTGATCATTGAGTTTGTTTGCCATAAGATGATGCTATGCAGTAAAGTAAGTAGGCTCAACACTCAATTTAGTGCTTCTAGGTTAACTTATTTGAAGCAACATACACAAGGATGCATAATTTGTTTTTTATGAGATATTCATGGGTTCTAAGGATATATTGCTATATCTATGCTCCTATCACAGCTTCCATATGCAATGCCCAATGCTTATAAGAAGTAGAATGATAGCTTCACCCATCAACTAGCTAGAACTTTTTTCTCGATAGGCTCAACACTCAATTTAGTGCTTCTAAGCTAACTTCTTTGAAGCAGCATACACAAGGATGCATAATTTGTTGTTCATGAGGTCTTCATGGGTTCTAAGGATATATTGCTATATCTTTGCTCCTATCACAGCTTTTATATGCAATGCCCAATGCTTATACATTTGTTTTTTTTCCTTTTTGATCCCTAAGAATGGTTGTCTTAATTGGAAAGAACACCTGGTTACCAGAAAATAATATATCTATTATCTTTCTTTTGTTCCTTTGAAATAAATTTTAAAATATCCACTATTCACTGAAACCTTTTTTTGTTTCAGCATTTAATTTTTTTTTCCACTATTGCAAATTTCTTTTCTTGCCTTATGTCTTTATTTATCTTTCTCTCTCCAAAAATCAAAGAAAGATTTTAAAGGTTTCTTTCTCTTAAAAGAGAGTTATATAGTTGGCTAATCTTACTCTCTTTTACAAAAAGATTTTAAAGGTTTCTTTCACATTCTTCAAGTCTTTTGACAAAACTAGGGTCTTGACTACAATGAGAGAACATGAAAAAAGTAATTTCTTTGTAAAAGAGAGTATCAATTCTTTGAAACCAACCGACTGTATTCCTACATTTTGCATCAACTAACAACCTTACCAGTGACTTCAAAGCATGCATGTTATTCTAAATATCCTCATCAACAATGACAAACCCATCATTGACATTCACTAACCTCCCATCAATCATATTCACATGTTTTAAGTGACATCAATTCTATAATCTTTGGAAACACTTTATCATACCATTCAATAGGCAAAAACTCTTCTCGAATTTCTCGAGATGAGTGAGAAGTCCATTTCCCTTGGATTCAAAGCACTTTGTACCAATGAGAAACTTTTGTACATGTCCATACACCATCATTAGTTAACAACCTCCTCTATCTAATAATAAACAATTAATCCCTTTGCACACCAATTATTTCTAAATATTTATCATTTATTTATCAATCATGATAATTGCTCTACGTATTTTCTTTAGTCATGCATTTAGTTGATTTCATTTGAATGCCTAAACTTTATATATATAATGCACAATGTTACTGGTTTTTGAAAGATACAACTGGAGATACTTGATTTTTGAAAAATTATGCAGGTTGTGTTATGAATAACTTGGGATCTTCTAATATAGAGGAGACTCTGCCGAAATTTCTAACAAAATTTCTTCCCATGCTTCATCTACTAATTACAAAAATTAAACAAATTCAAGAAAAATATTTCGAATTATTACTGATGATGATGATAATTCTTTCTCTGCTGCTCATTGTTTTCATCTAAATTTTTATATTACATGTACTTGAATTGTTTCATCATTTGTCTTTTATTTTTTTCAGGAAAATTAGCAACAGATGATATGACTCATTTCACAAAAGGGATCTTGCTTCATTCTACACGTTAACATCCCTTTCTTTTGAACTTATGTACAAATTGTATAATTATCACTCTTTTATCATCTTTGATGATGCTACAGATATTCCAAAGATGTAACTTATGTTAACGAAACAAACTCTTCTATATTATAGTTCTAAACTTTTATATTATAAGTTCATCGTTATTATTGTAATTATATTATATTATATACGCAACAATGCCCGCGGCAACGCGCGGGCATCTAACTAGTTCCATTATAGACGGTGTGAGTAATTTAAATATGGTCGATGAATTGTTTTCCTCTTTCATTTGCTCTTACCCCAAAAATTAAAGTCGTTTATAATTTTTTGGTGCGAATTCATCTTTTTATTATTTTTGTATTTTTATTTTTTATATTAAAGTTTTACTTGTTTTCAATCTAATGTTGCAATGATATCTTCAATTTGATCCTTCTATTTAGCTCTATTGAGTTTATAATACCTCCCACGCACAACTTTAATTATGTGGGGGAGGCATTGAGTTTTTCTTTCTCTCTTTCTCTTAGCTCTATTGTCTATATTTTTATAATTTATAATTTGATATTTCAAATCAAATTCATGATTTTATTTTCAATGATAACAATATTTAATTTTAATTTGGTCCTTTTTATCCATTTCTCTATCTCTTTTCAACGACAACAATAATGGTTATAGTTAAATTCTTTCGGTTCATCATTGAAAATAATTTTATGATTTTCTCAATGGTAGTAATTTTTCTTTCCTTTTATTTTTTTGTTGTGTTTTTATGCTTTTTAATTTTATCCTTCAAAAAAATTTATAATTTTGTTATTTCAACAGCATGAAGATTTTATTGGAAACTCATTTAAGAAAAAGATACAACATGCAGGATTTTAAGATTTAACTTATTGCCTAAATTAATAGCATTACAAAAAAAAATGTTTTCAATGTGGCTGGTAAATAAACCAGCTATTATTAGAAAAAATGCCGAGTAAATAGTAATAAACTATTATTATTATTATCATAAACTATTATTATTATTATTATTTTGTTCGTTCTTTCTTTATTTCACCTGAAAAAAATAGAAAGAGGCGGCATGTTACCCAGATTGCTGGAGATTTGAAGTTAAATCTCTGCTGCTAAAACTCGTGGGGTCCAAAGAAGGGGTGGATTGAGCAGAAAACGATGGTGGAGATTGAATTGCTGGTGACAAGGCCACGTGTAGAGTGAGATTATTAATATTTTTAAAGGCGCAAGTTAGATTAATGGATGTATTTTTGTGAAAACTGAAAATAGACAAGTGAATGACCCATCATTTCGTCCCAAAATGAAGAAAGCTAAGTTTTCTGCATATTTATTAATTCCGTTTCGTTTTGCTCTGTTACAAAAATTCTGATCGAAATGTCTCGGTTTTATTCTGACTGTGTCGTTCCGGGTTTAAAATCTATTTTTTTTATTTTTAAAAAATTATTTTTGATATTTATACATTAAAATAATCTAAAAACACCAAAATATTTTAAATAAAAAAAAATTTACATTTTAATTATACTTGTTAAATTATATATATATATGAACAGTACGATACCAAAACAACATTCCAAAATACTATGAAACTAAAATATTCTATTCTAATAGAAAAAATGAAACCACAGCTAAAATGATATTTATAACTGTTTTTCGTAGATAGAAGTACTCACTGCTTTCCATATCTCGAAAATAGCCTTGGAAGGGGGTGGATACTAGGCTTGAAGCAGCAGAGACAAAACAAAATCCAAACCCTTTCGATTCCTCGATCTCATCGCCCAGACCGAAACCAAACCAAAAGTACCAAAACATTATTTTTTTCTTAAAAGAACGACAATGTTTGTGTAAAGTTCCTGGAAAATCACCCCCGCTGTGGTCAGTTTTTTTTTAACGCAAGAAAAAATTAAGAATTGCGAGATTTTTTTTATATAATCTTATAAATTTAAGTTGAATAGTAAATCAAGGTAGAATTTGTATGAAACGCCGAGTTATAATAAAATATATAAATTTAAAATTAATATAAACTTATTTGTTCAGCAAGTCTCAACAAAATCACTAGTATAAAATCATCATAATTATTAAAAAAAGAAAAAATTCAAGCACTTGAATCATCAAATTTATTTTATTAGAATAAAAAATGTTTACGATTATTTTGAAAAATAATAATATAAAATCACCTAAACATTCCCGAGCCGGTAATAGCAATAAAAAAAATCTGGCATGAAAATACCATTATACCCCCACACTAACCCTATTTTTTTGTCAGAAGGTAATCAGGTAGTTTAATTGTTGATCAAACATGAAATACCTACCCTCGACATTAGCTCCTAGTTTTTGTCCCGCTCAAGAGTAGATCTGTTATTTTCCCGTTCACATGCAGATAAAAAATTGAAACTGCCCTGGCCCTGTTTTTGTTTTTCTGGCCTGTTTCCTAGGATAAAAAAAATAGTTATATTCTTCAAATAAAAATAAAAAAGACATAAACACAAACATTAATTTCATTGTTAAAATGTATAATAATATGTGTTTAGAGATACAATAAAGCATTAACGTGTTTTATATACTCTGTATATATATAAAAAATCAATTCCTATTTACTGGGACTACTATCTATCCACGTGCGTTTCCCGTTCCATCTGTCCACGTGCGTTTCCCGTTCCATCTGTCCACGTGTGTTTCCCGTTCCATCTGTCCACGTGTGATGCTCCCCTCCAGTAAAGTAGCAGTACAAAAACGAAAGCTAGGGAGAAGGAGTCCATTTTGATGACATATTACTATTTTTTTTTTTAATTATATTAAAAATCAGACAATGCCCGAGTCAAAACGCTAATTCTAGTCACAAGTTGAGGCGGCCACGGAATGCAGCATACCAAAGAGACACCAAACATAGCCAGTGGCAGGAAATTTCATCTCATACAAAACAATGCTTCTTCGACTTTTCTTGCTACTGTCTGTTCTTGGCTCGTCCTGGATCGGATGGGTCAACTCACATCAGGAATCAGGTGAGTGGAGCTGCGAGACCGACGAAGAGATCAGAATAGAAGCCGGGTTCAGGCCTGGATTAATCACCCTCGATGGCCACGCCGATGATTGGAAAGACATTGACGCCTTCGACTCCTCACTGCTTCCAGCTCTCGACCCAGATGACGATAAGGAATACAGGGGAGGAAAAATGACTGTCAAGGTAAGGATTTTTTTGTTCGAAAATTAGTATCACGCTTTCATTAATCAGCTGTTGATAAATCACAGTGAACTTCGCAGGCCTTGCACGACGGTAACGATGTATTTTTCTTGTTGCAAGTTGATGGGAGCTATGCTTATACAAAAGGGTAATTTTTGGATTGATCTGTTACTTTTTTTTATATATTGGATGTGGAATTAATTTTTCTGGTTGCTTTATTGCTGGGTTTTTTTAGTTGTAATCACATTAAATTCTTGTCTCTGCTTTCCTATTGTTACCTTTTATAGATTATTTGTCTCTCTCTTGGATTTCTTCCTTTCTGGGTGTGATTAAGAGAGTGCACGTTTTGGTTAACTCAAATTGCTGGTGCTTTGACTTCTCGATCTTGAAGGCTTTTTTTCTCCGTTTTTTTTTTTTGTTAGATTGAATTGAATTTTTATGCTGCAGTGATAACAAGAAATGCCCATCAGTTGCTCTCATGTTTCCGATTGGCGATGAAGCAACCTATCACAATGTAAGTCACTCCACTGATTACCTGGCATGCTGTCACGCCGTTAGCTCATAATGTTCGTCGTGGTTTCGTAATCAGAGAGTGGAAATTGAGGATTGATTGTATCTTTTTAGATGGGTGGCTGCAAGGAGGGAACTGATACTTGCAATAAGAAGACTTGCAAAGGTCATGAAGTTGATATTATGCACTTCTCGGTTGGAAATGCTATCCCAGGACGACTCTATGGTGGGAATCCGTTAGACAACGAAGATGGAAATGGAGGTGACAGGTGCTGCCATATTAACTTCTTGATTATTAAAACCATGAGATGACTTGTTTTGTCGGTGATTTTTACATTATTTTTGGTTATGCTTATTTTATTTTTTATTCTCTGCTGAACAGGTTTGGTCATCTGGTTGATCTCTATGGTTGGAATCCACACTGTAGATACCTTGATGGCACTGGTCCTTCAGGTACCTTTTGAATTAACTATTCAGTTTTAATTGTTAATTGGGGGGAAAGGTATGCTTGTATGATTGAAAACGATGGAACTGCCTTTAAAAGGAAAAAAAAAGGAAAATGGGATGGAGCACTAACCGAAGTGATTGGAAGGAGCACAATCAGGGTGGCTTAGAATTCATTATATGCGCTTCCAAAATCAAAGCTTTCAATTTATGAAGCTGTCCATTTCATGCTTTGTTGATATTGACAGTCACCTTAAAATCTTTTCAAAGATCTCTATATTCTAACCGCTTCATCCTCATTGCTAACTATTCTTCAAGGACATCCACTGATGTATGCATCTTAAATACTTGTCTTCCATTATGCACCAGAATGCTCTCCATCCTATCCTACTATATTCTTGTCTCTCTAACCATTGTGTAATCCCATGGCCACACCTTTCTAAGACAGGCTGTCCCAGGCTCAAACTTGAGTTTTGCACCGCTTGCTAAGTGGAGCTTACAAAACTCACTAATAATTAACTGTATCAACTTTGGTATAAAGAACCCTTTATTTTATGGAAACTATTTTTCCATTGCCTTTGCACTTGTTTTTGCAGCCCTCATCTTATATTTAAGAGCTGTACGCTTTTAATCAGGCCACTTGTTTCTTCTTAGTTTTCACCATGTCTAATTCATAATTGTTATAGTTGATTGTTCCCTACTTGTGCCTTCTGAGTAAATTCCTTCCAAATTGTATTCCCAGTTAGCTTGACTACCAGAATCTTCCTTCTCCAATCTATCAAATATCTTATTCTCAAACAAGATTAAACCCTTAACTATTTTGGATACAAGAGTAAAAGTTAATAATTAATAACTTGTCCTATCAAACCACTATCAAAAAGATGCAGAGGGGAAACTGTACTGCTTGCTATAGCTTTGGTCATTGATGTGTATTTTCTGTAGTAGTATGTTATATTATGATTTGATATGCATGATCAGAGTGTTTCACTTCTCAAAACCACACCCAGGGTTCCTGACCAGAAAGGGCCTTAAATGCCCTGTATTGTATGAAGATAACTTGTACCTGTTTGGCACTTGTGTTGTGATCACTTAACTGTTGAATCACCACTCGAGAATTAAGATGTTTGGCGACCCCATTGCCCTGCAGAAGTCTTTTCACCTCAAAAAATTATTTATGATCATTTTTTTTGGAAAAAAGAAGTCAAACAGTCTTTACTTCCAAACACTTCTTTGCTCGCCACTCATGTGGCTGTGACGCCAATTTGATCCTTAGTGTTCAAACTTTCAATTTGTTAGTTCCCCTTATTTTCTCTTCATAGGAGGAAATGTAAATGTTTCTTGCAATTGTTTTTACAGGCTCTGTTAAGTAGTGGGATGATATTGATAATCATGAGCCTCTATGCAATTTTAGAATCCAGCTCATCTTGTTCAACTAGAAATGGTCCTAGTAGCTCTACCTATTGTGGCGGATGATTTGCTATCTTTGGAATAATTTACCTAGCCCACTTTCTTGGGCTTTCAGAAGCATACTTTATGCGAATGGGATAATTTCTTTCTTCAGATATACAGTATCTTAAGCTAACCACAAATTTTTGATGTCGGTTGTTATATTTAAACAAAGTTTGCTATTCATATCTTGATTTGCATGTTTGGTTATTTCAACCTCTCTAATGGTGATCAAGTAATAACCAATTTTTTTTCAGGAAATGATTCTAGTGGCCAGAATAACTGGAAAGGGGCATGGTGGCACAGTAGCTTCAATGTTCACTCAGGTGATTGCCTTTTTTTTCTCTTAGTTTTATTTTCAAAACGTCGTTCTTCTACCTGATGTTGTTGATAGCCGTAATACCAAATTGAAAATACTTAACATGTTGAGAAATCTACGCAGCTTCGTTGTACAATTAACAAAAAGAATGTGACTCATAAAAGAAGCGTGATCAGCTTTGTTAAACGCTCATCAATGTGCCTTGTACAAATTTTCTCTAGGCTAGATTAATCATGCTTTCAATATCCAATCACATGATTTTCGATTTTATATGATTAAAGACAGTGCTTCAGGAGCCATGCATCAAAAGCTGTGTTATGGAAAGGGAACTTGAAATTGGAAAGAATTGAACTGATCTATTTCTTAAGAATTTTTGCCCACGGAAAATTGCCACTAAAACACGGCAAGTTCAATTTGGTTATGTATCTCCATTCTTGTGCGGCGTGCTGTTTTAGTCTCAAATGGTGGATTATGATCTGCCCTTTGTATCCATATTCGTGCTGTGTGCCTTTGGCAATATCTACAACTTTCTCATTCGAAATTTTATTTTAATATTTTGCTAACAGGTTTTGTAGAGGAAGACAGTCCTTATACATCAGATGGTCAGAAGGGAACATATTTTTTTGAATTCTCTCGGCCTTTAAGAACCATGGATCGTCTCCAACAGGTCAGAAACCCATCCATGATATCCAGGCATTAGGTTACCCTTGGACTCGAACACGAAAATTTATAGTAGTTCGCTCCCAGCATCAATATTTGAATTGGAAAGGAATCAACGATTCATTTCAGAACTTATGCTGTTTGATTGTTGCGTAGTTTGTGCTCCCAGTATCAATATTTGAATTGGAAAGGAATCAAGGATTCATTTCGGAACTTATACTGTTTGATTGTAGCGTAGGTTTGAGGATAGAACATTTCTGAATGAGCTGTTTCCTCTAATTTCTGCAGGATGCGCAGTTTACAATTGGTGGATCTAGCAAGATGGCTGTTGCATTCTGGTATCCAGTTGATGGGAATTCATGGCATGGATCCGGGCACTATTCTGTCAACTGTGATTGGATACCCCTGGACATCTCTCCAGGCAGTTCAATCTTAAAAGCATCGACAAGAGGCGGCTCAGGAGATGTTGCCAGTGCCTTTGCCCTTCTATTCTCAGTCCTCTCTATTTGTCTGTCTGTTTTCGTGGGTTATTATAGAGGAGCTGGATCCAATAATGGACACTATCGACCCCCATCAAATCTGGAGGGCAACGATGGGCTCTGAGTGTACCCCTATTGGAACTTGTACTACTTGGCTTGTGCTTCGATCACTACCACATCCTTCGATTTTTTTATATTATCATAACTCAATTGTTAGTTTATAAACACCTTCAAGGTGTGTTTTATCACTTTCTTTTTTTGGGTATTTTTTAACTGGTGCTGTATATGCTTTGCATAGTTTAGATTATGTTAATAACTGTTTCAAAGTGGTTTTTGTTTGAAAATGTTTTGAAATGATATATACTTTTTTATAATTAAAAAAAATTAAAAACATATAAAAAAATAATTTTAAGCAATTTTCTTTAAAACAAATCAGTGAAAATTTTTGTTGCGGTGCAACTTTAAAACAAATGATATATTTAGCCTTGAGATAAAAAAAGAGGAAGAAGAGTTGTTGACCCAAATTATTAATTTAAAAAATTAACTTGTATTAACTCCATCTAATATATTATCATTTTAATATTTTATAAATATAATCAAAATATAACATTTCAATTAAAAAAAAACAAAACGCCAACAGCAAAGAATTCACAATCCTGATTTCAAATTATTAATAACGCTCCAGTAATAAGACCGAATAAGCCACCAGAAGGAATCCCGCAAGCATCTCGGCCTCATGGAGAAATAATGGAGGCCCATCTATTATGTCGGCCCAAATAAGAAAAACAGGAAACGAACTTAAAATCAAATCGAGCTATACCAAATAAGCTCCGGAAAGAAAGCAGTCAAATCACCCTCTCAGACAGGTACCTCCACGCACACCCTGTCTCTTTCAATTCGATTTATTTATTGCCATGAATCTCTTTAGATCTTAGCTACCGCTGACCAATCCTGGTAAGCAAAAGTGAAATCCAAAGTTAAATAATTGGTGATTTTTGAGTGGACTACTGACATTCAGTAATTGTATGCGAGTAGTGGAGGTTGTT
Source organism: Salix exigua (assembly GCA_032356905.1). Taxonomy (NCBI): domain Eukaryota; kingdom Viridiplantae; phylum Streptophyta; class Magnoliopsida; order Malpighiales; family Salicaceae; genus Salix; species Salix exigua. The sequence goes on from CM063601.1 coordinate 7,401,966, forward strand.
AGAGATGGGAAGGATCAAGCCTCTAGCTCTGCTGCAACGGAGCAAGCAGAAGAAAGCGCCGAGTCAAATAAGCGTCGCTTTTATTCTCATATGCTGCTTCATTTTCATCTTGACTGTGTTTTTCTTGTATTCTTCGTATAAAAACTGGTCGCTAAGGTATGTCAAGCTCTAGTTTGATGATTTATCCTTTGTGCTGTAATATTTGATAATAATTTTTAGTTTGGATGCGCCAAACTAGTTGGATTTGGATCTGGATCTGGATTTTTCCGGACGCACGTTGGCTATAATATTTTTTCATTGTGGAATGCAACGTGTTGATCGTGCATCTTTCCTTTTCTTTTTTTCTGCTATTATGCACGATGTAGTTTTGTGATTGAGCGAGCTCTTGTGTTGCAAGAATCAATACAGCACCATTTGGTTCAGGAAATGTTTTATGATAATCATGACTTTTCATGGGGCATGCACGAGTGATTTAGAGGTTCTTTTAGGGGTGGGTTTTTAGTGATGATGATCTGGGTCAACATGCTTCTCATCGAGTTATATCGGTGGACTGGAAAAGAGAAATCAAATAAATGTGGTTTGACAAGGGTTTTGATTTTAGTTGGAGGATTGGTCACCTATCCGAGCATACTGCTAATGGCTGTTCGTTTTGAAAGACTGGCAAAATAGATCCTTGCCTGTTTATTTTGAGAAATAAGATAGATTGATAAGGGGCCTGGTTCTTAGTTGGAGTGTTCGGTCTCCTTTTTTCATGCCATTGTTTTCAGCCTAGTTACAGCCATTGTTATAGTTCCCATTTAATGATTTAAGCTTGTAATGTCGAGTGGGGTGCTATTTTCAATTATGGAGTGGCAATATAATTTCCCTTTTGGTTGAGGTAGGCATGTTTTATTTTTTAATTTTGCTTCACTTTCACTTTGATATTGCTGAATTTTGAACACTTCAAAAGGCTTTATTACAGTGTAACTCTTCATGGAAAGCTTTCCTTGAAATTTATGACAGCTTTGGAAGGTACCTTGCTAGAGAATGCTCAATAATGTGAAGAGCTCCTGTGTTCTAGATGTAGGTAGCCAGGGTTTAAGATTGCGGTTAGAAATATATGAAAATATGTATTTTTATTTTTCAAATTTTATTTTTAATATTAATGTCAAATAATTTAAAAGTACATAAAAAATAATTTATGCTAAAAAAATCCAAAGCTTTTCAAAAACATGTTTCAACCATAACTTGCCAAAGGGGCAGTGATGCATTGAGGGACGGGTCGTCCCATTAGAGGTGCAACCATGAATTGGTTCAAGCTATAATGTTCAAAAGAATATGTGATGTTCTTAAGTTGTGTATTTCAGCTTACAAAGGCTGGATGGAATACTCTGACAAATTCATCAAAAAGAAAAGAAAACGAAAAGAAGCTACGGGAACACCGAGTGGACGAATAACCACATCAACTGGATTTTGTTCCTGCAATAAAAGATTTCCTGTCATTTGAAATGCTTAGCATATGGATACCTTCAAAATCAATTTCAAATTGCTACTCATTGGAAGGGTCTAAATTTCTGTTAACATGTTCCAGACCTGAACCTATTTAGGGCAGACCCTTTCAAGCAAGCTCTCGAGCTCGGGGTTTATTTCAATTCCATCTTCTTCCAACCTCTGCCGCATCTCCGGGGCCAATTTGCCAGCAGCTATGTAAGTCTTTAGCAACAAATCGTAAGCATTGGAGTCAAGACGATCAATGTGCTTCAAAATCTTGCATAGTCTCTCAGCACCATCAACATCTTTCTCATCTTCAAAATAAGCAAAAAATGCACTCAACGTTTTCGGGTCCGGTTGCCATTCAATCTCCCTGACTTCAGAAAATGCAGCTTTCATGTGTTTCAGAGCCAAATCCAGCTGATGGTTCTTCAAGAAGAAAACCATGAACATCTCCCGGGCATTAAAGAACAATCCTTCGGTCCTCTTAAGAGCATCATCAAATATTAATGCTGCTTCTTCATACAGGTCATGCTCTAGGCAGGCTCTTATAGCAACATTTGCTAGCCTCATATCATAACTGTGGCAACTGGACTCCCACTCCTTAAAACACCTCAGTAGACCCTCAACATCTTTTAACTTAGCAAGAGTGTGAAGCATGGTAAGGTAACTAACATTGGTCGTTGTGTGGAAGTTTGACTTTAGGGAACTCCACACCCGGTTAACCTCGCCTAGGTTAGAAGTGCCAGCATAAAGGGTGATCAGAAAATGATAAGCTTCACGATAATCACCTTGTCTGTGTTTTTTCTTCGTTTCGCGTCCACGTTCTATCTGTTCCTCTACCTTTTTAAGAGCCAGTTCAGCCTTGTCAAAATGCCCAGCCTTGACATAGATTGTAGCAAGGTTAGTGTAAGTAGTCCAAGAAAAGTTTTTCTTGCCATCCATTTTCATCTCGTCTAGAACTCTCTCTACTCCCTCTAAATCATTTAAACATCCATAGCTCTGCATCCACATATTATAAGTGAAGGTACAAGGAGATACACCTTTCTGCTTCATCTCTTGTACAATGGCAGGCACCTTCTCGGGTTGGCCCAATCTCATATGTAGGCTCATGAGATTGTTAAAAGGCAATGAGTTTGAAAGAAACTTCATCTCGTCCATTTTTTCAAAAAGAGTCAGCGCCTTTTCAGACATAAGTTCCCTGCAGTAACAGCTCAGAAGCGCTCCATGAGTTGAATGATTTTGCTCGGATGGTGAGAGGTCGTCAAAATAATACTCGGCTGCAGTAATCCCTTTGTTCTTTGCTATAAGATCTAGGTAAATTGCATGGGGAACGTTCATTTTCCTCTTCTGCATCCACTCCATTACCTGCATGACACAAATCAAAGCAACATTTTTTCTCAATTTGAGGAGTACAGATAGGCAGTAAATTGTTTTCAAATCTTAATTACAAGAAACAAGCAATCATGGTTGCCCAACCAAAGCACTTCTCTCGTAGTGATATGGGGATCTCTAGAAACAAAATATTACTTCATTCATAGCTATAGGCTATAGCCATGTTTATTACTGAATACAATGACATTCGAAGCACTCGCGTTACTTTTCCAATCTGGGTTATAACGGCAGGCACTGTTATAGCAATACACTCAAATCTCTCAGTCTAAATTAGATTAGAAGAAAAATCAATTAACAAATAAGCTAGCAACCCTTAGCCTTAGAGGTGAATCAAGGGCCCTAGGGATGTGAAAAATTCAAGAAATTTGACAAATGAAACAGAGACAGGCGGGCGGACGGACCTCAATGGCATAATCCAACCTGCCGTACTTGCGGAGCTCTCTGATGCAGGCAAGGAGATCGACTTTGCTTGTTTTCCCGCCCTCCAATACGAAATCATTTAACGTCTTTGACACGCTCCCCCCGCTTGCCCCCAGTTCCGACAACCTCTTGTACAGCCTCTTCCTTTTTTCCAACGCTACTGGCACCGCCTCTGCCGCCGTGCACAGCTGCCGCACCACCCATGATCCCGTCCAGAACAGATTGCTTGGACTCTTCGTCATGTACTTAGATTCGCTGTTAATTAAAGCATCTCTTTCTCCTGCAGCTGTGAATAGAAATTCAATATTTTATTGTTTTTTATAAGTTATTATTTTTTTCTATTTTTTTAATAAAATCTAAATAGCCAATAAGATATTATCGATTATAATTATTTACGAAAATAATAAAATCTTTCAGGTTTGAATTAGCTTTATTTTTAATTATGATTCTATTTTTGTCTTTAAAAAAAATCACCTTAACTCTTAAACTTAATCACTAATGCTATTATTTCCCTAATCACCCCTTCTGTCAATTTTTAACTATTTCACTGCAATTAGACCCTTGAATTTTCAGTATTTATGTGATTTATGAGAGGTGTAGTTTCTTAATATAAAAAATATATAATTTAATCAAGCGTGTGGTGTGATGAAAAATATAATGCAACCCATCATAAATATTCTTAGCAGTGTAATGGAGGCATTTTACAAGGTTTCATTTCATTTCCTAAAATTTTTATAAAAAAAAAACATATTTTAGTTTTTTAGTTTTTATTAACATGCTGGTCTTTATTTTTAGATATTTGACTCTTGTATTATTTAAAAATCATATTTTAGACCTTATGGTTTTTTTATTTTTTACATTTAGGTTATTTCCACCAAAAAAAAAAATGTTAATCTAACCTAAATTTGAGCTTACGTTTAGGTTACCCTGGACCATAAGTCTTCTGAGACAGGCCTTTTCCAGCAAGCTCTCGAGCGGACGTATTGGGCGGGTGGGCTTAGGTTGATTCCGGGCTTTTTTAGCATGATTATTACCATTTGGGCCTGACCATTTTAGCTTAAGCTCGGTCTTCTTATGCTTAATCTCACTGTTCAGCATGGGCCCTGGACCTACAAACTTAACATGCATCGAATAATCATGGCTGTTGTCGCAATGACAATTTATAGCCAAAAAAATTCGAGCTCCCATGCTGGAGTCTAGTACTGCCATGAATAATTCCACGCCCTAGCATTTAAGACAGTGACAGCTGTCCTTAAATTGTTTTCTATAATTATTTATTTTGCAATAACAAACGGTGTTTCGTTTGTTGCCATGGATGTTCTTTTCGGCAGTGGCAGGTCAACAATCCGTCTGTCGTTTTGAAAATAATAAAACGAACCGCCGGAGGAGAGGCATGAGGTGGAGAATGTGATGAAAACAAAAATAAAATGCACGGGGAGATGGTAGGTGCGAGGCGCATGATATCGCCCATGATGCCAAGAACGCTTTCGCAGACAACATGATCAGTAATTATTGGTAATGCATGGGGACTGCCCAGGGTCCTCTGAATTGGCGCGCTATCATCATCGCATGCCACCTTCACAAACCCTCATTGTCAGAGATTACTTTGTATTTGTGGTGAAAACCGGGATTAAAATGCTTTTTTGTTATCATTTTAAATTAGTTTTTTTTAATATTTTAAATTATTTTAATATATTAACATCAAAAATGATTTTTTAAAATTTTAAAATATATATTATTTTAATACATTTCCAAATAAAAATTAACTTGAAAAACTCTGTTTTCAGTGTTTCTACTTTCTACATGAGAGGTAGAGGAGTTAGATAGTTTTTAAATACCCAAATTGTCCTTTTTACATATTTGATCTTATCCTCTTTTACCTAAGAATCAACTCTCAGATTCTATATTAAAAGCTGAATTCACCAGGAAAAAAAAAATCTCAATGAAAACTCGTGTTTTTCTTTGGTGAGTCAACTCACTCCACTGAAAACTCTCTCCTTGCACTCGACGACAAGATCAATGAATGGATCGCAAGGAAGATGGTAGAGCAGATTTTAAATAATAAGAAAGTTGCAGGGTGTGTGATGATATATTCTAACTTCCCATACAAAAGAGGATTCTCGAAATATATTCAAGAGAGGAGTTTGGAAAGCATGGTGGAAGAAGTATTGATTATTAACTATAGATTAAGAACGAAGATGGTTTCATTGTAATTTTACTCTTAAGATGTTATTTATTATAATAGTATTTTTTCAATTTTTTTATTTTATTTTTAATATTAAAATTGATTTTTATTGATATTACTCTCATAACACGTGAGTTTAATGGATTAAATCTATTTTCTTTTAAATTTTTTTATTCAAGTTGATTGTGAGCTAGATTCTATGATTTATTTTATTTATTTATGATCATATTATTTTGGTCTTGTAAACAGGAAATAATACTTAATAGATTATTCTAGACTGACTTTGGTCGTCCTTGTTCTCTTAACTTCATTTTTTTTTTTTATAATCTAACTTTTTTTCTTTCTAATATCATCATTTATTTACTATCATGTCTAATTAAAAATTAGACTTTATAATTTATTTTAATTTATTTTTTATTAACTTATCTCATCGCATTAAATAATTTTTTTTCTTTTGACAAGGTAATCTTCGTATGATTTATTGAGTCCTGGATTTGAAAAATCGATCCAGGTTGTTTTTTATATCCTTAAAAAAAATCACGGATTGAAATTCATATTTTTTTTTATAAAGTTATAACAATCTCATGACTTAACATTTATCATGTTCAGTAGAGATGTTTTTTTAGATTTTTGTAATTGATTTATTTTATTTTATTTATATGAAGTTATTATAGTATTATAATAAGAGTCATGAATTTAACATATTAATTTGAGTTGATCTAAATCAATTTAATATGTTATTAATTTAATATTCAACAAAATGTTATATTAAAATTATTTACAGTTAAGTTATATTTGTACGAGTTGTATGAGCTGCTTTTAAACCCATAAAATTATTTAAATCATATCAAATCAATTCTCGCATTATTTATTTTATTACTAGAAAAATAATATCATATACTTTAAAAATTCTAACAGTAAAAATGATAACCAGACACCATGAATAATTTGAAACTTAGAGTTTGGCAACGTGTTAAGAAAGAGAGTCAGATAAATCATTAATTTCTATTACTCTTTTTTGATGAATAATTTTATGAACTGCCACGTAACTCAGCAAACGCTGCAAACATCAGCACCAGATTATTTGTGCCTGTTTGGGTTGTTGGGCAAATTTTGATTTTTTTTTATTTTAAATAAAAAATTGATATTTTTAAATTATTTTAATGAATTGATATAAAAAATATTATTTTAATATATTTTTATTAAAATAGATGTTTTAAGAAGTTTATCACAATCGACAGAGTTCAAGTGCAAGTTTATCACAATCGACAGAGTTCAAGTGCCAAATGAAACGTCAACGCAGCCTGTTTGGAGTTTGGACTACGTAAGGGTATTCAAAACACGTTTTTTAATAAATAAAAAAACTCATCAAATTAATATATATTTTTTAATTTTATTGAATAATTTTATATGTTAATATTAAATCCAAATAATGAACCTAAATATTAAAATTTAATTTTAAAAAATACTTACAAATTTTATTAACACATAACAAATCCTAGAAAAACTCATTTCTACACAAAAAATTTCAGATTTTCAAATTTAATTCCAACAATTTTTGCCATTCTGTGGTCATACTAATCACGAAACAAATATATTTTTTTAGTATCAATTAAATGTTGTTTTTTAAAATATTTTATTGTTCAAAAAATATTAAAAAAATATTTTTTATTTTAAAAAAATATTTTTAACATCATCACAACAAAATAATTTAAAAATAAAAATAATAATAAAAAATAAAATAAAAAAAATTTAATTTATTTTTTAAACCTCACCAACACCCTCTAACCGTTGGCTTGTACTTTTCCGTCAGCGGCTCTCGTTAGACATTACGAAAAAGTCCGCGCGTGCCCTTCTCCACTTTTTATTTCCCTCGACGGACCCAAACTAAAAGAACAAAAGAAAAACGTTTCAAAATAAATAAATAAATAACTCTCTCTCTCTCTCTCTCTCTATATATATATATATAAAAAGGAGTATATCTGCCAAAAAAAAAAACTTCTCCAGTACTGTACAGTGAGAAAACAAACCGGTATTCTCCATCAAAAGAGTCGTAAAAAGTATCCGCCGTTCCTTCCTTCTGAAGCCTCCAGTTCAACTTCAATAATCTCTTCTCAGTAATGGAGTGTTTTGCTCGGAGTTATCAGCTCCGAGTTCCAATTCTTATGATAATATCTCCACCCTTGGATCCTCCTTCTCTGTCTTTGCCAAATGGTTTTTGCTTATAGTGTTATATGCTTTCCGTCCGTCCGTTTGGGCTCTTTGCTCAATTAGAGTGTGATCTCGCCGTTGATTTTCTTGCAATCTCACAGATCTGACGGGACGGGTGCTCTCAATCTACCGCGTTGGTGATGTCGGTGCTTGCAGTTTCAAATACCACCGGTATTTTATTTTTTTAACATAAATGCTGCTTTTTTGCTTATGCTGAACGAGGAAATATAGGAAAGAAATTGCACTTCACGAGAAGAAAAATTGAGGAAAGAAATTGGACTAAGTGATGTTAAAACGCTCAAGTACTACAGTGGTTTTCTTTGATATTTTAGCTTACTCTATAGCTTTTTGGTTTTCTTTTGTCCCGTCAGGGGTTTTGGATGCTGAACCAGATTCTGATATTATCGGCACAATATGTCATCATGTTTTACTATGCTTTATGTTGCAATTGAAATGAACAGCGAAAAGAAAGTTTCCAATGCTCTATCTCTTAAAATTTTTCATTTCTACAAAGTAGGGTTACACATTATCCAATGCCATTTTTTTGCTTCGTTTGTTGCGTTTGAGATACAACCGAGTAGAGCTCTGGGTTGATTAGACATTTATTTGTAAAAGTAGCTGTCAGTGTTGATTGTAGGTCATAGGAAAAGAAAGTAGAATTCGATCGAAACTTTACGGCACTTAAATTGCATTTACTCTGCTACCAGAGTTTCCGTCGTGTTTTCTTGACCTTATTAGATTGGAACTTTGAATGCGTGTTGCAGGATTATCAAGAAGAGTCTGGTATTTGTTTCTGCAGCTTTTCATCAATTCATGTTTTGTAATTTCCATCGCCAATGCTGATTTAGCTGATCATCAGTTCAAAGGACCAACCTTATCTCCGTCTAGAGTGCCTGTGGATGCACCGGCCATTCCTGATCCACCCCTCCCAGCCAATCTACCATTGTTACATAAACCACGGAAAAAACATCTCTCACCCCGTGGTGCGCCAACAATTGTGGTGGCACCAGCCCATCCTCCTAACCATGGTCCATTGATAACTTTTGGCCACCCCACTACTAGTTCACGCTTGTCTAAATCATCAATGAAGAAGAATGGATTGGTGTCTCCCAGTGTTGGATTGGTAGATGTTGCTCCTACTCAATCTGGTGATGGCACAAATCCTACTAGTTTAGCTCAGCCCCCATTATCTCCTTCTGTTTTTGGTAAGATAGCTGTTGTTTAGTACCTTTTTTTTCATCTCTTCTCCTTTTGCTTTCATGCTTCATTTCAATTCAATCATAGAAGAAAAGGTGTACATTGTTTTACTTCCTATATAAACTGTCTTACCAAGAGCTTGATAATGCACTTGCTTGCATAACTTATAGATAATTTCTATGAAAGAAATCTATGATTGTGCTATGACCATAGACACTGACATTAGAATTAATTTTTTCATTTTGCAGATTGTTGTAAACCGGACATGGTGCTGAAACGAGGAAGTCATGGTTGCCACTGTGTTTATCCAATAAAGCTTGATCTTCTCCTTTTGAATATCTCACAAAATCCTAATTGGAACATGTTTCTAGAAGACCTAGCTTCCCAGCTTGGCTTGCAAGTTTCTCAAATTGAGCTGATAAACTTTTATGTAGTAAGTCTATCCAGATTAAATATATCAATGGATATTCTTCCTCACACGGGAATCAGTTTCTCTGCCAGTGATGCATCTGCCATAAACTCCTCACTTACCTTGCATAAGGTTCATTTTGACTCCACTCTTGTGGGTGATTATAAACTCCTGAATCTGACTTGGTTTGAACTTCCAGCACCTTCACCAGGTAAATTGTGACACAGCCTCCTTTGTTTCAAGGATGCCATTATGGTTCTTACATGCAGTGCCATGGTCTTGGCCATCACATATAGCTTTTGTTGACTACTTTCATCTTTGGCTTATGTGTATTTCTATGCATCAGTTGTATGCTTGTTTGTGTTTCTTGATAAAATATGTGTTACCAAAGAAAAAAGAGGTGATTATATAAGTTTGGGCAAGAGGAAATTACCTAGTTTACAAGGACATGGCCCATCAGGATCCTACCAAATTGAAAGAAGAGGCCACCTGATTCACTATACAATTCTAGCATGTCTCTGAAAACAATATGGTTTTCTGGTTTCAATCCAAATATAAGGGCACATGGTTCAAATTTATACTGGTTTTATTGTCAAATCAAACACTCAGATAAGTTGCTGCATGTGTGTTGTGATTTGATGTAAATATAGCCTTCCTAGTCAAAATGATGGTAAATAAATAGATAATTGAACAAATTAATGAGAAAAACAAATTTAGCCATAATTTGTGACTATTTTTAAATTTCCACATGAAAGAGGATAGAATCATAGATAGATTTTTGTTGGGTAGTGCCTTTTTTTGTTAACCTTCAGGTTGCTATGTGATTATTGTCTCATGTGATAACTTTGCTTAGATTTCAGAATGTGCAATTCTAGCATATGTTTCTACAAATGGTGTGTTGTAGCCACTTTCTACTTTCAATCCAGTAGAACAGCACACGTCAAAATTCATGCAAATTTTGCTTTCAAATCTGGCATTGGAAAAATTGTTGCTTGTACTAATATGATGTGAACTGCTGCTTTTTTCCTGTCAAAAAGAAAGAAAAATGCACACTGTCAAGTGGTTATGATGGTGACAGTAAATAATAAATCATTGAAATAAAGTAAATAAACAAGACCTGGGTTGTGTCTGGGAGTGCTTCTTCTTCATCTTCTTCTTCTTTCGGGTGATTTTCAAAAGTTCTTTCGGCTTGAAAAAACATTAAATTGATGCTTTTATTAGTGTTTTATGATGATTTTGTTGTGCTAATATAAAAAATAAAAAATATTTGAAAAAAATTCATTTTGATGCATTTCAAGCGAGAAGTTATTTTGAGAAGCACTCTGCACCACAATCCCAAACACACTTAAAATTTACCCAGGCTTCCTGTTTGATATTATCATGTAAAATCTTTGTTTAGGTTCCAAAATGTATGGCAGTAAATACCATAGAGATCCTAGTTCTCCATTATGTACATTGAAGTTGCTTTGCCTCTTACATACAGCTCCTATTGTTTCTTCATCACCTATGAAGGCACCGGTATATCAATCTTCAACTCCGTCAGCAGTTGGTTCTTCAAAGAAAGGCAAACATACAAATTTGATTCTTATTCTGGGTATTGGTGCTGGCATTGTGATTATTGCCATTGTATCTATCCTTATAATCTGTTCATGCACATTCCGCAAAGGGAAGCCTAAAGCATCCTCTAAAGAAACTGGTATGTGTCTTTCATACCGAGGACCACACATTTACTGTCACTCTGATTTATTTTTGGAATATTCCAAAGTAGTGATGTATAGTGTCCACACCTAGGAATTTGTTTCATTTCTCTGATTATCATTGCTAGTAGCGAGTCACTCATCGGGACCGTCAAGGTTTTCTCTTGATTGTGAGAAGTTCGTCTCTCAATTTGAGCTCTATACAAGGAATGCATGTCAAATGCATGCTTCTCTGCAAAGGACACTTTCTGTGTTGTATGCAGCCTTAAGCCATTAGGGGCTTAATTTGTGCATTCCAACCATATTACATGAATAGGTTTGGGAATGTTAAATAATTACTAGACAAACTTTCATGCTGTTTTTAATGAAGTATTATAGAAAGATAGGAGAGCCATCTCAGAAGGGGAAGCCAAGAAGAAAGTTTCCTGTTATCCATCAATTTCTTTACTCACTTCACCTTAATGAAGGAGTGTGACCAATCTATTGTGCTTTTTCATTGAAGCATTTAAGAAAATCTAGGGAACACTGTTCTCATTCATTACGAGAATGCTTGCATCCAACTTTTGTTTACTCATCTATTCTTTCATGTCATCTCGCTATTGATTTCATTTCCCCCCCTCCAGAACCAGTAAATCCAGGGATCAAAGATCCAGCTCCAGCAGCAGGGTCTCTTCCACATCCTTCAAGTACACGGTTTCTAGCCTATGAAGAACTTAAAGAAGCAACAAACAACTTTGAACCTGCAAGCATACTTGGAGAGGGTGGGTTTGGTAGAGTTTTCAAAGGTGTCTTAAGTGATGGCACAGCTGTAGCAATTAAGAGGCTAACTAATGGTGGGCAACAAGGGGATAAAGAATTTTTGGTGGAGGTTGAGATGCTTAGCAGGCTGCATCACCGTAATCTTGTCAAACTTGTGGGCTACTATAGCAGTCGTGACTCTTCACAAAACCTACTTTGCTATGAGCTTGTTCCAAATGGAAGTTTGGAGGCCTGGCTCCATGGTAATTCAATTCATATCCTCCCAGCATTTTAGTGTTTGATATGATATTTTCTTTCAAATTCGGTTGCAAGATGGAACATGTTAAAAAAAAGGCATTATTCACTACCAATTCTGAACACGTCTGGCTCTTTAGTTGAATGTACTGGTTTCAACCTGGGTTAACACTAGTGTGTGAGAACAAACATCAAGTCCAAGTCAGTAAAATTTTGCACCCGGCATATTTCTTTCTGAAGTTGGATGTAAAAATGACTTCACAATATGAGTGCACGCGAGATAAGAAATTTAATACACTCTGGATTGTTACCTCATCTGGTTCCTTTTTCTTTAGAATGTTAACCATCAACAGAACTTTCTTTTTTGGACTCTAAAATGGCCACATCAGCTATGGTTCTAATAAATTGAAATTGATTTTATTTGGTGTCGTCTTTTTATTCAAATTGAACCAAATTTATGAGCTTGTTGAATATCAAGCGGACTGATGATAACAGGTAAACATTAATAGTTAATGATTGTTTTACTATGCTTGCGTCTGATTTCTGAGAATCTAACAAGTTGGACTGGTACACACATGCCTTAATCCTTGCCACAGTAGTATTGCATTATATTATTCAAAGTATTAATGCTGCTCCAAACATGCATGCCTTAGGTCCTCTGGGTGTAAACTGCCCTCTGGATTGGGATACCAGAATGAAGATTGCACTTGATGCTGCTAGAGGACTTACATACCTACATGAGGATTCACAACCCTGTGTGATCCACAGGGATTTCAAGGCATCCAATATATTACTCGAGAACAATTTTAATGCTAAAGTTGCTGATTTCGGACTTGCCAAACAGGCACCCGAAGGCGGAGTAAATTATCTGTCCACTCGTGTCATGGGAACATTTGGGTTTGTCTGAGTTTCTCTCCCTTCATAGCTGTATGTTTTCCCAATATGATGGGCATTGATATGAAATGGCGTTGATTTATAGGTATGTAGCCCCTGAGTATGCTATGACCGGACATCTACTAGTGAAAAGTGATGTTTATAGCTATGGAGTTGTCCTCCTTGAGTTGCTGACTGGAAGGAAGCCTGTTGATATGTCACAGCCATCTGGTCAAGAGAACCTTGTCACTTGGGTTAGTAGGACCATTGCAACCCATCACTAGAATTCCTGGTTTCATTTCCTGATATTTGGCAATATACGAACATCTCACAGTTATTAAAATTCTGGACAGGTTAACAAATTCTCTTTACTTGTTTTCAGGCCAGGCCCATTCTGAGAGACAAGGATCGGTTAGAAGAGCTTGTTGATCCAAGGCTTGGAGGAAAGTATCCGAAGGAGGATTTTGTGCGGGTTTGCACAATTGCAGCTGCTTGTGTGGCCCCCGAGGCAAGCCAGCGACCAAGTATGGGTGAAGTGGTACAGTCACTTAAAATGGTGCAGCGTGTAATGGAATATCAAGATTCCATGTTAGCCTCCAATGCCAGGGCCAACCTGAGACAGTCATCTACGACCTTTGAATCTGATGGGACATCTTCAATGTTCTCATCGGGTCCTTGCTCTGGTCTAAGTGCCTTTGATAACGACAACATCTCTCGGACAGCAGTTTTCTCAGAAGATCTTCATGAAGGACGATGAATATCTCAAAGGTAGTTAACCTGGAGACTTTACTTAGTTTGAGGTTTTCTTTTGATGTCCCAATGCAACAGTGTGAGGAATTTGAAAGGTTCATAGTGGGAATATTTATTTGGATTTCTTTTTGGAATAGATTTTGTAGTTATGATTGGTGGGGAGTGGCTATTTTTTGTGTTGCCTTGTGGATGACCTCTGTCAAATTCTCCTGAAAGCAGTGTGGCTATTCTCAACACTGGCTGATGGAATTTTGTATATATGCCTCGTAGCTTGTTATAATGGATGGCCTTCAAGGGTTCTTATTTAATCTTCACCTTTTCTTTTATTTTTTTAGTATAAACCACGCGGTGTCCCATTCACTGGCCTAGATTAATCCATGTTCGTACCGGATGGGCCCTGAAGGGGTGAAAGTTCTCTTCAAATGGTCGGTTCCATACAAAGTAGGGATTACGTTTCTTTTATGAGTTACTTGCACCATTCTTTTATGAGTTACTTGCACTTGTAGTCTCGCAAATCTAATTAATTACCTAGTCCTCCTTGTTTTCAAAAACTATACAATGTTTAATCTATTTGCATTAGTCCTCCTGTCAATGCCATGTTCTTTTCAGATTTATTGTTTTATTTTTCTTTTCAAGATATTGAAAAAAGAAAAGAAAATTAAATGAGATGGAAACTTTTGATGAGCAAAAAGGGTTGATACTATAACAAGCAACCCTTGTCCTCTTTTCTTCACTCTCTCATGCGTGCTGAATGATTTACTCAGAATCTCCGTTCTGCGAATTGTAAAGTTCTTTATAAATCGTTTGCTGGATACATCATGCATTACTCCTTCCAAATCCAAGTATCATGACTTCTATGCCTTTTTTTCTTCTCATCTTTCGGCCCCCATTTTCTTCTCTCGCATTTTGTCGAGGCCAGGCAGAACTTCCTTTGCAACCCGAGTCGATGAATTCCATACCCTTAAAAATATTTCCAAGGTAAAAAAGAAGAAGAAAATTAGGATTGATAAGCACGTATCATAGTGTCAAGCAAATCACAGATACACTTGATTGTAGTTCATGAACTGGTTAATGTTAACATGTCATTTTGTCATCTAAAAAACAAGTGGACGATAGCTTCAAAGTTTTGCAGGAAAATAAATAGGAACCCTAATTTATGAGTTGCCTGGTCATGGCAACTAAGAACATGACATGATTTGGGTGGGGGGGGAAGGGATGGATTAAGCTCCGCCATTGACGCTTTACACCCTGGCGACCCTATTCCGGGAAAAAACCTAGCTGGGAACCTTCGATGCCGCACACACAAAAATAGTTACACCAGACTGGCAGCATTGACAAAATTTGATTGGTAATCCTATTTTCTTGGATAAATCAGTCAGCCCCTCTAAAGATCCCATAAATATATACTTGCCTGCCCTCATTCTGTCTCTCCATTTTCCAAGAGAAGATAATGGAGCTTAACAAGTTCATCCTTCTCCTCCTGGTTTCCTCTCCTCTCCTCTCCTTCTCTGCTGAGGCCATTTGTGTCCCTCGCAACGCCAGCAACCCTGGGGCTACAAGGCCTGCCGTTGTCCTAGGAACGGCCTCGTCTTTCTCATCTGCACCACCCACTCAGGCCCCATTACCCCCACCAGCTCCCTCCACATCGCCACCAGTTTCTCCAGAACCATCGCCATCGATATTGCCATCACCATCCAACAGTTATGCACTGACGAAAATATGTGGCTTCACCGATTACCCGGCAGAATGTATCGCCGCCATTTCTCCTTTCCTAACCGGAAAAACTGATCCCATTTCAGTCCTTAAATTGGGAATGCAAGCTCTCCACCAGATTTTCGAGGAAGCCATTGCCGTTGCCACAAAACTAAACAAGGATCCCTCTTCATCGGCCGTGGTCAAGGACTCCCTGGACACGTGCCTGGATTCTTTTGATAGCGGAATATCTGACCTCGAAGACGCTTTGCTGGCAATTTCCTCCCACGACATTGGCAGACTGAGTACTTTGCTCAGTGCCACCATCACATATCCTGACACGTGTGAGGACGCGTTTTCTGAGCAACCAGGACTCGATTCGCCATTGAAGGAGATGGATCGGAAGCTGACAACGATGGCTAGCATCAACCTGGCAATTTCAGCATCTCTCCACTGGAGTTAAATTAACCAGTTATTGCTGTGGCTTTTAAGGCATTCTTCTGTATAGAGGAATTTAATATTAACATCGCGAGGAAGCATCAACATGCTTTCAGCGTTTCATAATAATCCTCTTTGACTGAAAATATTATTCCTTTGCTCTATATTCTTTACTGCTCTTATGCATAGCATTTCATCATTCATACCGAAATCAAAAGCAGGGGAAGAAAGTAAAACGGGCCAGATAGCCAGTAATTTCCTAATGATCTTCCTATCGATCCAATTAGATTGCTAAAAAGGGTGGTTTATCAAGAAGGCAACATAAAATCCTATCCATCCTGAATTCATTACACTTACTTCCAATTCGACAAGCGACTTTAGACTGAAATCCAGAATGAAGGCACAAAGAGTGTAACTAGTTTATCATGGTTAATCTACAATTCAAACCATAATAAATATATACATATTCATTTTCCGTTCTGATCCTAATCATTAATAGTACCTGGGTCCTATTCCATTACCACCCAAGAAGCTTTTGGATTCATTGCTCTTAATTTAATCAGCGAGGAGGCGGTCTAGCATTTTTTTCTCTTAAACCTGCCTCCCCTCACGTTGTTTTCTATGATCCCATTCAATTGCAGGTTATCAAACACTTAGAAATCAGAGGATGAGAATCTTATTTTACATTTCCATCAGTCCACCACTCACTCCTCATAAGCAAACGGCCCCTTGCTTCGCTCGCCAAATATTTACCTAGACAAACGAGAAGAAAAGGAAAAGAAAACTAGATTTGGCGAAAAGATCATTTCATTAAGTCAGTCAAGAAAAAACCAAAGAAACAGTACCCTGCTTGATGTTTTTCATGACACGGTTCATGTAAACAAATAACCTCTCCGAAAATCTTAGCCAACAGATATTGTTATCTGAAATCTAACCACAGGCTAAGTGGGGATAGTTGCAAGGTTTTGACTTTGTCCATATTAAGAAAATTAGAAAAGCCAATTTCACAAATATTAAGGATGGCCAAGACAACCAGCAGGGGTCAGCTATAAATGGAGGGCGCCCCCTTCATGATCTTGGTTGAGTGTCTCAGCGGTATCTAGTTCGATTCCTCCCCGATATGTGACTTACATGTTTATTGGGTTTATAGGATGTTCAGTAGATATGAGGATTAATCAAGGTGTGCGCAAGCTGCCCAAACACCGCGGTTATAAAAAAAAATGGCCAAGACATCATTTTAGAGGTAAGGAAAAAGCTTTGCTGTCATCCTAAATGCTCTTCACTCCATGTAACTATTCCGGGAAAACCAACCCGGAAATCCTTGACGGAGAATGCCTAAATGCAAAAAATAGTTGAGCATGGCAAAATTTGCATGGCTTTCCTGTTTTCTTGGGTAACCCATTCACCACTACAAGGATCCCATAAATATACTAAATGGTAATCGTTGCCTAATTCAGCTGCCCCCATCATTTTCTCTCTCCATTTCTCCTCTCCTCCCAGAGAAGATAATGGAACTCGACAAATCCATCCTCCTCCTCCTTATTCCCTCCCTTCTCTCATTCTTTTCTGAGGTCATTTGCGTCCCTTGCAATGCCGGAAATAGTGCTAGTCCTGATTGTCTAGGACCGGCCTTGTCTTTTGCATCTTCAGCACCTATTGAATCCCCATTGCAATCGCCAGTTTCTTCAGCAGAGAAAGAATCCTCCCCATTGCCATCTCCGGTTTCTTCCCCATCGCCAGTTTCTTCAACAGAGAAAGAATCCTCCCCATTGCCATCTCCGGTTTCTTCCCCATCGCCAGTTTCTTCAACAGAGACAGAATCCTCCCCACTGCCATCTCCGGTTTCTTCCCCACAGCCAGTTTCCTCCCCATTGCCATCTCCGGTTTCTTCCCCACATCCAGTTTCCTCCCCATCATCGCCTGATTCTCCAACAAATGCGCAACCCGTATTGCCATATTCACCCTCCGTTCACAATGCTGTTTTGACGAAAATATGCGGTGCGACTAGATTCCAAGCAGAATGTCTTGCCACCATTGCTCCTTATCAAACTGGTGCAACCGATCCCATTTCAGTTATTGAAATGGGGATACAAGCTCTCCACAAAGATTTTGAGGAAGCCGTAGCCACGGTCACGAAACTAAGCAAGGATACCTCTTTATCAGCCACGATTAGGGACTCTCTTGACATATGCGTAGAGTCTTATGAATCTGGAATCGCTGACCTCAATGATGCTTTGACTGCAATTTCCACTCACGACACGTACAGACTGAGTCAAATGCTTGGTGCCGTAGCTTCATATCCTGAAACGTGCAAGGACGCCTTTCTTGAACAAGGTGAAGAATCGCCATTGAAGGAGGTTGATCAGAAATTGGATATTCTGGCTAGCATCACCGTGGACATAACTATATTGCTCCCGGGAATCAAAATAATGGAGTAATTCCATTTTATGGCAAGGAGTCCTGTCATCCATATATGTTTTGCACGAGGAATCGCTAGGAAGCATTAACATTTGGACGTTTTTCAGTGTTTCAAAATGTCATCTTTGAATGAAAATTTATAATCCATCTATCTATCTATCCGTATAGTGCTCTTTATGCATAGATTTCATCGTTCATAATGGTACCTGGACCTTAAAGCATTATCTTTGACAATCCAACTTCAAATAATTATTTTAGCTCTCTTTAATGAAGCTTTTATATGGCTGGACACAAGCAACATGTTGCTTGTGTTTACTTTGGCGGCGGCTACGTTTTTCAAAATAAACGTTTTCCTTTTTTTTTTTTATCCTCTCTTCTTATGTCTCTCTTCAGAAAATCGCAATATCTGTCACAAGTAATGATCCGAGGAAAAGATAGCACAAAAAAGATTATTGGCAAGGAGGGAAATACGATGAAAGACTAACATGTAATTAATTGTAACAATGCGTGTTTAGCTGGGCAATTCAACCTATTTTTTTTTATTAAATTTTAATTATTTTTGTATGTTTTCTAATATAAAAAGTAATTTTAAAAAATAAATAAAAAACTATTTCTCAAGCACACCGTAGTTTCTCACCTCACAGTAAAGAACATGGAAAAAACTAAACAGTAATTCATTTAGTAATTCAGCCCATGAAGCGAGAAGTACTGTTCAAATGATTAACCATCCTAAAAAAATGAAATTATTTAGACAACTTATTTTCCAAAACCAAACAGGAAAAGGAGAAACAAAACAGAGGTTAAAAGCAAGAAAGAGTTTTTACAGAGAGGAAAACAAAGCCTGTAATACAAAAAAACATAATTTTCTCCGTTTATAATTGGTAGATTAAACGTTGTTTCTCCATATATATATATATGCTAATCAGTTTTTTTCCTTTCCAGTGTTGTGCTGCTGGAAAATGCTGCTTGACCATGTTGAAGAATATAAAACAAATTGGTGGTCGTGCCTCTTGAATTTAGCTTATAATCTGCATATTTTTCCTTATTTTAATCACTTTTTTTTTATTCCTGTGAGATTAATTGGGATAGTTTTCCATGTTTTGGTTATGAACAAACCCTAACCTTTTTTCTTTTTTTCCCTTGCAGGTTAATTACTTTGATTAGGGATCACTATCACGTTGGAAAACTTTTTGATGAACAAACCCTAATCTATACCGGTTACAGCACCTCCATCGGCAAAGCAAGTCTAAATTAATTAGTGAACAAGCAAAGGATGTAGCCACACTGTGTCATCAGATTCACTATCTTTGTTGGAGTAAAACTCTAATCCTCCAAAACAAACAGATTTTCCTTTTCTTTTTTTAGTATAAAGCAACTTATGATGAGATAAGCATCGATCAGCTGGTCCTCTTTTCGATCTACAAAAATATTGTATCTTGAGAAGAACTCTTAGAAACATCAGGGCTCGAAACTTTTCAGAATTGGGCTGCTGCTTGTTCGGGATGATCGATTTCGTTTAGGTCGTGAAAAATTCAATATATACAACAATAACTTTTGACTGCTCACCAAATCTTATCACTACCGCGAGTAGATATTATTTTTTTATTTTTTTAAAATTATTTTTGAGATTAACATATGCATGAAGATCTAAAATTATTAAAAATAATTAATTTAAAATATTTTTTTTTTCAAAAACATTTCCTAAATATATCTCATAAACAGCTATGTGTCTATTGCATATTTAATCACATAAATTTCAAAAGCATATAGAACATTTAAAATTAATTTAAACATGTGTTGCCTTCAGTAACCTATTATTCCTTTATCTTTTACTATAATGTGCGTTCCATTTCCAATTTTAACTTTGGAAATCATAGTTTTTTTCATTTATATTAAGTAGTTGGTGGTCAAGCATATGATACCATAAACAACTGCTCCTTTAGATAATAATCCTCGACAATCTTCCTTTTTTCTTATTATTATTAAGTCTTGTATATATTTTCCATGCATGTGCTCTAATTAAAAACACTTGAAACATCATGCATCAGGCCTCCACCACTATTTTTTATGTGGAAAGACCTAGGTGTTACTACTCTCGCTATTTCTAATAATGATCGCACAACCTTCAGGTTTGTTGTTGTTCGATATTTGACCAAGAAATCACCTTCCACTCATCTTTCTTGCCTCCTATTCGTTCTTAAGATAGCAAGAGGTTGTGGTCTATTGGTTGAACAGGAGCTCTCTTCGTCACAGGACCGGGTTCGAGTTCCCGTGGGGGTGGGGTGAGAGTGGGAACGGGAGGGGTCCTCCCTTCTTGTGCCTGGGTCCATCCCTGCACGGTATGTCTTTCATTCCTGTGGTGCCTTACATGTTCACTCAGCTTGCAGGATGTTCAGCGGGTCCGAGGAATAGTCTAGGTGCTTCTAAGCTAGCCCGGACACCCCGGTCATAAAAAAAGATCAATAAAAAAAACACATGGATAATATGAAATCACATAAAATCCCAAGACTACAAAGGCCAAAATGCATCACCGTTAACAAGAAATTGTCGAATGAAACCCTTTGACATTAAGCTTAATCATTTTTGTTGTCAAAATTATGACCACCAGTAACTTTCTTTATCCACTATGTTTATTATTTTGATGATTTTCTCTCCTTTTTTAAAATTAGGTACTTAGAATAATTAAAATAGGCTTTTAGTCTAGAATAAAAATTATCATGAATTTATAATTAACCATGTATTTTCTCCGGGTTTTGCATTTCAATTCTAAGTTTTTATTTTGGTATTTTTACTAAAATTTTAAACTTAATCTCATCTAATTAGACCATAAAAGAAATCAATAAAAAACATTGAAAAGAAAAAACTAACACACACACACACACACACACACTAGCCATGGCATCAGCGCCTCGTCGCAGCTGGAACTATATTTTTTTAATGTAAATAAATATTAATTATATATGATTTTTTTATTATAATATAAATTTAGATAAAATAATAAATTTGTGCGGAAATCTTATGAAGTGCAGGGTTTTTTTTAATAAAATATATGAATTTTAAATGGATATAAATTTAATTGTTTAATAAGTTTCAATGAAACAATCACTATAAAATTATCATTATCATTAAAAAACAAGAAAAATCAGATATCTAAATTATTGAATACATTGTATTAAGATTAATTTATTTTATAATTCAATTTAAATTAAACACAACAAACAAAATATAAATTGTGAAAGAACCTGCATTAATAAAAAAAATAGTTAATTTTATGTCTCCAAAGAGAAGAAAATATTTAAATTAAAAATTCATCCCCACGTTATTGTCATTCAGTTAAAATTATTAGCAATAGTACTGCCCAAATAGTAGAAATCATTAAATTGTCCCGAATAATTAAAAAAATAGAATATTTTGTCAAAAAACAATAAAAAAATAATCACTTAAATTATCATTATTATTGTGCAAATAATAAAATCATAAAATCATTGATCCAAAAATCAGATAAAAATAATAGAAAACCAAAAAAAAAGAACAAATAGAAAAATAGGACAATATTAATTTTAAAACGATTACCAATATAAATTAAAATTTCAGAATTGAACTAGATAAAAATAAAACACCAATAAGAAAAAAAATGACAAAAATTTAAAACAAAAATCAAAAGTTTAAATGAATGCATATGGACAAAAAAATAAACACTCGTCAAGAAAGATAGAAAAAAAAGAAAAGAATCAATACTAAATAAAAAATTAAAAGAATAAGTACCAAAATGAAAATCAATATATATAATCGATTCCAATTAAATGGCAAAACTGCAACAAATCAAAACCCTAGGACCAAAAAATAATAAAGAAATTTTAAAAAATAAATGCAGTGTAACCGAAATAAATTAAAATTTCAGAACGGTACGTATAAAAAATAAAATGAAAAAAAATAAAAATAAAATATAAAATCATAAATATATAAAATATGAACATCTTTTTGTCCAAAAAAGAACAAAAAACACCAAAAAAATATATATATATTGTACCTCCCCACACAATGCACCGTGTATTTCCACAGTGCATTGTGTGGGGAGGTACAGTTATTTCCCCACACCCTTTAGTTTCTTTGTAATTTTTGTTTTTTTTTGTTTCTTTCTCTTTTTTTTTCGTTATTTTTTTAATGTAAAATGGTTTTTCCATTTAATGGTAACCTGTTTTCGCTTTTTTTTTCGTTTGATTTTTTATTTTTGTTTTTACTTTTTCTTCCTTTTTTTCTTTTTTTTTATACGTTTCATTTTCGTTTTGGTTTTTTTTTTGTTTTTTCCTGATTTTGTTTTTTTCCTAATTATTATTTTCCCCATGAAATGTTTTTTTCCCAGGTTATATTTTTTTTAATTTATTTCTTTTACTACTTATATATCTTTGTTGTTTTTTATGATTGGTGTATCTAGGCTAGCTATAGCGCGCCACAATTAATCCCCGAATCCAATTTATTTGTTATAACCAGGGATTCCAGACCAGTTTATGTGTACCAAGACTAATCCTCGGACCCATTTTTTTCCTAAAGTGTTTTTTCTTATATTTTTGTTTTGTTCACTTATATATTTTTTTTATAACCAGGTTTTACGAGCCAGTCTATGTACACCACAACTAATTCCCATGCCGAATTTGTTTTTAAAACAATATGGATTGCTATGATAACTAATCCCCGAACCTTTTTTTATAACCGGGGTGTCTGTGCCACCTTGCGTGCACTACGACTAATCCCCTTACCGATTTATTATTTTTTCTAAATTTTTTTCCTTATACTTTTTTTGTTCACTTATACATTTTTTTTCCTTATCACTGGACCAATTGTTTTTGGTAACTAGTGTCTTCGGGTCAGCTTAAGCACATCATGACTAATTCCTGAATCGAATTTATTTTTTTAAGCAATATTACAATACAATAAATCGCGTGCCACATTTACTGTTGGTTTTTTCCCTGTAGCGCAAGAATTCGGGCTGTACCGCTTCTCCCTCAGGTTTTTCCCCTGTAGCGCAATATGGATTGTAAATGGTGTAGAGAAAGCATTGTAGCTCCTCACACATAGTATTGTTGGTTGCAATAGTGCTTTCCCGCTACAATGTTTTTTTCCCTGTTTTTCGCTTCTTCTTTTTTTACCTTTTTTTAATTTTTTCCCTTTATTATGTTTATTTTTTCATTTTTTTTCTTATTATGTTTTCCCCCAAAATATTTTTTTGCCCATTAAACTTTTTTATTTTTTTTTCTTTTCCACTTATATAGTATTTTTTTGTTTTTTGTTTTTTTAACCGGGGTGTCTTAAGCGCACCATGATTAATTCTCATATCCAATTTTTTTGATAATCAGGGTGTTCAGACCAACTTATGTGTACCATGACAATCTCTGAACCCGTATTTTTTCTTCTAAAGTGCTTTCCTGCTGATACCTTTTTTTTCTTATACTTTTGTTTTATTCATTTATATATTTTTTACAAACGGAATCTCCGAACCAGCTTAAGCACACAATAACTAATTTCTAAGCCGATTTTTTTTAAAAATAATATGGATTGCTACAGTGCTTTCACGTTTATACTTTTTTTCTTTCACTTATACATTTTTTTTATAACCATGGTCTCTCACCCAACTTAAGCTTCGATACCTCTATAAGACAAAATCCAAAAGTTGACTATAACGGTGTATTGATAATTTGCTAATTTTTAATTATATTTTTTGTAGCAGTGTTGTTGGCGCGTCTTCGGGCACGGCATTAATTTCAGAGCTCATGCACATTTCAGATGGCGTGTGCGGCGTCATAAAACTTCTAAAAATATATAATAGTTTTTTATATATTCATTTTATTATGTAAAATGTGTTTGAAATAATGTCATGGTATCAGAGGTTTTTTTATTTTTTTTATTTTTGTGCATAGTACAATAATTATAATACCTTTAAATAAGACAAAAAACCAAGAATTGTTAGTGGAGATGTCCCAATAATTTTACTTTTTTAGTGCACAGTGAAATAACTTTTGTTACCTCAAATAAGACAAAACAAAAGTCATTGGCGGTAGTGTTTCAAACATTTCATGTTTAATTATACATGCATAGGAAAGAGTTTCACTCTTATTTTATACCATCAAAGTTAAACATCCTATATTTTTTTATGCGAGTTGCATTTAATACAAATAAAAATAACAATAAAAATTAAAAATCTAAACAAAGAGCAAAGGTGTATAGATACAAATAAAAAATTTAAAACTAAGGGATCGAAACTAAACTAAAAAAAGTAAAAGAATAAAAAACAAAATATAAAATACAAAATTATGTGTTAAATCTAAATAAAAAAAATTTTAATCCCTGTGACAAAGCGCGGGTCTAGTGCTCGTGTGTGTATATATATATATAAAGTACGGTTATAAGTGGGATATTAGAGTTATGGATCGATGGTAGTCAAACTTAGATCAAACCGATACCCAGACATGATAGTTTTGTAGCTTGACATCAGGTCTCAAAGTCAACATGGACCCCTCTTCAATCTTCATCGGAGACTATATACTAATCATTCAAAATCTGTTGCCCGTTTTGATAACCATAAACTACGACATGCAGGTTTTCAATTTTTTTTTCTTTAAAAAAACAAAGAGATATAGAAAATGTATAAATACCAAAAGGCCCCTTTACTTCCCCCCTGAATTTTGTCAAATATATATGAAAAAGGTACCAGTGGTACCGGGCACGTGACGAAAACGTGCGCATGTACATGACAAAAAGCTCAACGTAAACATACGGGTGCGCACGGCCTTAACATGCGCATGAACTTGCAGTGGAATAACCGCGTCCGTGTGTTGAAGAGGAGGAAAATAAAAAGAAAGACACGAGAGAGAGAAGGGGAGAGGAATTATGCATGCCTCACTGAGTTGGATTTACCGAGTCAAAAACAAAAACAACAACAAACAACCAAAGAGGGCTTAGGCTAAAATCACCCCCACCAAAAAAAAAAAAACGAACAACAGAGTGTGTGCGTGTGGGTGGGGGGTGAGGGGTGTGGCAATAGCCAAAAAATGGAGAACAAGGAGATTACTACTAGTACTTGTCCTTCTCTAATCCCTTACCTCTCTCATTCTTCTTTCTCCAACCCTAACTTTCCTTTTCTCTCAAAACTTATTATAACCTCAACCAAACACCACCAAATCTTTCTACCTCTTTTATTTCTCTCTCTCTCTTCTCAATTCTCGTCTTCTCTTCTCTTTGCCTTTTTCACTCTGCGCCTCCGCTCTCCTCTGGTTAGCGATTTTGTTCTCCTCTTCTTTTTAGTTTTGTTTGTTTGTGAAGATCGATCAATGCATGGTTATATTGTATGTTTTACAGCATATTTTTTCGTGGGTTTTGTTTTGATTGATTTGTGTATTTTGAATGTTTTTAGTGTCTCCGGTTAGGATTCGCGGGATTGAGTTAATGCTGTTTTCTGGGGCCTGTTTGGTGACAACTGGGTGTTTCCTTTGATTCACAAGTGTTCAGTTACTGCTGCGTTTTGTCAATTGGTTTTATTGATGGGTCATTGTGTTTGGTTTGATTCACACTGATTTGTTCAATTTTTCAATTAACTGGGCTTAGTCTTTTATATGGTTAAATTTTGTACATTTTTCCTTATAGATTTTCAATTACAGAGTTTTTTGGTGCTTTATCTTGTATCTGCCTATATTCTGAGGTTTTGTTTTCCTGGATTTTGGGTTCTTTGCTTTTTTATTGTCGGGCTTGATTTAGCAGCTGCGTCATTGTTTGTAATGTTTTTTTTTTCATTTCTATCCTTGAATTCCGCTACTTTATTAAGTTTTAGGTCAATGATGCATTACTTGTATCTTCCGTTTTGTAATGACTTCTCTGGATGCTATGCCTTGAATGCTTTATTCTTCTATCCCCTCTCGCATCAGTTTTCCATTTTCATAGTTATTCTATCCTCTCTCACATCCATGTTAGTTCTTTTTCAGGGTTTATCCAATATAATTCTTAAGGTTTTTGATGTAGGTTTAACGAAAGCTATCTTTGGAATAGGTGGTTATTATGACTTTGTGCATATCTGACTTGGAACAACAAATGAGTGGTTAGTTTTTCACCATATGGAAGAGTTGGGTCTTGCTCAGTTTGATACCATGGGAAGCGCAGTAAGAAAGAAGAGGAGTCAAATTTCTCGCCGA
This sequence comes from Salix exigua, assembly GCA_032356905.1. Classification (NCBI taxonomy): domain Eukaryota; kingdom Viridiplantae; phylum Streptophyta; class Magnoliopsida; order Malpighiales; family Salicaceae; genus Salix; species Salix exigua. The sequence goes on from CM063601.1 coordinate 7,428,294, forward strand.
CCTAAAGATTCCCATACATTTACAGACAATCATGATCATTCATCATTATCAATATCGCCACCTTCAGATGACATGAGCAAGGCTTCCAGTGATGAGAATGCTGATAATAGTAGGAAGAAAGAATATGGTCTAAATCAATCTGTGTCCAGGGTTTCTTTGGCTACAACTGGAGCTGAAAGTAAAAAAGCATTTTCTGGCAGTAACTCGGGGAGAAGTGTGATTAATAATAGATCGTCTCATGAAGGTGCTCTTGCCCCTTTGAATTGGAGAAGCACAAGCAAGCTGAAGGAATGCATGAATGATGAGTCTAGAACTGCAAATATGTATCGTGGAAGGAATGGTGAAAGTTTGAGTTCAGAGCAGTCAGGGGTGAATTCAGATATTTTAGGAAATGAAGGCAAGTTTAAAAAGGTCAAGTTTAAGGTTGGTGATGTGGCACACACAATCAATGCCAACTCGACTACTAATGGGAGGTCTTCTACAAAGAATCCTCGATTCTCAGACACCTCCAGCACAAGGCAGAAACTTAGTCTTCAGGTGTTCTTGTCATCTTGACTGCTTGAATCATGGCGACCTCTTAATTCTTGCATGTGTAATTCATGCATTGCATTACCAAATACCAATTTAAACGTCAACTATTTTTTTGAATTACCTAGCTTATATATTTATTTTTAATCTTAAAGCAAGAATTACCTATCTTGTAATAGCGTGCTGGAAGGTTTGTACTGGTTGTTGGAGGTGCATAACTTCAAGAACTTCCACGTAGAGTTTGCAATACTTTATAGAACTGCTTGCTTGGTAATTTGACCAATTCCTAATTATTACTTGCATTTTTTGGATCGGTTGTTGACACCAATTTTCGACACTTGTGCGCGTAGATTTGTTTGTGGGTTTATTTGGCATCCTTTATGTCTTCACCTTTATGGAAGAATATCTACCACATTAATGTGTATTATCTCAGTATCTCCCTTAATAAGCAATCTCATTATTGAGTAATGTTAGAATCCGGTGTAGTCTCATTATTTTAAATTATTTTATTGCAGGGGAATTTAGAGGAGGAACATTTTGTTTCAGGTAAGAGGCCAGGTTTGCAAGGAGTTCCTTGGAAGGAATTCTCTAGAAGAGGTTTTAGTCTCGGGAAAGAGGATTGTTTAATGGGGAAGACTTCAGGCAAAAATACTGCTGGGAAACAAGGAAATAAGTCTGAAGCAGCTCGTAAGAGCAAGCGGGCCCCCAAGAGGCGTGTTCTTGATGGGGGATTTGGTGAGGATGACGATGACGGGGAGATCCGATACCTAGAGAAACTCAAGTTAAAAGTCCCAACAAGACTTAAGGAAGACGATGGAAATGATGGGGATGAATCAATCAAGAAACAACGAAAACTTTCTACCCTGGGAAGCAGTGGTGCTTTGAGGCTGGTTAAAGATGGGAAAAAAATATCCAGATCAGACCAAGCACCAGAGGATGAGGATTACGAGGAAGAAGAACCATTATCTGATGGTGAGTTCGTAGGCAGTAAGAAGCAGAAAAAGGAATCTGTTGAGTCATTGACAGATGGTAAGAGGGAAATGACTTTAACCAAGCGTCAACGGGCTCTTCAGTCAAGCAAAGATGGCTCTTCTGTTACTGATGCTAACTTAATTGAGTTTCCAAATGGATTACCACCTGCACCATCAAAAAGTGAGAACTAATCATTTCCATACGTGTTTTATTTTCCATTAGAACTCTAGTTTCTTATTAATTGTAGTCTTTCCCCTTGTAATTGCTTGTTCTTGTTTATTCCAGAGCAAAAGGAAACACTTACAGAGGTCGAGCAGCAATCAAAGAAAGCAGAGGCTGCTCAGAGACGAAGATTGCAAGTCGAGAAGGCGGCTAGGGAATCCGAGGTTTGTTTTTGTGTATATACAGATGTATGCCATATGCATGAGAGATCTACAAAGGTTAAACAGGCATATGCTTTAGTTTTTCTTGGTTTTGATTTTGTAGGCTGAAGCTATAAGAAAAATTCTTGGTCAAGATTCCAGCAGGAAAAAACGAGAAGATAAAATGAAGAAGCGTATGGAAGAGTTGGCACAGGTATCAGCAATTGTCTGATAACCTTCCTTGTGTCTTATACAAAGCTGCGTTCAAATTTCTCACTTTTTCATGTTTAGGAGAAGGCTACCACAGCCCAGTTGCATGCATCGAATACCATCAGATGGGTCATGGGTCCTACAGGGACTGTTGTGACATTTCCCAGAGAGATGGGTCTCCCTAGTATATTCGACTCTAAGCCCTGCAGGTTTGGTTTTCTTCTGCAAATTTAAAACTCATGCCCAAGCACCAAATTTACTAGGCCAGACTGATATCAACAATTGTTTATCGATGATTTGAATTTTCTCTCTGAATGTGCAGCTATCCTCCTCCAAGAGAGAAGTGCGCAGGCCCTTCTTGTACTAACCCATACAATTATCGAGATACCAAGTCAAAGCTTCCGCTTTGCAGTCTACAGTGCTACAAGGCAATTCGACAACAGAGTCAGCCTGAAACTAACTGATGGTGCTTGAAGATACATCTGCATGGCCATGTTAATATATTATGAAGCTATTGGGGCCAGGCTAGCAAAGGGGCATTTTTGATTCAGTATAGAGTTATACAGATATTGATGGTTCATTTTCTGTCATCTATAGCCCAAGGATATTAAAAATAAAATAAAAAGCTATAGCTTAAGGGTTGATTAATGGAAATTTGTCTTCAATTGAATGGAAATGATGTTGCTGAGAGAGTCTTCAATACAATCAAAATGATGTTACTGAGTAATTCCTCTCTCTTTCTTTTTTTACTGGATAAAGAATTCCCCTTCCTTCTTGAGTCTACTGGTTGAGGGCGGGTAATGTTTCTTCAAGTAAATGTTCTTATGGTAAATGATACGGGATTTTGATGGCCATCTGATGGTGTGATTGGTGACAGTCCATTCAACACAATCATAAAATGAGTAAATTATAAATTATTCTATTTAGTTCTACAAAACAAATTCAATGACCCCCCCTAGTTTTAAAACTGGTTAAATTTGTATTTTTCATTTATTCCTTCTTTTTTATTTAATTTATTTGTTTGTTTTAAAAAAATGAAAAACAAAACAAATGGATGATGAAAAAAGAAGTCGTTATTTTAAAATAAAGTAATATTAAATTAAGCTCGATCAACATTTATTAGAAGACTACTCGATTACTTCTTAAAACTATGGAAGTTTATTTAATTCCTTTTTTATCTCCGGGATTATTTTAATGATTATACATAAGACTAATTCTTCTCAATGTCTTGTTGTGTATGGTTAACAGTACAATCGTAGTATAATTATGATTTTGCTTAATAACAAACAAAGGATTTAATTCTTAAATTACACTCATGCCCTCTTTTTCCCCCTGCAATTCCAATTTAAATTACCACTTCCCATTATTGACCTTTGTCATTTCTCCATTTTACTAAATAGTCTCCATTAAACAATCATAATGGGAGTGAAGAGTAAAATTTTACCTTTGCTCTCACTCTCCTCTTCCAAAAGAAATCCTGCGACACTTCTTGCTTTCAAAATTACTTTTTAAGGTTAATTATTTCTATATAAGTTAATTATCTTCCTACAAGGAGAAAGATTCTTGCCTTTTATTTTTATTTTTGCCTATGAGAGATGAACACACAAATATATCTTTTTTATTAGCATTTTTCTTAAGAAAAAAAATATTAGTGAAGTAACATAATTGGATTTTTTTTGACAAAATACATATTGCGACTGAAAAATACAATATCTATAACTTGTTATTCAGAATAGCAATTTCAAAATAATAATAATAAACGAGTAAGAGAAAAGAGAGAGAAAAAGTTCCAAATACATGCTAAACTTCGATTATGACGTCATTACTGCTATTACTACTACTACTACAAGATAAGTCCAACAATATTGAGAAAGGACACTGATAATGACCCAAACAGGTCTCACTTGTTGTCAATGAGAAGTTTATGACCAGTCATTTTTTAGGAACAAGTGTGGCACAATGGGGTTATTATTGGTAACATATATTTTGTTACGATCTTTTTTTATTGATATGGATGTTCGGGTCTGTTTGCGCGCACCTCTACTAATTTTATAGGCCCTGAAGTTAACGATCATTTAAGTCTCCAGTGGTTATCATATTAATAGTCACGAGGCTCAAATCTGAGACTACGGAGAAAATAAATTTCTTAGTCCCATAGTCATACCATTGACCATCTACTAAATGTTTTGTTAGTCTTTTTGATAATATTAGTGATGTTATAATCATAAAATTTGTGTGACTCTATTTTTTTTCATATCTCCTACTCATTTAATAAATTTCATTAGATATTGTATTATAAATAGTGAGAAGCTACACATATCGCATTTCTCAATTTTGATATGCACTAACCATGCTACTTCATTAAATTTGTTTTTAAGTTGTACTATTTTGTCAATATTTTTAATTTGCTGTGTTAATTTCTTTTTTTTAAGATCCAAATATAGTAATTAAATTCAATTTTTGTTTGTTTGATATTCTGATGCATGATGCTTTTTACAAATACTTTTCACATGACTATATATATATATATATTCATTTTTAATATTAGCACATAAAACAATTGTATTTGAAGAAGAAGAAGAAGAAATCTACAAAAAAAAATGATGTTGCAAGAAAGAAATAAATAGAAAGAAAAAAAAAAGGAAGTACAAGTGTACAACGACCTTAAAAAGAAATAAAGAAATAGCGGGCCGATACCACCCGCTTGGTAAACGGGTCAGAGAAAGACCCAAATGAAGATATTCAGCAAGGCAGTCACTGTTGTAGCCGAGGCGTTATCATCCGTCTTTTAGCCGAGCTCTCTGGAACACACCAGCAATATCATCAACTACCTCCTCCTCTAGCCCTAAGATTTTTACAGGATAAGGCGTTAATACTAAGTTGATTCGAAACATTAAAAGTCAATCTTAGAAATGGCACACTCATGCGTCTCCACATCGGCCTCTTCTCTCAGATTCAGCTCGCTTCCCTTCTCGCCGAACCCTTCAGTCGGCGCAGCTCCTGATACCCACAAGCTAGCTTTCTCTTTCCACCCTCTCCGTTCCAGGTTTCTCCTCCCTTTTTTATTACTGATTTATCTGTAACGTTATTTTTTTTTGCCAGGAAAATTTAGCAATATTAAAGAAAATTAGGAACAAGATGTTTGCTGGTTACTCGATGGATTTACTGTTATTATCATTATTTTTGGATTCACTAAAGAGTGATAAATAAATAAAAAATTGAAGCTTTTTTTTCATTTTGTTAAAGAAAGTTTGTTCTTTTTAAAAATTTGCAAGGAAACAGTGGGTTTTTGGGTCGGATTTAAGCTCGACTAGAAAATCCTCTTTTCAGCACTGATAATTGCTATCATTAGACAGGGATGCTAAAAGATTTATTTGAACAATGTTTCATCTTTGCCATAGATTAACGAGAAATTCAAGTGTCCTCGTTATCTACCTGTATTGCAGGAAATTGAGAACGTTTGTCAGTGATAGGAAGATTATCCAGACATCCTCACCAAAGGCTGTTTACTCTGGTGAGTTCTGGGCGCCTGAGAGAAGTTCTCGACAGGGGATTTGGTCTATAAGGTAGGCAGGGTTTTTTTAGATACTTTACATTTTTTAACTTGCTGTTTTAAATTTTGCTTGATGTGCTAATAAATGGAGGGGGAAATGTGGAACTGTTTTTTTTAGGGATGATGTGCAAATCCCTTCTTCACCCTACTTCCCTGCCTATGCCAATGGAGCTCAGGCGCAAGGACCACCCCCGATGGTGCAGGAACGGTTCCAGAGTATAATCAGTCAACTTTTTCAACATGTAAGTGAATAGGTTAAACATCTACCTGTGCTTGCTTGTCGTCTAACATTGAACGCTTGGTTGTTTTTATTTAACATTTGATTTTGTTGTTGGTTTGAATTGCTAGAGAATTATACGCTGTGGTGGAGCTGTCGATGATGATATGGCAAACATTATTGTTGCTCAACTTCTCTATCTCGATGCTGTTGATCCCAACAAGGTGAGTTTAATGACTTTTCATTGTGGCTGGCTGGTATTTTATCTATCATTGTCAACTTCATTTCGATTTCCATTTGCTTCTGAGCCTCCAACAGCATTAAAGCTTATGATCTTATCTAGCCATTGCTAACTGAATTTAGTCAAGCTAATAACTACAACACGTGCACATGCACATGCACATCCACGTGAACCTGTTTTGACACCATCCTTTTATCTGAAGAAATGGGGAAGCAGTTTACTAACTAGGGCATGCTTTTTCTTCCAAGCAGGATATTGTTATGTATGTGAATTCTCCTGGAGGATCAGTTACAGCTGGTAATTCTTTTTTAGATCAAAGTCTTTTATTTGTTACCTGGGCTTGTGAATGAGTGTTGTTTTTTACTTTTTTTTACTCTCTTTCACATGTTCTCTTCTGTACTTTTTCTTAGGCATGGCAATATTTGACACAATGAGACATATCCGGCCAGATGTCTCCACTGTCTGTGTTGGACTGGCAGCTAGGTACAAGATTTGCTATTTTCCTATCTTCTTTCTTGTCATTTATACCTTAACAGCTAAATGAATCACTGGTTTTCACTATATTTTTCCTGCTACTTGTGCCTTAGTTGCACGGTGAATCAATCTAGACTGCTTTATTTCTTCTTTTATTCATCATTTGTTGGCAGAAACAGTTGTTTTAAAGGAATTTAATTAAATTATTAACAGTAGCTTTTCTTTCATAGATTGGTTTCAACTATTTCAACCTTGTTTTTCTATGGGTGAAGCAGTATTGTTTTGGAACTTCAATGGATACCATGTGATGTAGATTGTTGGTCTTGTTTAAATGTCAGGGAGGGAGAAATCTGTTTCATGGAATTATATGGAGTGTTTATTGATGACTTTAGAATTATACGTGTACATTCTCAGTAGATTTACGAGTTTAGTTGTTTTTGCTTTAATTTTACCATGGGAATAAATTCAATAATTTGGTGTAAAAATCTTGAGCTAATGGTAGTTGGTCAACATCAATGTTCTTATGGTAGATTCTTGGGTAGGATAATTACCAGGTGAGGTCAAATCACCATTAGACCACACTTGAAGGACTGTGAGACTTGCCCTCTTATTAGTGTGGGGCAATGGTAAGACATTCTCGCCCAATACTTTTTCCTTGACAACACAGTTGAGTTAGAAGCTTCACTGTCATTGACTCAATAAATGATAATTGCGTAGGATCTGAGAAACCACCTTTTCATGGACTAGAATCAAAGTCAATATTCCTTGAGGTCTAATAATTATTTGCGCTATTGCTTGTCTGTGCAATTTGGTCTTGTAACCTGTCTGTTATGTGCTGTGTGTGGCTGCTTGCTTTGCCTTTTGGATGATTATCATGTATATCCCTGGAGTTAGAGTGCGTGCATCCTTAGCAGGGACTCTTTGATGGATATGCAACTTCCTAGCATACTGGAAGACTTTATCTGTGAATTCTATGTTGTATTTTTTTCCCTGGTTAAGGACTACCATTAGTTGTCAAAACCACCTCCTCTTTCATGCTGTGGATTCAGTATACTAAACTCTGCACTCGATCCTTTTCCAATCACTTCTTACGGGCAGAGTGCTTATAAAAACCACCATCATTCTGTATTGAGTGTAAAAAAATTATTTTAAGATTTATTGCTGCTAAAATAGTGGGAAAGGGAAAAGAGTTTTCCTTTAAGAATATCATTGAATTTTCTCTTGGCATTCTTGAACACTTTCCAATGCTAAAAATATCTCTATTGTTCTCTTTATTTTGGTTAAACAGTATGGGGGCTTTTCTGCTTAGTGCTGGGACCAAAGGTAAATGCCCATTACTTGTTGATTTAAAGTTCGAATCTGTGGTTGCTGCTTCAAAATGTACTGAACATGTTTCTCTCTTCCTATGTGACTGAAGGAAAAAGATACAGCTTGCCAAACTCAAGGATAATGATCCACCAGCCTCTTGGTGGAGCTCAAGGTGGGCAATCTGACATAGATATCCAGGTGTGCATCCTTTTTCTCCCAGACTTATATTTGCTTGTGATTTGTGAACCTTTTTTAACAGATATATCCTGGTGCTTCTGATTTGTACCCATTCCTATTTCCATACACGAACTAGGTTTTGATCTGAAATAACTTCATTGTTGTGTCATGGGAGACCTGTCGGTTCCCGGCACCTTCTCTATAATTGTAACCAGTTTTTGGTATGATCATCTCTTAAATTGGCATAATTTTCAGGCAAACGAAATGTTGCATCACAAGGCAAACCTAAATGGGTATCTCGCCTACCACACTGGTCAAAGTCTTGAGAAGATCAACCAGGATACAGATCGTGATTACTTCATGAGCGCGAAAGAAGCCAAGGACTACGGGCTCATTGATGGTGTTATCTTTAATCCTCTCAAGGCCCTCCAGCCAATTGCAGCTGCAGCAGATCAACAATGACACATCTAGCGTGTAAAGTTCTCGGCTGCTGTTACTTTTAATTGTAGAGTTGAATGAGTATGATCAATAGACCCTGTGTTTGCTTTAATGATCAAGAATACTGATATCTATGCACCAGGGAATTACATAGAACATGCTTTGCTGGTCGTCCAGGCAGAGCCGTTTCTCTTGCATGATCTCTCTTTGGGCGAGTTTTAGTTCAACTAAATCCTGAGAAAGAGATTGAGCAGACACTGCTTGTCTTTGTGTTCGTTTTTATTCAGCATCATCGCCATTGAAACATGAATAATGGTGCTGCTTTCTTACAGAGCTTATGACTGATTTCAGACCAACTCTACCATTGAAACCTCCCTCGTGATGCTGAGTCTCCAAGGACCGGTCTTGATTCTTGAATGTGAAGTAGCTCTTGTTACTTAGCGGCAAGGTACAGGCCCGGCAAATGCATCCGGTTAATTATTCAGTAAGCCGCTCATATGCCCCTGAAATATATAGAATTTTTCAAGTATTCCTTAAATGGTAAAAATAATAATCAGCCTGTTGCTATGTTTACCGTTCCAGTGTTTTTCCTTCTGTTGCGTGAGGTTGGGTTTGGAATACTAATAGAAAAAAAACTAACGTCCCGAGGTGTACGTGGACTCTCAACTCTTCGATCGTGGTGTAGTAAAAGGGGTCCATGAAAAGCCCGCCGAACCACCACCCCTCAAGAATTAATAACGCTTTAGCTACGCCCATTATGGTTCGAGTCCTGGTACGGAGCTCCGTTAGAGAGCATACCGAATCACTTCGCTAGACTTGCATGTGTAAAGCATAATAATAACCTTCCTACTTGCCTGCTGCCTCGGGTTGTCGAAAAAGGCTAGACGAGCCATTGATAGTAACGAGACGAGTTGAATGACTGACTTGGGTGTGAGTGGAACCCTCCAGAAAAAGTCACGGCTCATCCCTGTCTGCCCCACCCTACTGTCCCCTTCACGGCTAGCTTTAATGCAGTACCCGGCTATTAAGCCGATTGAAAGCTCGGCCCCCTGGGGCCATTTCTTTCTAGCAGGGCCTGTCATCCGCTGCGGCCTTTCCACCGAGATCGATAGGATCTCACCCGGGACTGATTCTGAAGCTGAGGGCCGGAAGGGAATGGTTGATTTGACCTCGTTTCCTCCGCCACCTTCTAATTCTTTCTATAGTTCGGTGTGAGTGGCTGACAAAAAAAAAAGAGAAAACACAAATTAGTGCCTACAAAAATAATTAAAAGACGGGAAAAAAACAAAATTTGAACCAATCGGTTAGCTCACTATGGTAATAAATATGAGATCACAGTAATTATGTAAAAAATAATATCACGAAGATAGGGCAAATAATCTAGTATTAAATAATACAATTAAAAAAATACAATTGAAGTTAAATCAAGCTAATTTTCAAAATATGACTTGAATCTTAAAATAGAGATTTCACTATGGAAGTCAAACACAAAAAAAACAATTTTACCAATCATCCAAATATAGAGAGATAGAATGGAAAAAAGAATAAATAAATAAATAAATAAATAAACCAGATATAATATGAAAACATAAATGAAATAAAACAATGAGGCATAAAATTGAAAAATACAATAAATATACAAAAAGCTAAAAAAATAATGAGAGCTAAATTAAATACAAAAACAAATTAAATCTAATGTCAATGGATGAAATTTAAGAATATTTTAAAAAACAATAGCCATCATCACATATTTATTTATTTTAAAAAAAGGAAATGAAACCCGAAATAAGTAAAGAGACAAGGATGAGAGAAAATATCTACCAGAACCATTAAATAGATTCTGGGATGATTATAACGATGTAGAAGATGATGCTTGACTTATAGGAGAGGCCTCATAAGTTACTATTTTATTGACGTGTGCGTATGTATTACTTATTTTTTAATTTTAAATAATACTTATATTTATCAAAATATTAAATTATTTCTTAGTCAACTTGATTGTATCAAAATATCCACGATAAAATAATTAAAAAAATCCATGAATTATTTCTTAGTCAATTCATCCTTTTGAATTGATATTTTTCATTGGTTGGATTTGCGTAGGTTTTTTGTGATGTCAAGGGGGAAACAGCTCTCAGTTGATGCTTGATATAGAATGAATGAATGAATAAATAATTATATTTATTTTAAAAAATTTAAACTATGGGGACCAAATTCGAGCAATAGTCAAATATGCAACCCGTTTTTCTTTGAAAAAATAAGGACTAAAGTGCACAAAAAGGAAAAGATAAACCCAAAAGAATTTTTATGTTTCCTCAATTTGGATTAACTCTTTTTTTTTTTTTACCCTTTCTATATTTAATTGTTTGAAAATTAAGCTTTATAATTTTATTTTCAAAGTATATTTTTTTTGCATGTCGATGATCACTATTTTTTAATTTTTTTTTATATGTTTACTATCTATATTTTTTTGCCATACAATTAAATAAAAATTGCTTATTGAATCTATATAAGTTTATGATCAAACTCGCAAATTTTTTTCACTCATGTTATAAAAAAAATTAGATTAGCTCATGACTCAGCGCAGCACCAATCTTAATTGTTTCACTGTTGAATTTGAGAAAATATGTGCATTTGAATTTCAAGATAAAAAAAAATTATAAATTGAATATTGTGTTTCTTTTAAAAAAAAATTATAAGAAGATTTTGTTCTTGAAAATCTATTTTAAATACATTTTCCTGCATTGAGTTTCTCAATTTTGATTTTATTACTTATATATGCTAGAAAGTGTACAATAAATTTTATATTTTTACAAATCTATTTCTACATGATTTTCAAGCGTATAAAACTTGTTATGCCATTTTAATTCAAAACGTAATATTATTTTAAGTTAGATGAAATATTTTTATAATATAAAAGACGCATTTATCAGCATAAAAAATAAATTACCTATAATCCTAAATCCAATGCAAGTAAAATAATGTATACTTGTTGAACTTGAAACTACGTCGTTACATCTCTATAATTCTGTACACCATTCCAAACCCACCCTGTAAGAAACATAGTGGAAATACAATGGTAATTGTGTATGTACAGTTAGTTGCCTTAAATACAAGGAAGTTGGCGCAGCTTAGTGGTTGAGCCCTCCTTACCTGGACCCCTCCCCCCCGGATCCATTAATAAATTGAAAGACAAATTTCTGTAAGAAAATGGCACGTCAGATTATTTGGCCTTGTGTCTAATAATTTTTCAGGTCAATTATTGCAGTGCATCGTGTCCCTTCGGCTTTTATTTTGATGAAGATGACTTGCCATCTTGATATATTAAATGAGGAAAGATATATTAAACAACTTTAGAAGCCTTTCAGGCTTATGCCAATCTTGAGGTTACTGTTTGATATTTGAAATATGTTGTTTTTTAAAGTATTTTTTATTTATAATATTATTAAAATGATATTTATTATATTTATTAATTTAAAATTATTTTCATATCAGCCCATAAAATTATTTAAAAAATAAAAAATAAAAAATATATTTTTAAAACACAATAACAAAAATTCCGAAATCATCTAGGACACGACACAACCTGCCGCCGCTACGCACACGAAAACATAAAGCAAAGCACCAATTTGTTTTAAGAAGGGCGATGCTAGGTTTCCTCGATCAAGGAGCACAACAAGGCACCTCCAAAATGGCCAAGCATATCTTCCACCAGATCAACCACTCACCAAGAAGTATATTGAGAGAGAGAGTTATCTCATGAGAGATCTTGAGGCACTCACTCGTGAACCTCGTGTCTTCTTTATGTTGAAAATATAAAAATATACATACAGCTACCACACACAGGAAGCCGGGGGGGGCCCTCTCCTTCTCACCTCTTTCACTGTGAAAATTGTGGGCTCCTCATCTCTGGAGAGCATTTAGTCTCAATCTCAAGAACCCTAATTAAAAAAGATGATATGATATGTAACTCCACTAACCTTCTTTGTTCGTGGGCCGTGGTTTCTAGTATGATATTCATTGTTTCTAAGACTTAATCAATAAAAAGTGTGCATCTTTATTGCTACTTTACTCGGTTGGAAGAGAAACTGCACAAGCAACAACTACTGCTACTAGGAGTGCCCTATATAATTCATGGTAATTTTAACTTTTTAAGACCATTTTTCAAGGCAGGAAGCCCCAAAAGGCGAAAATAAATAAATGAAAAGTAACTAGAATCAAGAAGGCACAACAGGAATCCTTTCATCGAAAAAATTGCCCCTCAAGAAGCTGGTGAAAGATGAAGATGTGGGTAGCTCTTCTAGTTCATCAAAGAAGTCGTTACCCTCTTCTGATTTGGGTGCTGCAAATGTCATCAGTCTGGAGCAACAGATGGGCTCTTCGTCGAGGAAAATACCCAGTGTGCCATGGCTTTTCTCCGAGCTCTCACTGAAAGGATAGTCTTGGCTAATCATGATATCTTGAGGAATTCTTATCGGGGACTGTAAGTAGTGGAAATTGTGACCTTCGCTGACATCTTCACCAGCGCTTGGCATGATGGGATGGCCGTGCCTTTCTTCTGCTTCTTCTTCTGTTCTCTCTTGTTTGGGAGTCATGGGATGATCTACAGGATCGGTCGGTGGGGTTCCGAGATCTTTTGGTTGCTGGTTCTCGTCGGAGTCATGGAGATCAGGACCTGGATGGTTGTGATTTGAGGTGTAAGTAACGATGAGTACCGAAGAATCTGCCCTGCATCTTTCCACTTGTTTCTTGGCTGAACAGCCCTTTGATGTGCTGCACCTGTAATAGCCCCTGCATGCAGATCAAAGAAGCTTGAAAACTTTAACGGAGAAACAATGATGGACAAGAGCAGTATTTGTAACATTTTGGCAAAATTCAAAGGATAGAGAGAAAACTTTCACTTTTCAACTCTAAAATGTAAGCTACTAAATTAACATCAGCAAAAATTATGAGTTGCGCTGATCTACTGCAATTTATTTATTTATTTGTTAAAAAAAAACAAATACTAGACCATCAAGACATATATGAAGTGAAGAGAAAAGAGACTTGATCCAAAGATGAATGAAAGAAGATGATAAACCTTGGATAAGGAGATCCTTTAATAGGTTTTTGCCCATATTTCCTCCAAGACCAGAAATCAGAAGGTGGCCCTTCATTCTTTAATTTCCCAGCATCTTCTCCAACCCTCACCCTAACAACAGTCTTCTCAACCACCTTCCTACAAAGCATGCACAATATTTAAAAAGAAAATCTGGGTATGAAGTATAGAATAAGCCTGGGAAGAATCATGCATCAAAATCAACCAGCTTTTCAAAACGAAATTATACTTGACGAGAACATAAAAGCAAGAAAGAAGAGCACCAACCCACCTCCTCTTCAATGTCTGGGTTTCTGGGGCGAGTTCTGAGACATTAGAGTCCAGTTTTCTAGAGGGAGAACTATCCATCACGCACTTTTTCCTGCTCTGCAGCTTCTTAATTACTGACTTGTGCCTGAAAATGCTTTTGAGAAACACAGAATTGCTCTGAATATTAACCGGGGGAGGTCAGTGAAAAGGGAAAGAAGAGGATTAAGATCATACTGTAATCAAATTGATTATGATAGAGAAAAGGGAAAGGAAAGAAGGAAGTTAGGCAATAGATGACAAGAACCTCAGGTTGCTTTCTCTCATTTTTCTTTTTACACGTTTATAATATATATTAAAGCAATGAACAACCATGTATGTATCAGCACCACCCCCACCTTGCAATAAAATAAACCCACAGTAGCACATAAATGTCTAGATATTTGTTTCCTCTTGACTGGCTGAACGAAGAGCGGGGCCGTCTCTATGTCCATGCGCATTTTAGATTTGCCATGTGGAACTTGTTATCATGGTCAGCATGCCATGTAAGAATTTCTTCTTCTTCCTCCTCTCCTCTGCTATTGTGGGTTCAGAAACGTACGGGAGCATGCCGAACATAAAAAGATGCGATGCATTTGGTTGCTGCGGATCTGGTGAGGTGACAGTCCCATATTAGCAACCAGCAACCTTCCTAGGATAAACCATAAAATGCAATAAGAGAGAGGACTTCCTGATTTTGCCCAAGCAGGGCTGCCCTGTGCCCAGTTTCAGATAACCTACGAGATGACGTAATGGGCAAGCTTAAGATAGATAGATAGGTAGGTAGGTGGAACTGGGCTGCAAAAGAAGTTGTTAAAGACCATTTATGGCTGCCACTTGCAGGACATAACACTCTCCTACCCATGTGGGCCGGGAACTGAGAAACGAGTGCAGATAAAAGCAAGCACAGGCAGTCTGTCATTGAAGATTGTTCCGATTTCACTGGGGCTGATGTAGAAACTTGACCCAGTGAGATAAGGATAACGACGTCGTTAATGGTTTGCTCCTTTTCTTTTTTATTTCTCGCTAATTCAATAAAAAAATATGAAGTTGTTACTGCACCGCCCGCCCGCTAACTAGTCAATCCACTGCTCAAAAGGTCTAAAAAAAGAAGAAAAAAAGGAGGAGGAGCACGTTTGAGGACAGGTGGACATACAGGTCAATCTGAAATGCAGCAAGGAAACAATCATCTCGTCTACTTGATCATCTATATATGAAATACAGTCATGATGTTGAATCGCTCTCATTTGACGTGTTAATATTAAAAAAGTAACACATTTCTTAAATTAAAAAAACAATAATTCAAAAAGAAAAAACAAAGAAATTAATACTTTAGAGTTTTCCAACCCCCTGTGAATTATTTTTGAAAGCTTCCCTCTCTTCAATTTTGGTTTAAAAAAAAGTCTTAAAAAAAACAACCTTTTAAATTTGCGTGATTTCTATTAGAGAATAATATAAATCATATTGTTAAGTTTCATCTAAAAGTTTAATATTTTAGGTGAAATGGTTTTTTAATATGGTATCAGAACCTTATTGATCAAGCGGTCACGAGTTCGAATCTCACTACCCCATTCTATTTGATGAAAATCAAACACAAGGTAGAATAGACTGTGTGCAAGTTTCAAGTTCAAATGACTTTCACTTGATAGTGTGTGTTAGAGAATAATATAAATCATATTATGAAATCTCTCACCTAATAACTTGATCTTTTAGATGAGATGATTTCTTAATACTCTCCTGCAAATTAAAAAAAAACTAAAAGACGAAAAATGTATAGTTACACGATCTAATCGGGTTCTTTTCTATTACGAACATCACAAGGTTTTGTGTTTCGATTATTCGTCGTGTAATGTTTTCCTTGTATTTCTTTCCTTTGTGTTTTTAATATGTATAATATTACCGGCCTTGTCCTTGAGCCCATTGGAGGCCTGGAGTGGCCTACACTAACAGCGATTATAATAATAAAAGACCCGGCCCATTTAAAATGAATCTATTGCCTGAACTAGTACCTGATCATAGTCCCATTTAACATGAGAGGAAAGTAAACTTCACAAATTAGAAATTAGGCAGTGACACTATAAAAACCACCATCTGTTCCATCACTCTAAAAAAACAAGTGTATGCATGTTTAAAATATTAGCCTGGTAATTGAAATATGTTTGTTCCATTCTTTAACTCCTTTTATCGTTCAAGATTTGTGTTTGTTTTAATTGAAACTCTTATAATACTTTTATTATTGCAAAAAATAATTTACATCCAAAATAAACATCTTAATGAACCTAAAACATCGTGACTGTGATTCATTGTCAACTCCAATATTCTTGAATTTTGTCGCATACTTAATTCAATATATTATAGGCCTATCACTTTGTGAACCTTGAAATATACGGGTTTAACTAAACACTAGATTTATGTCGACATGAGTCTAACAAGGTGTCAAGTTCAATATACTTTAGTTTGGTCATGAGTTGAACCTAGGACATCATGTATCTGACCAGTTGTTAAGCTCTATTTAATTAGATTCAACAATGTGTTGAATTCAAGACAACATGAGTCTGGAAAACTAATTCTAAAAAAATATTATAATTCCATCACATTCATGCTCTATTGCATGAAATCATTAAGTATAGTTAATTACATCAGCAGCTAATTCTAAAAATCCATAACCTGATAACTTATCTAAAAAAAATACAATGCATAATTAATTGAGAATGATTAATTCATAATTGATTTAACATTTTTTTCATGTTCAACCATATCAAATCAACTTGATTGATGATATTCATAATTAATTATCATTATTTTAACAAATTTTAAATTTACCATAAACTCTGAAATTAACCGAAACAATTATTTTATTTTAACCAAACTAAAAATCAAATCCATAGCGATATAGTATACTTGCCTTGCTTGGAGGACTAGGAAAAGAGTTTAAGCAGCGACAGTAGCGGAAAAAAACAGTGAATTAAAAAAAAATCCAAGAAAACTTAGAGACCAGTACGAGTTTGATTTTTCTAGTATTTTAAATGAGAAAAAAGCAAGTATTTGGTGGATTTGTTTTATAGAGTTCAGGAAGGAAGGAGATCGTCGATTTGGAGAGAGAGAAAGGGTGCTAGTGTGTTTGTGTTTTATATAGGGAGACATTTAAATTTCACTACATGTCACTTTTAATAAATATCATATGCTATAAGAATATAATAAGATAAAAATATAATATTTATTAAATGGTGCTATTATGAAAAAGAAAACGTTTAACTTAATGTGATATTTTTTTTTAAAAAAAAGAAAATCATAAATTCTAGATAAACAGTGCCGGCCTGATCTGCGCAGTTGGATTTGAGTTGCGGTGTGGCCTTCAATCACTGTCAATCAGGTCCGTCTATTATCGTCCAGGCTCCCTCGTATGCACGCCGTCAGGGTCTAACAGAAGGCAGTGTGGGTCCCGAGATAATTTAGCCCAACCAATCAAGACTGGAAGATTGTTGGTAGACGTCATGGAGACAGGTACGTATCTGCCACGTTCATGGCACCATGTAATTTGTAAGAAATTATGAGGGCATCAATTTCTAATTCAATAATGAAATATTTTACCACCCCGACTAAATATATATACCAGGAAATCCATAGAAAATTAACAACGTCGACACCCTCAGAATATAACACAGAAGAAGAATGGTTGGCAGAGGTTCTCTCTGCTTCTCCGTCTAATCCGTTGACTTCACTAATAAATAATGGGCCAATGCATGCCTCTCAAAACGTTTAGAGAATTTCTCTGTTTTTTTTAATATATATATATATATATATATATATATTTATCTTCTGGTGCATAATAAAAACTTTTTAGGTAGTATTTATTGCAGCTAGTTTATACGGAGACACGTACGAGGAATTTTCGATATACGCTGGCTAACTTCCTCTCTTCAGTCTATAATCTTGATAAATAATTGTACTTCCATGCTAAAAAAAATTCTGGGGCATCATAACGATGAGGGAGATGGCTTTTCTCTTTCCCGCATTTTCTCCTTTAATTTTACATTTTCCCTTCCCCCCTCTTTTTTTCAGTTTTGTTTTTTAATATTTACTTGATTTAAAATTTATTTTTATAATATTATTTCAATTTGAAATAGATATTTTGACATTTTATTTGTACTTGGTTTGAGCTTGATTTTCAAACATCTATTTTTTAATATTCACTTGATTTTGAATTTTTTCAAGCATATATATTTTTGTTATATATATATATATATATATATATTAAAAATAGAATTCTTAAACCTGGTGAAGTCCATCACTTGTATTGTAGATTCGACAAGTTAAGTTATAAAGTCATTGTCATCTACTATATTATTGTCTAATAAAACTTTCTTCTTTTTTTTTCAAAAAAAAGAAGTTTTTTATGAGTTGTTTATGAACCCCCAATCAATTATATCATATTGACAACTCATGCATGGTTTAATTTTAAATTTAAGCTAGATAAGCAGTCAGGTCATAAAATTTCAAGGTTGACTTGTTGGATTATATTTAATTGTAACTTATGCTAGACAATAAATTAAGTTGGAAGAACTCAAGGTTTACGTCTTGAGCTAAGTTTAATAATAATACAAAATAATTTCATGTGACTTGGCTCTTCATGCTTAGACACCCAAACCAACAAGTTTGATTTTTCTATACTTTTTTTTTAATATTATCCTTCAATGTTGATTTTTTTTATTAAATTATATCAACCCCTATATGATTTAATATTCCTTTAAACTAAAACAATATTATAAATGGTTAGCATTTTTTGTGTTAAAAAAACTTGATTTAGCATATGGCACGGGAAATTTATTATTCCTCGCGCCATTATAGTCCTTTAAAAAAATCCATTATGGACCTTAAGCTTTTCAAATTATAAATATAAGGTCCCTTCGATTTTTAAAATTTTATAAAAAAAATAATTTTAGTCTAGGACTTTATTTTTGTTAGTTTCAGGTCCTTGATTTGAGTAAGGCTAAATGAATTTTGGCAATAGAGAGAGAAAATTATTATTATTATTGATTTTGACCGTAAAATAATTAATATTAGTGTCAACAAGTTTTACGTGCCTAGGAAATAAATTTGAGTTTGGAAAGATTTTGGTTTTAGGTTGATTTTAGTTTTTTTTTGTTTTCTTTTCTTTTGTATCTTAAGGCCACTAATAGATTTATTAAGGTGTCTCGGATGGTGTTCTTAAAATAAAAAATAAAGAAATAATTTTAATTCATAAATGTATCGAACACAACCGAGTAAATAACTTGTATTGTGTGATAAAATATCCAAAACTAAATTTATCTCTCATATTTTCAAGTTTTTTTTCTTAATTATTGTTGATGATTATTTATTTATTTATTTACACCAATGATTCTTGATTTATTTAATTAGATGCATGGACACGTCTTTCGATTTATATTTAAGAGAACCCTTATATTTAATTATTTATCTTTTGCAAAACAATTATCCAACAATAAACAAAAAGTTAGACCTACCCCCAGCTATTATGGAAAAACAATTAGCATCAAAATAATTTTAAAATGGTAACCACCAAACTAATAAAGAGGAAAATAATAAAAAAATATCCTCAACCGCTGAATGGGACATCCTATCAGCGTTTTCCATGATCAGACACCGATTATCACCAAAATAAAGAAAAGAAAGAGAAAGAGAAAGGCGTGGGCTAGGACTGCGCCTCAGTCTCAACTAATTTAACCATCGACGTGATAACCACTTCGATCATTCTAATGCCGTCTCATAAATTTAGACCTCATTTTAAGCTTCGTGTCATGCAACCAAGTTTCTCACCAAGTCATACTTGCTTCAGGACAAAACCATGGCGTGGCTAAAGAAGGCGGTGAAGCTCCTGGGCTGTGCCATCCTCAGAGAGCCCTTCCATGTCTTGACCATCACCCTCCTCAGTCTCCTGCTGCCCCTCTCATTTCTCCTCCTGGCCCGGCTTTCTAGCTACAGCTATCTGCTGACCATCACGTCTGATCCTGTACAGCAACCACCATCTTCTTTCATCACCTCTTTGTTCCTGGCAGTCAACCCAGCAATTCTGTATTTTGTTGTTTCAATCGTTAGCGTATCCACTCTTATTCATGGCTTGACAGGGAGAATCACCCCTCTAAGTCGCGAGTCACCCGGCGCAATTTACCGACCTGGAATGTACACCGCGTGGATTCTATTATGCACGTTGCAGGTTTGTGTTGGCCTGGGCATTGAAGGGAGCGTAGCTGCTGGAATGTTCGATGGTTCTGGTTTTGATATCCAACGAAGTTTATTGAGCAGAGTTATGTTTTTCTTGGGGTTGCACGAGACCTTGATCCAATGGTCCAGAACTGTCGTGAAGCCAGTGGTTGACGACGTGATCTTTGGCGCGGCTAGAGACGAGAAGTGGGAACAGAGGGTGATTCTAGCTCTGAGCCATGGTACCTTGTGGTGGTGGAGGTTAAGGAACGAGGTGGAGTCTCTGGTTTTCTCGGCGGAGGCAAAGATATTGCTGTCGATGGATTTAGGAGCGGCTGACTTGGTTGGGTGGTGGCTCTATTACCTGACAGTGACAATCGGAACGGTAAGACTTGTGAAGGGTCTTATCTGGGTCGGGGTGATTTTGCTTTGTAAGAGGGTCAGAAGAAGGAATTCTACTGAAACTCGTGAGCTGGATGGATCAGACAAGGTCTGAAATTGACCACCTTTTCTACCCCCTTCCCTTTTAATAGTATATTCTTATTTTTCATTCCTTTCTTGATGAGATAATGCACCAGAAGCTGTAGGATTATTAATTTTTAACAGTAAATTTATGTTCCTGTCGAGAGGAAAATAAAGCTCTAGAATTAGCCAGCACACGTGGAGTTCTCTTGTTTATCAATTACTCCATCTATGTCAACATGATACGCTTGGTATGTGATTCTTTTACCACCTCGCTGATGGCCGAAGATAGCTTTGATAGAAAGAATGGCGAGAGCAAGGTGACAGACACACCTAACTGGTCGCTTTTTATTAAAAATAAAATAAAAATAAAAATAAAAAAGGTCACTTGTCTTGAGAAGCTTTCCCTTCCATTCTCCGTTTCAAGAACTCCATTTGCAATTTTGCACAGCTGGATTTTTATTTGATAGCGCAAGAGTAGCCGGATTCTGATGAATCTTTTTCCATGACTAGTTCTCCTCTGGATGGATTCATGGAAAACTGAAAATTACATTCCTCAGATGTATCAGACAAGAGCTTGATTGGACTAAAATCCACGGGCATAAGTTGTTGATAATCAAAATGCCGATGAGGATTAAAATGATATATTTTCGTGAAAATTAAGGAAAATAACACTTCAAATCTAGTATTTTTAGATTGTTTGATCTATTAATATAAAAAAAAATTGAAAAAAAATATTATTATAATATATTAAATACTTTTTAAAAAATCATTCGTATGTAATCACGCGGAGGTAACATATTGGCCCCAAAATTTAACTTCTGATGGCAGCACTTTCATTTTATTAAGATCTCCTTCATTTGTCTTGCACGCCTTCGTTTAATTAATTCGTGCCACTACTGTCCACTTTTGCTTGGCTGAATTGGATTGACTAATTTTATAAAAGACACGCCATTGTTATCCGCTTGGCTGTTTACATTTGAATTAGCTATAGGGATAAGGACATCTCAAATTTATAATTTTATTCGCATTATACAGAAATAAATTATTATTCTATTTTAATATAAGCAGGCCGTGTTCAAAATTAATATCACCATCTATTACCTTGGTTATTGTTTCCCAGCACCAGCGCAACCAGAGCAGGAAATCAGAAAGCTTAAGAACATTGTCGAACATGGTAAAGAAATGCAATATACAACTGCTCTATCATCATCTCTGCAACTCCTTCACAATTATGAAAGTGGGATCAAGAAGTTGAATGCGAACCAGCCCGGCAGTGCTGGCAATGAAACTCGCTTCGGGAGTCGAAAGAAACTGTCAACCGAGGAGATCATAAGAGTAGCCGGATCAATGTTCATACAATTCGCTGACCAAAGATATGATGATTTCTCCATGCTCACGCACCCTTTTGGTTACGCACTCTCAGGCCTATCCGAGGAAGAAAAAAGGGATGAGGAACTCACTTACCTTCTGCTAGCAGCAGCAGAGAAGGTAGGCTACCAACAATTTGATCGTGCAAGCAGATTGCGAAGCCGTGGCGAGCGGGTTGTGTACCACTTCGCAGAAGCTCTTCGATTGAGGAACGATAAGGCAACAGGAAGATTCCCTCCAGCAGAAATGAAGGGAAAACCAAAATGTGCAACTCCTCATGGTTTAACTGTTTAAGTACACATCTAGCTCACCTTAGCGTCCACCAGAAAGTTCCATTTAATCAGATAATGCAACTCACGGCGATCCAAGCAATGAAAGAAAATGTTGGATCAGCAAAAAAGATCCATTTGATTGACCTCGAAATCAGGAGTGGAGTTCAATGGACGGCCTTGATGCAAGCTCTTGCAGATCGTCAACGCCGGCTTGACCGTCTTAAGATAACTGCTGATGGCTTGAGAGGCATACAAAAGATAGAGGAGACTGGTAAGAGGTTAGAAACCTTTGCAAAGTCCATGAACCTTCCATTCACGTTCAAACCAGTTGAGGTATCTTGCATGTCTGAAATCAAGGAGGAACTATTTGAAACAGCAGCTGATGAAACCGTGGTTGCTGTCGCTCACATGATACTCAGGACAATGCTCTCAAGGCCAGCTTGCTTGCAAAATTTGATGGGAGTGATTAAAAATATTAATCCTTCATTAATGATAGTCGGCGAAGTTGAAGCAAATCACAATTCACCAACATTTGTGAACCGTTTCATCGAAGCATTGTTCTTTTATGGTGCATATTTCGATCTCATTGAAACCTGCCTGGAACAGAGCACTGAGCATGAAACGATCACTGAAGCGATCTTCTAAGGGATAGAAAATATGGTAGCGATGGAGGGCACTGACAGGGTTGCTAGAAATGTGAAAATAGATGTATGGAGATTGGAGAGCATTCTTTCCAAGAGTTAGAATGGTGGAAGTAGGATTTAGCAAGTAATCCATGGATTAATAAACTATCTCATCTAAAAACTTGAGTTCCAAAATATGATTTACATTATTTTTTAACACATCTCTCAAGTAAAAACACTTTGGGTTTGAAACTTGTATAGTCCCATATTATTTTGTATTTATTTTTATCAAATAGAGCGGGAATTGTGAGATTCGAGCTCATGAATGGTAGATTAACAAGATTTTGATACGATATTAAAAATCATTTTATCTAAAAACTTAAATTTTTAGATATATTTTAGAATATAATTTATATTATTGTTTTACACCGATTACTAAGCTAGCTTGATTCCAGAGCAATTTCCTTCATGTACTCTTGAAAAGAACGGTAAGTGTCTAATTGTTGAGTTGGAAGGAACGTCATTGTATTCTCAATTTAATGATTTTAATTGTATTTTTTAAGTCAAAATCTAAATAAGTAGAGGCTAAACATAGAGAACAAAAGAAGAAGAAATTATTATAATATATTAAAATAATATTTTTAAATTTATTTTTAATATCTGGACATTAAAAAATAAATAAATAATTTAAAATCTAGGTATTTCAAACGAACATAGCCCTCGGGGGATTTCAACGATTCATGACATCTCATCAATGGGCAGGATTCAATTATGAATACAAACTAGGCCACGTCATACAGCATGGCACGTGTCAATCTCTTTTGTGAACCCTTATTTATTTATTTAAACTTTTCCACTCTCCCTGCCACTCACTTTCTCGGTGGAGAGTTGCAGAGCAGCGATGGTGTCAAAATCAAGCGACTATGCCTCTAAATTCAAAGTCAGTTTCCTCTATTTAGACCTCTCTATATTCATTTCTCTAATATCTGCCAGACTGTTTTCAGGTTTCGTTCACTTGATCCTTGAGTGATTAGTTCATTTATTGATTGACCAGAATTAACATAATGATGATGATCCACACTTTCACATAGAAAAAAATAATGGAAATTAGTTGAAGCTATCAATCTTATCAGTTTTTTCTTTTTGGAGAATCTTATTTCATCTGATAATCTCCTGAGATTTTTTAATTTATTGAATATGTGCCTGTCCAGCTGCTGATAATGATATATACAAACTTAATCAATTACAATTGTGATTCTATTATATAATTAGAAACTATGCATAATTGCTTGCTTTTATGCTCTGATTTTTTCTTCCTTAATTATATATTCAATTACTATTTTTTTCTCTCTTAATTATTGTTTTCACAAGTTGCTGATATGTATGGGCAGAAACCAGATGGAGAACCGTCAAATAACGGTATTGGAAACCTGACATGCAAGATGAATCAGCTTAAAAAACAGATTCAAGCTGAAAGGGTTGTTTCGATAAAGGTAAGTCCGTGAAGTTTTATCATATTCAAGAGTGTATGACTTGGTCGATAATCATATACTGCATAGCAATTCATGTTTGATTTTTGTACAGGATAAAGTTGAGCGAAACAGAAGCGAACTTTCAGCTGATGTTTCTAAGCTAAGATTAGCAACTTCAAGAACGTTTAAGGGGCAGAATGGAGTTTCTAAAACGATTTCTTTGAGGAACGGAGCTCCTCTTTGTAAGTATAGTGGATTCGTTCAAGGATCAGGTGATAAAGATCTTATCAATGGTCATGAAGTGGTAGTCGCAACAAGTACCAAGCTTCCGTTTGTTGAGAAGATACCTCCGTATACTACCTGGATATTTTTGGACAAGTATGTCAGATAGTACATGCTTAACTTTAACACCTTTTACCCAGTGATGAACAAATAAGTAAACGAACAATATGTCAGTTGTATTTACCTATTGAGTGCTCTTGTTTGGTATCAGTACTTCCTTTTTGATCTTGGAGAAAATTAACCTGCAATGTATTAGGGAAAATAATGCAAAAAACATTTGATGTTTATGTTGGCTTTCTCATTTCGCTGTACACATGCAGATTTTATTTTTTCTGCTATATCTCAAGTATGCAATTATGCAGCACAGGAATCAGAGGATGGCTGAAGACCAGTCAGTGGTTGGCAGGAGACGCATATACTACGATCAACATGGCAGTGAAGCTCTGGTTTGTAGTGACAGTGAAGAAGAAATAGAACCAGAGGAAGAGAACCATGAATTTTCTGAGGGTGAAGATCGCATTTTGTGGTAATCAGATTGGTTTAATTTTGGCACATACATTTTTAATGCAATATCTGCCATTTAAAATTCAGGATAGAATGATTACATTCTTAATGATGAGTTTTGTTGCACTCTTTCCATTTTTTTCCCACTAAGCTAGTTACCAGAGCAAAAGCTATGCTGTTGAACAAAGAAAATTACCTTAGCAAAAGCTATGCTGTTGAATAAAATCAAATTAACTTTCACACAAGAGGATATGTCAAGAAATAAAATTAAGATTTAAATAAAAAATAAGCCGATCAGTTTGAAAGCTGTAAACCTCTAGTAGATTTGATTCCTATTGACGTTCTCAGTCTTCCAAATTAAAATTAAGGCAGATCAGTTTGAAAGCCATAAGACTCTTGTAGATTTGATTCTTATTGTCGTTCTTAGTCTTATAGGCTTTGGTAATGGCGGTTCTTAATGTTATAGAGTGCATGTATCATCAAACTTGCTGCTTTTAGTGCTAAAACCAGAGGAAGCAATACATAAAATATGCTATCTGTCTGATCTTGATGACACCACCAATTGTGATCCATGACCAATTACTTACCACCAGTCGAAGTACTTCATTATGTGTCTGTCGAATTTGGAAGGATGGTCTTTCAGGATCATGGACTAGCTGAGGAGGTGCTGAATATTGTTAGCCAGTTTATTGGAGTTGGCACTTCAGAAATCCAGGTAGTTTGAAGGAATTTATATCAACAACTTTGTGTTTTGAACTGCTTCCAGCATTCCTTGCTTCTATTACTTTGAGGTTATTGAGAATGGTTTCCCGTGGCTTACTGAGTTTGATATTGTAGGGGCGTTGTAGGACGCTGGTGGAAAAATATAGAAATGACCAAAATGTCAAAGATTCTATCAATTCAGTATGTGAGAGGGGCATATCTCTGGAAAAGAGTCTTGGTGCTGCTTTAGATTCTTTTGATAACCTTTTCTGTCGCCGTTGCTTGGTACTAATTTCTGGCCTTAATCATGAGGTGAATTTTACTGAACTGATTCTTGAATTGCATCGACCTTGATGTTTTTCATCTTTCATCTATTGAACAGCTATTTGATTGCCGCCTCCATGGTTGTTCTCAAACTTTGATCAATCCTGTGAGTAGAAACCTCCATTATATATATGTGCTTTGTGCGTGTTTGTATAGTGTGTGTGTGTGTGTATTAGGTGCTTTTATGTCTAATTGGAGGCTTTGCTTGGCAGAGTGAAAAGCAGTCACACTGGTCTGAACATGAAGATGACAGGAAACCTTGTAGCGATCAATGTAGCCTTCAGGTTTGTTTTGTTTTCCTGAGCTTTTTGGTTGAATTCTTCTCTTCAACATTTTAAATTTTCTGCAAAAACAGTGCGATGCTTTTCTGGTCAACAAGATCTGTGTTTAACTGATTGGAGCTTTAAATATTAAGAACATAGGCCAGGTGAAGTTTTATATGAAAAATCATTATAAACTGCAGATAAGAGATTCTATGCTCTTTCTGTGGTATATGATCCTATGCTCTCATTTTCTTTTCTTTTTTTAAATTTTTTTCTTGATTACTGGAATATGAGACTGTTATTTACATATATGGAGCTGGTAACTAATTGTGCTGTCTGTGCTGCTCGTGTCAACAAGCCACTCGAAGTTACACTTTTATTCCATATTAAGTGGTTTGTTGTGTCTGTTCTGCTCCTGCAAGAAAGTTGTACCGTATTCTGTATTAAGTACTTAATTTTCTTTATAGATTATTAATGCTATTGTTTCTGTATGCAGACTCTCTTATTTACTACTGTCATTGCAAATATCATTCACTCCCAAGGGACTTGGCTGGTCATGTGATTACCAATGATTTCTAATATATCTTTTCCGCTGCATATGCTGTTATAGTTTTTCATCAGGATTTCTTGCATTCTGCTTGGAAAATTGTGAGTCTGACATTAATATAAATGCTTTTCAGCTAAGAGTTGTCAAAGACTTGCCTGAAAGTTCTGTTAATAACCCCTTGCATAGGACAGAAACTGCAACTTCAGTGGAGGCGAAAATGACTGCAGCAGCGTCAGATGCTGAAGAGCCAAGCAGAGTAGACCTCATGATAGATGAAAGTCGTATTTCAGAGAAAGAAATAAATGTTATTTCAGAAGCTATTTGTAACTTGGAACCTGCTTCTGGAGCTCTGAATTTGGATATTTCTGCTATGGTGATACATAACCAAGAAGACATGCGAAAGCGCAAAGTGTCACAGTGTACAGATATAGCATCCGATGACTCGTCAAAGTTTCCTGATGATACGCAGGATTTTCATAAGAAACAGAAAACATTATTGCATTTGGATGTCGCTGCTGAAGGTATATCAAGTCCTGATTGTGGGTCAACTGCTAAAAAAGCAACTGATCAAATTGAATTTCAGATGACCTCAAAAAAGACTACCAATGTTTCCTTTGAAATTGCATATTCTGGTACTGAGGAGAACATTGGGTTTGGATCAAAGGATGCCTTTGAAGCGCCTGAAACAAAACTGCCATCCTCAATAGAAAGACAAGTGGAAGGGGTTTTAAAAATGTCCGAGTGGAAGCCTATTGAAAAAGAACTATATCTGAAGGGAGTGGAGATATTCGGGAAAAACAGGTATGGGGTTGCATATTTAAATAGCATTTCAGGCATGCATGCAGGTAACAATAATATATCCTGAGATACCTTTCTCATTGGTAGGTGTCAAATGACTCTAAAAACTGTTTAATAGGAAAGAGCAATCCATTCAGTTATTAGGAATCTGGATGTTCCGTATAAACTAATGTTATTAACCAAAGTGTTGTATAATGTGATTATGTCAGTTCCAAAAGAGAAGCAATTTTCATCCCTGTTCTAATTAACTTACTGGAATTGAAAAATTCAATATAACTTCACTTTTCTTTTGTACAGAACAAAACTTTTATGTGTTTATGTTTCATGTTGCACTCAAAGTATGATTTGTGCTTTGCAGTTGTCTTATTGCAAGGAACTTACTTTCAGGCTTAAGGACTTGTATAGAGGTGTTCAGTTACATGCGTGAGAGTGGAGCTATGATGCCTCATAGATCTGTTGCACCAAGATCATTTCTAGAAGACAGTGGGAAGAGTGATATTGATTGTGCGGTATGCATTATTATTTAAGATATTTCTGGAAGGATTGCACTACTGTATTCTCAAGTTTGCTTTGCTAAAGGACACCATGTGCCTCAACTATCTCAAGTTCCCTGTCTTTCTTGGAGTCTTGCAAATGATTTTTGAGGAAAAGATATGCTGTCCTTGACCAAGAAGGGTGGTAGATAATCATGTTCATATATTTGTCAGAATAGTAACATTAACTTCCAGCTTTATTTAGTAGTTGCTTTTAAATATATTGTCGTACTGTACTGCTTTCCATTCTCCTCTCTCTGTCTTCTTTCCTTCCAGTTCCACAGGGGTCTATCGCTATCCATTTTCTTTTCCTGTAGGTTTCTGCCCTTTCATCAATGCAAGTTGGTTCTGCATTATAAAGCAATCTCTTTCTTACCTTTTGTTTTCTGTAGGAGCAAGATATGCCAACAAGATCACGTTTACTTCGTAGGAGGGGAAGAACACGGAAACTTAAGTATTCTTGGAAGTCTTCTGTTCACCCATCATTTTGGAAAAGAATTGCTGATGGCAAAAATCAGTCCTGTAAGCAGTATACACCTTGTGGATGCCAGTCAATGTGTGGAAAACAGTGCCCTTGTCTGCATAATGGATCTTGCTGTGAGAAATATTGTGGGTATGGTTTAAGTAACTTTCCATAAGGTCACTACTTACTACAGAAGTTCATGCAACATATTTATCTTGTATAATATTTTCTTGTGCGCTTGTAATATACAGCATCTTTATGAGTAGTATTTGAATCAGGACTGCGTTTATTACCAATCTACTTTAAATTCTTCAGGTGCTCAAAAAGTTGCAAAAATCGCTTCAGAGGATGCCACTGTGCAAAGAGCCAATGCAGAAGTCGACAATGCCCATGCTTCGCTGCTGGTCGCGAATGTGACCCGGATGTTTGTAGGAATTGTTGGGTTAGGTAAAGAATCTTATATGCTCATACTTGATAAGCATTGTTTCATATGGAAATATTCATACCTATTTTGCTTTCCATTCTTCAAAGAGTGTGCTTCTATTAAACATTATGTCATCGATTTGTCTCATGCCTACACATCATCTTTTGGCATCAATGCAATCTCTGAATCCTCAAGTTTTTTTGAGAATGATAGTTTCTGCTGCTGCACACACACCATACTATAAGACATCGGTGTCCATCAGGAGTGGAAGATTGAAGTCCATGTTGCCTCCAGAACATAGTTTGACAAGATGCTTTTTTCTTGGCCTGACCATTACATGTCTTTCAAACTATAGGAACATTTACATGGTGGTCTAAACAGCTGGTATGAAATTAATTGAATCCCTTCATAAACTGTCACCCCAAGATGACTGGATATTAGGCCCATAGGCTGTCTCAAGTGATTAGTTTGTTGGGCAGGGGTGTGGTAGGTCATCAGCTAAAAGATTAGCGCTGAAAAAGATGGCTTATAGAATACTAGTGACCGTTGAGGGATTTGACATGTCAAAAAAAAAAAGTTAAGCATTAGTTGTTTGACTAATTATGTCAATCATGGAAACCGCTCTCTTCTGAGCTAGTATGCACTCTTATTCAGTGTCATGGATCTGATTAATTGAACTATTCGATCCATGAACTGGTAGCCTTTACAATTTGATCTCTTGTTTGAGTTAATTAATGCTGATTTTTCATCTCATTAACTGCCACTTCAAGTTTTTTTTCTTTTCAAATCTGTTTTGTTTTTATGCAGTTGTGGAGATGGTTTGTTAGGAGAGCCTCCGAAACGAGGAGACTGCCAATGTGGAAACATGAGGCTTCTTCTAAGGCAGCAGCAGAGGGTGAGTGATTCTGAAAAACTCGATGCTATTCGTACTAATATTATAGATATTTTCTGAAAGAAATTTTTTTGTTTTTCCATTCTATATGTTTCTTTCTTCAGATCCTCCTGGCAAAATCTGATGTTGCTGGATGGGGAGCCTTTTTAAAGGTATTAATGCCTGCATATGTTTCCGTGCTCTTCATTACTCATGTACTTGTTCTGTGCAATAAATTTGATGATGTGATCACAGAACCCCGTCAACAAAAATGATTATCTTGGAGAATATACTGGTGAATTGATCTCTCATCGAGAAGCAGATAAGCGTGGGAAGATTTATGATCGTGCAAATTCATCATTCCTTTTTGACTTGAATGATCAGGCAAGTGATAGTTAATTATTACAAAATTGATAATTCCACGTGTAAGAACATAATAATAATGTCATCCTTTTAGATCAAATGCATCTCATGTTCAAAATGACTGCTCTTTTGACAACCGAGCATTGGAGTGATGGTATCTAACATGGAAAGTTAAATTGGTCTACAGTTTTGGAAGTTCAATGCAATTTGCAGTATCAATATATATATATTTTTTAAAAGGTTCTATTTTCAGTGTTGATTTTCTGAATCTGTTTTTGTGGCCATCCTCGTGGACTAATGTGGCTTGATATTTTTAATTATTTATTTGTTTTTATATCAGTTTGTCCTTGATGCTTACCGGAAGGGGGATAAGCTGAAATTTGCGAACCATTCATCAAATCCTAATTGCTATGCAAAGGTATTCAAGTTTCAATATGTTAGTTTTTCATTCCTCGACATTGACTGAACTAATACGTTGAATTATTTAGGTAATGCTGGTAGCAGGAGACCATCGAGTAGGCATCTTTGCGAACGAGCATATAGAAGCTAGTGAGGAGCTATTCTATGATTATCGTTACGGGCCAGACCAGACACCTGCATGGGCTCGAAAACCTGAAGGTTCCAAAAGAGATGATTCCACAGTTTCCCAAGGTAGAGCAAAGAAACACCAATCTCATTGATTGATTATTGCCATGGCTTGATGTTATGGGAGCATGTTACTATAATTGTAGAGTGTATTTTACCAGTCACTTGTGATAATGAACATAAGCCTATACTGAGCCACGCCTAGCATTTACTTGTACATATGCACACGCGTGCTTCCTGTGAATTTGACTTTTTCAAAAAGAGAGGCCGGCAATAAGGTCAAACATTATTATAGATATTGAAACTGATCTCGCAGTTTCCTGTAGAAGGCTGTTAGTAAAGGATGAAATATGTTGTTGTTCCATTATAAGTGTCATGGTAATAAGCAATATTCTTTTCCTACTTTCTTTTTTTTTTGTTTTTTTAATTAACGTGAGTGTTAGTGTCAGCTTGTACGTACCTTGACTACTCTCACGGGTCCTGAAATGAACGATCATATAACCTTTTAGTGGTCATCATATTAACCATAACAGGACTTCAACCGGACTTGAATCTGAGACTAAAGGGGAAGGAAACCCATTAGTCCCAAGTTCATACCACTGGCTACGAAACCCATTAGTCCCAAATTTCATACCACTGGCTACCTACTATATGGTTTTCTTTGTTTATTTCTTTTAAGGTAGTTTAGCAATTGTTTTGACTTTAACCTTTGAAGCATCTGTGTGCATTCTTGCGGATGCGCGCCTGTGTCCTCAGTCTCCTTCACAAAGAAAACAAAAATTATCCCGCGTTTATGAGAATCTACATGCATGCATACAGGATTAAGATGCAGAAAAAAATAAAAGAATGTGCAAGCTCTAAGATGTAACCCCTCGTTTAGATAGCAGGTGAAAATACAAAAAATCATTCCACGTATCTGGAACACCAGGAAGACACCAGTGGCTGCAATCCTGAATGCTCGAGCGCTTACCAGCATGCATGGATGGATGACCATCTATCCTAAATCCAGATAAAACTGTTACATTCAAGAAAGTTACTGGGGTTTTCATGCGCTCGATAATCTCTTCTGCAATGGTATTCTTCTCAGGATAGCTCAAGAAGTTTCGTTAAGGGGTTGAGTAGCTTCCTTGCAATGCCCACCCGAATTCCATTGTCCGCCCCTGTACGACGACGCATCATAAACCGATATCTATGTGTTTTTTTTTATTCTACTCCGTCGTAGTAATTAACCATGTTACTGGACTGGAACCATGTACGGATATCACTCCTTCAGCAATAATACTGAGTTAAGGGAGGAATGATTGGGACTCACTCGAAAAGTGTTTTTTTAAATGAAATTAATTTTTGCTTTAAATGGAAAAAAAATATTTTTAAATTATTTGAATGTGATGTATTATTTTTTTAAAATAAAAAAAAAAATTTAATATATTTCTAAATAAAAATCAATTACAACTACACTCTCAAACATCCTTTAATTTGGTTGGATTTGATTGTTAATTAAAAAAAGAGTAAATAAACTACAATTTTTTTATTTTAAAAAATTATAAACCTTCTTCTTTTTGTTTCATTTGCTGTCAAACTTCACTCTATTGAAGGTTTGTTTAGAAGTATAGTAGAAGTTGTTTTTAAAGTGTTTTTCACTTTAAAATATATATTAAAATAATATTTATTTTTTAAAAAATTATTTTTAACATTAACACATCAAAACAATCCAAAAACACTAAACAAATTAATTTGAAGCAAGCTTATATTTCAAGTTTTGATGAAAAAGGATTCAGCCTCAATTCCAAATGAGCACTAAGTAGAAAAACTCAACTAATTTTGTCGTGACACCCATTTATGTTTAATTTTAATTTATTTAAAATTTGTTTGTTGGATTTGTAGTTTGCATGTAAATTTAAGTGCTTTACTTGATATATAATGATAATTTTATTGTATTAATGTATGGTTTGTATTTTAGGATTTGTTTGGGATTTGGATAAAATGAATTTAATTTGTGACTTTGTAATTTATGTGTGTTAGAATTGAAAAAATAATGGGTAATTTAATGAGTACCAATTATTTTTTTCCTTGTAAATTTTATGATTAAGTTGGAAAAATGGGAGGCACGGCTGGATGGGACAGTTACGTGGGAACATTATGGGAATAATCAGTAGATTGGTGTGCGTAATAAAAGCATCGTGGTCTGGGTCCGTAATTTAGCACCCGTTTGGTATTGAGGTGCAACCTGCGTTTTCAACAAAATGCAGGTTGCACCTACAAATATGTATTTGGTTATAGAAAACAAAAAGCTGGTTTAATTGTGGGGCTCACTAATTACTTACATTCAACCGGCGTTTCACGGAAAGCAGCAAATTGCTGCTTTCCGTGCGTTTCAAAGTGGGGGGCACTATTATATATATGTATATTCACAGACAAGTGGGGGGCACTAATATATATATGTATATTCACGGGCTGGGGGGGCTAAGGTGTGTGTGTGTGTGTATATATATATATATATATATTCTTATAAAAATATTTTGTTAATATTAAAATAATTTTAAAATTAATTTAAATAAATAAATATATTAGAATAATATCACAAAATAATTTTTGTCTCGCAATTTTTATTTTGTTTTAAATGATATTTTACGATTGTTTGGGGATCACAAAGGCCTTCACGTATAGATTTAGTTTGAATGAAATTACAAGAAGTTTGGTGGGAGAATAAAAACAAGTGTCTAATTTACTTGAATTATTAATCATATTTTTTTTATTATAATTATTAAATATTTAAATAATATATATATATATATATATATATATATGGGCGCGCGCGTGTTCTGTAATTTCACAAGTTAAAAGCAAAATGAAAAACTTGGTAATCAAACACACAAAACTGTTTTTTTTCAACCTCAAACTCAACCACAGTTTTAACCAAACACTTCACAGCTTTTTTTGAACCACAGTAAAAAGCATTTTTTTTGAAACTCCATTTTTTCAACCTGAACCGTAACAACAACCGCAATATCAAACAGACCCTTATTATCTTGTAAAGTAAACAAAGCTGTCGCATTCTGATGAGCTGGATCTCTTACTTTCTGTAGTTTAATTAAAGGTGGTCGATTTTGTTAATTACATTTCCCAATATTCATCTCCTTCGTTCTGGAAATTTTATTTAAATTCTGGTCGGAATATTTTTCTGTTCTATCTTTCTATCTGTGGTGTTAGTTTTAGAAATTACTTGTAATTGTGGTTGAATTTATTTTTTAAAGTGTTTTTAATTTAAAAATATGTCTATAAAAATTATTTTAAAAATTTTAATTTTTATATTAACACATCAAAATGATCTAAGAACATAAAAAAAATTAACTTAAAGTAAAAATTAAAAATTAAAAATAAATTTTTAAAAAATACTTAAAACGCAAAGAAATTGAAACCTGAAGCTTACACTTTTCGTTGTTACTCAATTTGTTGCAAATTACATCAACTTTACAATCCTTTTCCAAATTTCAACTTTCAGCTTACCTAATATAAATATACCTTGTCAGGAGTCACAAAATGTAAGAAAAAATAAATTATAATAGTTTTTTTTTTTACATCAAGTTTGGTGTTTGACCATCATCTGGATCCATCCACCAGGAACAACTATTATTTTGGAATCTGTTTAAAAAAAAAACACTACCACCACTTTAAGGATTTATTACATAAATTAAGAATCTATACCTATTTAAAACCATAATGTTGCAGTTTATAACCTATTAAAACCTTTATGTGGATCTCTTTTACATTAATAATATTAAAAAGAATAACCAGAATTAAATTATATTTAATAATAATTAAACAAGACATCGTTCTATATTCCTTCATGTTTTTTACAAGCATGAAACCTTCATTATCCGTTTCTTTTTAAGATGCTACGTACTGCCTAGCAAGAATTTCGCAAAACATTTAAATTATATATAACACGACCAGGCAAATATATTTTTGAGAATACATAACCAGTAGCTACTAAATAGTAATTTTTTTGCGTTTCTTCTTCTTCTTCTTCTTCTTCTTCTTCTTCTTCTATAAACTGATGATAAACAATCTAGATGCTTCAACTCTCCCGGAGATTCTCCCATGGAAGCTGAGGCCAAGCGTACGTGGAGAGCAGAAAGCTTCACCAGTGAACTGAAGTATTCTGTAGTCTGCAGTGATCATACAATATTAAAAATCCAAAACTAGCAAGGACTCAATTTTGCCACATGAAACTTCAATTGAGCCCTAAAACCAGCAGTTCAAATTGCCCTCTCCTCTCAGATAGAAAAAACAGCCTCGACAAGAGCATGCTGCTTTTTAGGGTATCCCATACCAAGTAAGTGGTTCAGATAAACCCTCCCATCCTTGACAGTCGCAGCTGCTGCCAACCTATGTGCAGGCCCCTTAAACTTGGCCACGACAGACGCCGTCTCCCAGCCGTCAAGGCTCTCCAGCAATCTCCCGGAAGGATTTCCTGCAACTACAAGTTTAGTCGGAGACAAGAGTTCCAGACCATCTCCAAATGCAAGTGAACCTCCGGCTACTTTGATTAATTTGACTTCATGATCTTCCTTGGTTACGTCAATCTTATATAGCATGCCACTAAAAGTATGGATGACAATCAAGAACCCATCTGGGTGGTAAACGATTCCGTTTAGCCCAATCAAGTTTTTGTACCACTCTTTCGCGATGAAGAGTGGATTTCTGATGAAGGATACGAACTTCCCATCCGCCCCAACCTTCCAAATTTTATTGGATTTGGCATCAGTAACATAGGCATTACCTTCTGCGTCAACCGCTACATCATCGGCAAAGGATTTCTCATTGTCTACAAGATTAAATGCACCGAATTAGACAGAATCGACTAGCTAGAAAACATAAAGCATGCTTTAAGTGATCATCATTTTATTACCAATTAATAAGAACCAAGATGGCAGGAAAAGGAAGAGAAAAAACTAGCAGGACGAATTTAAAAAATGAGTTGAATTTAGACATGAATGAAACCTCGATCCCTGTAAGTCTAGAATTAAAGATCGAGGAGGAGATATGAAATTTCTGGGCTTAACCATCATGAAAAAAATGAAAAACCTAATGATCAAAACTGAAATCTTTCAAGACTTTAGGGGTGGAGCCACTACGTACCTAGTACCCAGCTTGTCCCACTTTTTACATTAACTATCATGCGCGTAAAAGTTACAGTATTTTGAATTGAATAATGAACACCCGGCCGCACGGTACTATTAAAGAGAGGGCCAACCACCCCGGCGGAATTTGTTGTCTCCTGCCAGTGGGGTAGATTTCTTTGGAGAATGTGTGGCGTTGTGGTTCAACCACCATAATTTAGCAGCAGGTAGTCAAGTACAGCTACCATAAATTGAATTCAAACTCATGAACAAACCTAATATTCCCTCTAGCGACTGCCCTTTTTAATCAATCTATTCCAACGAGTTACGTCAAAGTTTGGTGGCAAATCATGTATTATGTTGTATCACATCATCTGTTTTTCCTTCTAGAAAAAAAAAAGTCATACACCATTTGCTAACATCAGCTAGAATAATTTGACTTCATGCAATGAGCCTTCTTAAAAGAAGAGACTTTGTTATATTTTCTATTTAAAATTACGAGATTGCCATAACATCCCTCGTGAGCTCACGGCCGAGAAGATGGACTGCGTGTCGTCTATGGCATTAGTATAAACAAAGCAAAATTATATCGGATTCAACTCTGACAGGAACAGTGATTAGCAATAAAACAAAAGGAAAGGAACCAAAAGAGGATGAGTAATAAAGATAACGTGCCTGGGCCACCAAGTTTAGTGAGAAACAGACGATCCCACGTGGACAAATCATATGCAGCGAGGGCGTTGTAATTGTTCCCTAATACATCACTAATCGCCACCAGAAGTCGATTCCTCGGCCGGTCAACCACGATACCAAGAGAAGAGTTCCCGGCCAAGGCAGGGTCTTTAACCACCGTGACTTCCTTCAAAACAGCCTCTTCCGATGACGATCCGTGATCTTCGGGGACGGCGATCTCGCCGATGCCACCTTCCATGAAGGAGACGAGGAATCGACGGTTTAGATCATCCCACTTGGCGCACTCACGGAAGAATCCTGAGCTGTGATAGTGGTACACGTGAGTTGGCGGCTTGGCGAGCTCCGAGGAGATAATAAAGGCAACAGGAATGGCTGATATGAGGAAGAGAAGGAGGAGGGTCTTTGTAGAGCAGAGTGAAAAGGCCATTGTTGTAAAGGTGGAGTAGAGTGGTCTGCGTGGGCTTCTGCTTTTATGGGCAATGGAGGTTAGAGAAGGGCATTGGTTTGTGAAAAGACGGTGGCTGGATTTTTGTAGATAATTATTTCTTATTTTATTCGACGATATTTGGAGTGGCAAACTCGTTAAGAGAATTCCACTTTTGCTATGTGATGCTGTTTTTTTTTTTTTTGGAAAATGGCGTTGAGAGCATGATTTGGAGTGGGTTAAAGTTTGGTTCTCAATTTATTTATTTTTACGAATTATATTAAAATAATATTTTTATTTTAAAAATATATATTATTAATATTAGCATATTCATATAATTTAAAAAGTATATAATTTGAAATTATAAATAAAATAAACTCTTTAAAAACATGGTTGAATACAGTGTAAAAGAGTCTTAATTACTGATTTCATGGTTGTCGTTTGGATATTATTTTATAATGAATTT
Organism: Salix exigua; assembly: GCA_032356905.1. Lineage (NCBI taxonomy): Eukaryota > Viridiplantae > Streptophyta > Magnoliopsida > Malpighiales > Salicaceae > Salix > Salix exigua. The sequence continues at coordinate 7,465,923 of CM063601.1, forward strand.
AATTAACATGATAAATCAAATAATTATTGAAAATTTAATGTGATAATAATAATAATAATAATCAAAGCAAACATCACTTCAAAACGCATGAGAGGATGTAGTCTTGTACATTGATCGATGTTATACTTCTATTTTATACCTTAATAATTTTTAACAGTTCAAGAAAAAGAAAAGGATTTTTACTTTTTTCTATTTAGTTTAGAGAAATAAATATTTTATGTGATAATGTTATTTCTCTAATTTATTTAGGAATTTTATTGCCTTTTCTTTTATTTTAGTTCATTTAAGGTGTTATAAACTTTCTAGATAGATAAACTACTAGATAATAAATGAACATGCGCCACTCCCTCTCAGAATGTTTATCGTCATTTCCCCATGTCAAATCATTTTAAATCTGTAAGCCCACTAATGGCCCAATCATATTTCCCAAATGGGCCCGTGCGTTTCTCCGATTAACGTTATTCCTAGCCCCGGTTGCGGATATATATAACCTCACAAACAAGCGCCCTCAGTGTCAGAGAAGACACGAAAGGTAGAAGTCACGCAGGTTAGCGCCTCTCATTTCTCTATAACCTCCGTATTAAGCTTCTCCGCGCAGTTCATTGAAGGTCAGCGAACCCTAGTCTCTCCCTCCCTCTCGATCTATCTTGGATTGAACTCTTTCTCTTTATTAGTCACCGTCTCATTTCGTTTAGGTCTCGATCTATCTATCTATTTTTTAAATTCACTCGATTTCCTCTTAATGGAAGAAATCTAGCTTCATCTGCTAAATCTTCTTCTTTTAATTCAATCCTGCTCTTGCATAAAAAAATACCATGTTACAATTTTCACAATTGGGATGCTGTTTACAATTTCTATTTTGATATCAATTATTTAATAGTGATTTTAATTAATAATTATGCAAAACGAATAGATATGTGTCCTTACACTTACTGAAAGGGAAAGAAGTAGATGAGGTTTTTTTCACTTTTGAAAATCCTCTTATGTCTAATTGAAATTAAAAGCTGGGGTTTGCAATTCGAAACACTTACAACTGTATGGGTTTCTGTGCGATTTCTACAAGATTATGTCAGCCGACGTCTAATGCTAACTGATTCACCGATGGGTCAAACTTGAAATGAGTGATTGGATTATGAATTAAAACCAAGCCCGAGTCAAAGAATCATAATAAATCTTATAGTCTACACACTAACTGCTTCATCTCCCTGCCAATAGGCTGGGTGTTTTGTAGTTATAGCCATAGGATTTGCTTAAGTTTCTGCATCAAATTTTGAAATGTAATATGAATCAATCTCCCTTTTGTCCTCTTAGTTCCTCGCTTTCCCTTATATCTGTTACAGGGTAGATATCTGTTGCTTGATTGAATTGTTTAATTTAGGAATCTGGTTTACAAGTTGCATCACTTATTTTTGTTGTCCATTGTTTTGCTCTCTTTTTTCTCTATATTTTCACTCGTAAATGGAGAGTCCGATATCATACATTGTCTTCTAGAAGTAACCAATTATGCTTATTCTTTTGTGAATTGGCCAATGGAGTAGTTTTAGTCTATGCTAAAAGATATGTGTCTCTTTAGGAGCGCTCCCCTCCCACCCCAAAACACGGAGAGAGACACTGATTGCTTTATACTTTTCGCGAGAAAAAAACTTGGGTGCTAAGAACAGAGAAAATGTCTCTTGCAGATCACTAGCAAGGTGAAATGGCTGGCGGTAGGGTTGCTCATGTGACCTTGAAAGGACCAAGTGTTGTCAGGGAGATTTGTATCGGAATTGCACTTGGCTTGGCTGCTGGAAGTCTTTGGAAAATGCATCACTGGAACGAGCAGAGAAAAGTGAGATCATTTTATGACTTGCTGGAAAAAGGTGAGATCAGTGTTGTTGTGGAAGAATAATTTATGTCCTCTGCCTCTGCCATGATGTTACGGACAGCTTCAGAAGTATTCTGTTTTGTCTTTTCTGTTTGGTCTCCCGTCTTAATTTTAAGCTGTGTACTTAGCCTTCTGACTTTGAAGAATAAATTTGTTGTTTGAAATGTGCAGCACACAATTGTTTGACATGAATGTTAATTGAGATATTAGTTTTTCTTTTTTGGTTGTGCAATTTGTGCACAGCTAGATCATGAAACAGGAAAGCAATAAAACTTGATGAGTTTGATAGGCAGGTACCCCCCTCCCCCCTTCCTTTTTTTTAACTGCCATGTTAACACAGCTCGGGCTCTCCTATGATCACAAATTAAAACTTTGGGAGAGGTCCCAAAATGCCTTAAATCCATTAGATTGGAGTGAAATAATGATTGATTGTTGGATCGAAAATATATTGAATCTCTGGTCATCAAAATCTCATGTTTTCTTGGCTGGCTTATGTGCTGGTAGTTGCTTGACTTGATCAACTGTATGAGTGAATATGGAGGGAGAAGCAGCTTTTATTTCCCGGTGATGCAAGAAAAATGGAATGCATGTAAGCTAACTTTTAAGGTTCATTGTAATTTCACCGTAGATATCAGAGATTATAAACTACGAGTTTATCCACTTCCAAATTCCAAAATTGATATTAGGGTTTAGGTGTTACGAGCGAATTTGCCCGCTCCGCTGGGCTTTTTTATACATGTAGAAAATTGATTGATTTTATAAATATTGTATTTTATTATTTTAATATTTAATTGGTAAAATTATAATTGATAAAATTTGTTAAAAATGGTTTTTTTCAACTAAAAAATGATTGAATATTGTTATTGCTAAAAAACTTTTGATAAAATTTGTTAGAAAATTTACTAAGAAGGTGAAATGATTTGTTAGAAACTTGTTGTCAAGGAAACTCTGGTAAAAAAAACACAAAAAAAGAAACCAGTTTAAAAAAAAAAACTTGAACACGACGGTTATTAAAAAATAAAAATAAAATGTGATAAAAAGGTTATCGTTTATTAAAAGAACAAAAAAAGAGAGTATAAAATAGAAATTTAAATTAAAAGCTAAAGCCAAATTTATATTTATAAGATTTATTAATCGTATTATTATATTAAAAGTATTTAAGAATACCGATATTAATTATTTTTTTGCAAGAAATCATGGGTTATTTTTTTCTCTCTATATATATTTTTAGGCGATAATATTCAATAAATATTAAAATATATACTCAGCCTTACATACTTTATAGTGTAATCGAAATGGGAAGTGGGTCGTAGATTTTTTTAATTGTAGATAATTAAGGTAAATTTGTCAAAAACACAATTATGAGTTGCTTTTTTTCCTCTTGTAATATTAGATCTGACACATTATAAATAAAAATATTGTAATTTGTTTTTAGAAATAAACCTCAAGTTTTTTGCGTGCTATAATTGTAGATAATGCAGGTAAATTTGTCATTTTTTTTAGTTGTATTTTTTGTCTAGTGATATTAGATATGAAATTTTAAAAACCAAAATATTATAAATATTTTTTAAGAAATAAACTTTAAAAAACAGAGCACAAAATTAAAATTTGAATGTTTTTTTTTAAGATTTTTTTTGTATTATTATATTAAATGTATTACACTGTTGAAAAAAAGAGGTAGACGTGCGTTGCGATGCATCGGAGCAAATTGTCAATGAATAGTGACCATGAGTCATGGGCTACAACAGAAAACCGAGTTGTTTTAGCTCGTTAGGTAATAAAAAAAATAATGAGCCCAGGGATTATTCGCGACGCGCTTAATTGGCTAGGAAAAAAAATACTTGGGAAAAAAGAATCGTGGTGCGCGTAAACTACCCCGGACACCTCAGTTAAGAAAAAAAATGTATAAGTAGCAAAACAAAATAGGGAAAAAAATATATATATAAAGAAAAAGTTGATTAAGAGATTAGTCGTTGTGCCCGTAAGTTGGTTTGGACACTTTAGTTATTTTAAAAAAAATCTTGTTTTTTGGAAAAAAATAAAAACAACAACCAGTTATTAAAAAAATTGATTTTTTTAACCAATTTTTTTTTTTGCAAAAAAATAAAAACAAAAACCAGTTATTAAAAAAATATTATTTTTTAACAAAAAAAACATTTTAAAAAAAACAGTTCTTAAAAAAAAATAAAAAAACAATTTTTTTTTCTCAGTTCTTAAAAAAAATAATCACATTTTGGTGTCTGAGCGGTTTGAACTCGCGCGCGCCTGTGTTGGCAGCGCGCGGACAACCGCTTGGGCAAAGCTTCTGATCTGTCATTTCCGCCATAAAAATATACAAAAAGAGTGTTTGTGTAAAACAAATTATTAAAAAAAAGTGGATCCGGAGATTAGTCATGGTGCACGTAAGTTGCTCTGGACACTTTAGTTATTAAAAAAAAAATTGTTTTTTTGTAAAAATATAAAAACAACAACCAGAAAAAAAAACATTTTTTTTTAAAAGCAAATCAGATTTGTAATAAAAAACAACAACCAGTAGTTAAGAAATTTTTTTTTTTAAAAAAAAGAAACCATTTTTTTTAAATTAAAAAAAAATTCTTTTTCAAAAAAACTTATTTTTTTTTATAAAAAAATTCATTTACAAATATTTTTTTTGTAAAAAAATAAAAACAACAACCAGAAAAAAACATTTAAAAAAAACAGTTTTTTTATTAAAAAAAAGCAAATCAGATTTGTAATAAAAAATAACAACAACCAGTTACTAAAAAATTGTTTTTTAAAAAAAAAAAAACGTTTTTTTTTAAAAAAAACAGTTATTTAAAAAAAAAAAACCAAAAACACGAAATGAAATCACAGGCCGAGCGTCTCGAACTCGCGCGCGCTGCCAACACAGGTGCGCGCGATGACCGCTCGGCCAAGCCCTCTCATCTGTCCATAGGCATCATAAAAAATACAAAAAGAGTGTATTCTAAAAAAAAACGAAATGAAATCACAATTGGTGCCCGAGCGTCTCGAACTCGCGCGCGCCTGTGTTGGCAGCGCGCGCGATGACCGCTCGGCCAAGCCCTCTCATCTGTCCTTAGGCATCATAAACAATACAAAAAGAGTGCCTTCTTAAAAAAAAAAAAACGCACATACACCCGCGATTCACCGTGACAAATTGTCAGTCCACAGTGGCAATGAGTCACGGTGAACAGTAAAATAAAGGACTACCTGTTTTAGTTATTAGGTAATAAAACCATGTCATAGACCTTTGCTAACAGAACTTGCATCATCTCATATCAGACTCAAAACCGAAATAGACGACTATTGAAAAAGTCCGCTTATATCTCCTAGTGGCCCATGTTCGTAACGGGGTGCTAAACTAACGGCCTATTACAAGGAGTTCTGTCCATGGCATCTCAGCACGTGCAGGATAAAAGCAGCTAACAGGGAAATACATGTGCGATCCACATTATATCCTTATTTTGACTCAAGATATGGAGTAACATTTCGTAATTTAAACACTTTTATTTTATTTTATTTTCAAATCCCAAGTAAAAAATTGAGAGCTCAATGCATCAGATAGATGAAGGTCCGAAAACACAACCAATTCGTCAGTCCATGCATGCCAGACACGTCCAAAAATGTTGCATATTCGGACAGGAATTCTACTTCATTAGGAAAAGGTGTTAACAGAAAATCATTGGGTGGCGGTCACGTACGGATCCAATATTAACAAATACCTATACGCTTCACGCTCTCAGCTACAACTTCATAGTCTTCTTTGAATAAATTAGGCTTGAAGAGGTTGCAAAAGATCAACCAAGAGCAATTTCCAACTCCTTTAATTAGTAAGAAATTATGTCAAATTCATTCTTTGTCCAACCATATAATTTTGATCCAATTTCATCTTTAGACACAAGTTTTTCAGAATTTAAACACGCATAATCACATCAGACATGATATTGAACATATTTCTCTTGACAAGGAAATGATTAAGCAACCCTGGGTCACTACTATCATGTTTTTTCATCATTTCATTGTTTTCGGTAGGCACTGAGGTTGATTTTTTGTTATTTTATTATTTAACATTACATTGAATTTCTTGATTGATCTTAGGGTTTAAGATTTAACAGGCTGTAAATTTAATATTTCCTTAGGGTTAGAGAAAAACATATGACCTGCAACATGGTGCTAGCCAAAAAAATCATTGTTTATTTATTTTCTAAACTTATATTTTTTCAGTTTTTTGAAATAAAAACATCTTTAAAAATCTAATCTGACCCGTAATGAATTACAATCCAATTGTTATTTATCTGAAGAACAATGACCAAACACGTACGTCCCCTATGAATCTCTGGTAGAGTTTGCTGGCATAGAAATAGATGATTTTATAATCTCACTATTAAAACTTTGGGTTATTTTACATTAAACCCTCCAATTTATTGACTGAATCATCACAGGATGCTACAAACCACCAGAAGGACTTGTAGCACAAGAATTCTAGTCACCTCAACCTTTTAAAACCATTGCATGTCATTCATTTAGTCATAAAAAAGGGCCATGTTAAAGATTAAAATAGTTAAGCATGGGCTGAAACTTCCGCAAGAAAGTTAATGACTATTTTTGAAAGTGTTTTTATTTAAAAATATATTAAAATAATTTATTTTAAAAAATATATCTTTAATATCAGCACATGAATATAATTTAAAAATACCAATTTTTTATAATTTAAACTGCAACATAAAATTCAATTTTTTATAATTTAAACTGCAACATAAAATTCAATTTTTTATAATTTAAACTGCAACATAAAATTAATTTTTTTTAAAAAAAAAAATCAAACATACTTTTAAAACACACCACCAAACATCAGCCGATCAAGTGCAAGAGCTATCAGCTCTTGATAAACTGATTGGTCAATGCATGTAATGAAAGGGAACTAAGGATTTTAATAGTTCCATGAGCGCCAGGGATTGAAAAAAATCTTTTCAAAAAGCACAAAATCATGCGATGGATGGAGGACAATTATCACACCTGTCCGGGTGAGGAACACATCGAACTTGACTAGGGTGGTGTTTTAATAAGTTGTAACACCACAATCAATCGTGGATGATACATTTCATGAGCAATAATCTATGATCTGTAAAACTGATTTCATGAGTCATCAAACAGGACACGCGCGCTGCTGATGCATCCACGCATAGACCATACCGTTGATGCTGCTCAACATCAACTCCCAGAAGGCACGCACTAGCCATTGAATCTAACACACATTGATGATAGTTCAGGGTTAATAAATCGAAACACACGAGCATAGGAAACAGAAAAGGCCGAGCTAGTGGTAATACAGACACGAAAATTATGCATTAATGCAAGTCAGAAAAAAAAAATCACCGAAACTAAACATATTGATGGGCACAAGATGAGAAGGATGACACTGGGGGGCACAGCAATACTTGCAAGTTACAACATCCAACCAAAAAACCAATAGTAACAAAACAAATATGTATTGACAATGGCAATCCATCTACATGATAGTAGTGTGCTTTAGAGTTCAGACTGGTAACTAAACACACCAAGTATGATGTAAAGTTTCAGCATGATAAGATTGAACACGCCTTTCAATTTGGTTGATTTCATAACAAAGCAACCACAGACTAGTGGACTGATTATTTTGTCAATAAAGATGCTATTGAAGAAAAGGGATGGATAAATTATTATAATAATGACCTTGGCAAAGAGTAGAATCCTTCATGCTCAAAGTCTGCCACCTCTGGCCCACCTCCTCCACTGCCAACAACCGCTTGGTTATGAGAGTCTGTAATTCCTTTGCCCACCTCGTCCTTACAGGCTTCAAGTTCTGCACTTTCACCAGAGGAGTTTGTCACACAATGTTTCTGAAGCCACCTATCGGTCTCCCATAGAACATGCATGATGCTCTCCCGGGCAGCATACCCATGGCTCTCAAACGGTAGAATGACCAGGCGAGAAAGGGCACCATGACCTTTCAGGGCATTGAAGAAACGATCTGACTGCATCATTTGAAAATGAAAGATAAGCAGAAGGTAAACAAGTTGGGGAATACAAACTGAAGCTGGCACAAACCACTAAACTGAGAAATCAGCGGTTATAAAGATAATATCAACTAGAAAGAATAGAAAGGATAGGATAATCTCTACTGAAGGATAGTCTTATTAAATTTATATTGGCACAGTAGGTTAAAACCATGATTTTTTTTATATAAATACCTGCATGGTTAGCGTTCCTGAATTATTGTCTTCTTCTCCATGGATGAGCAGTATTGGCTTTTTAATTTTATTTGCTGACATGAAAGGACTCATTTCAACATAGGTATTCATGGCCTCCCAAAGAGTTCTGTCCTCGTTCTATATCAATAAGATGAAAAACATAAAAAATCAAGAATTAAAAAAAAAAATCATCCAAAATTATGATAGAAACAAGGAAGAAAAATATAAGAAACACTGCAGTTCAATCAGCAGTATGTACCAGAGCAAAAAAAGGGAAAAAACATCTGTTCCAATAATTAGTTACCTGAAAACCAAAAGGTGTAAGTGTTCTGTTGTAAGCTCCAGAGCGAGCAATTCCACAACAGAAAAGATGGGGGGCATGTGCCAGAAGATTTGCAGTCATGAATGCGCCATAGGAATGTCCTCCAACGGCAATTTTGCTGGGATGAGCAACCTTAAAATGTGCAGCACCAAAACAACTTGTCACAAACTCACCCAGTGCAATGGAAATAATAGTCATATAACAACAAATGAAGAAGCTTACTCCACGTCGGATAACTTCCTCAACAGCTGCCTCTGCACTTGCAACCAGTTGCTCTACATATCTAGTTAGTGCATTTTGTTAGAATTAAAATTGTAGGGACTCTGAAGCATAGTTCATTTAGTGGTACTTCATATTGCCTAAGATGTCCAAAAACATGCTCTAGATAACAGAGAGCAACTGAAGAGTTAGCCCCTTGTTCAATAATATGGATGTTGTGGAAACTTATGGGTTAAGGGAAGCAGCATCATAATAATGCTATCCCCTTATTTCTTGAACCATTTAATTTATGTTAATATCCATGGAACAAGGATTGCCATATAACAGATAATTTGTTTCACTTGTAAGTTGTAACCATAATTTCAAGAAAACATACATGTATACCACTCAATGCAAGAGTTTGAGTTGTGTAAATAATTAGCAACTCATGACAATAACTCGATGAGTACATGAAGAAAACCCACATAATCATATTCATATGAACTAGAAGAAAAAAAAAACAGGATTCCATAAGATACATATCAAGTTACCTGTCATTTGCCTCCTCGTCGCCCTCACCAATAATAGGGATTGTTGGTCCAGATAAAATAGCGAACCTGTAGAATGTGAAGTTATTATAATGAGGTCTAGCATGTTCAAATCACACAAGCCATAGTAACAGAGCAGCAGAAATCAGCTGATAATGGAGACAGTACAAGCAACATAACAAATCGTAACAAGAAATGAAGGGAAGAATCCATGCCTCCTAGCCAACCAAAGAAGAGCTGATGTTGGACCTATGCCTGCAAATTCATTAGGAGAACCTCGAACTTGTCCTGCAGCATCTTTACTTTTAAATTCTCCAGGGTAGGACCAGACTAGACATGGAAGAGGGCCATCTTTTGATGGATCATAGCCTGGTGGCAGGTACAATGTTGCAGTGAGCTGAACCCCATCTTTTCTCTGGTACTTGATCATCTCTTTCTGCAAGGATGCCAACTGTGGGTATGGGTGAGGAAAATTTGTTATCTGGCATACTTTCTTCTCTGGCCATTTATGGATGGAATATTGTGTATTTTCTGTCTTTGACTCCTTGGAGATCAATAATTTCAACTGATTGAGGTGTAAGTCTCCTTCTTCGTAATCTGACATAAGAGCAACAACAGTTTCATAATACCTTTCCTTGTCACTCTCCCATATTCGTTCTTTGCTGCCTGTATTTCTGAAAGACATTGGTTTAGATCATTATGAGACCAATGAGTTTTGGGGACCAGGTAAGGAGCATGCGTCGGAAGGTTCTTTTCTGAAATACTCACATGTCAAACAAATCAAGGAAGGGGACATTCCCTTCAGATGTAGCACCACTTCCATTCAGTAGAACATAAGTGCCTTCATCATTTTCCTTCTTTATCTTTGCAATCACATAAGTTCCATCAGGAGTCCTCCTCAGCATGGGAGACCCAGGGTCAGAGTACACATCTTCTGATGACCGATCAAATAGTATTCTTGGACTAACATCTTTTGAACCAGGAGATATCACCCAGGTTCTTGTCCGCCTCGTCTTGTACCACGATTCATAAACTAGTGCCAGTGAATCATCACACCAAGAAATCCCGCTGTGGAGGTGAAAGAAAACAAAAATCAAAACGAGAATCTAGATTTATTCTTTTGGCGTGTTTTCCAAAAGTATAATGCTAGATAAACTCAAGACTCTCTACCTAAAATATCTTGCTAAATAATCATATAGGTGAACAGCACATCATAATAAATTTAAATCTTCCCTAAATTATAAATCATGTGCCATTTATATAGCAAATATCACCAATGTGATAGCAATGCCTCGTTTAGCTAGAGACCTTAGTAAAATTGTCTTATCATCTGTAGCATTGGTCTTCCAAAATAAACCCACACACACCCATAAGGTGATCAAACAATGTCACAATCATGTCTTTGAATGACCCTCCTAGGAAACTGACGTGTGTTTCTAGATATATTACAAAAAAATGGAAATCTAGGGATGAAATAAATGCCTAAGAGAAGGCGACATGTAATTAGAGCTTAAAGAAAGATGAACAAACATATACTTTGACAGGAGTGACCACTAGTCCATTCTAGTATTAAACCTATCTTTAAGAATCTTGTGATTGGTCATGGAATTTTTATTAATGTCAGCACGTCTGCAAGATTGAGCTCTGTCTACAAAGTGTGAGAGTATCACTGTCAAAACATTTAAAAAATATCCAAAACTTTCAAAATTATCCCAGCCATTCACGATTGAAGAACCCATTCCAAACATATTTCGCAAGGAAAGCAATTAACATGCAGATCATATCATACCCATAGCGAAGATCAAGTTTGTGCAAGATTTCTGGTTGTTGTCCTTCCAATGGTTCAGCTGGCTGCATATAAATTATATCTCTTGGGGAAACTTCAACTTTTGCATCACCTCCGTCTTGTGTCTCTGCCCTGAAACAACAACAGGAGTCAGCGGGAAAAAAAAGAAAAGAACAAAGGTAACATGTACATGCAGCTCCACATGCCACTACATAATGCTAAAACTGTTTGTTAATACTGTTATGTAACTAGGGGCGTGCAGCTATCATGTAATCCTGCCAATTCCAGCACAAAGAACAGTGAAAAACTTAAATTTTCATTTATATACCAGTAGAGTGTTGAAGGTTTGTCTGCTCTCCAATTGATGCTGCGCATCCCTTTGCGCACACTACTGAATGCAATAGGAATGTCCTCGGCTAGAGGCAAGTCACAGACTTCCCTCACAAATTTCCCATCAGTTGTCCATACTTCTACCTTTTTTGGAAACCTTCCACATGGTACAATAAAAGAGTATGGCCTGTGAATAGAACTAACTAAAAGGTACTTATGGTCAGGAGATGGATCCAATGATGTATATACAGCTGGATGTCCAATTTCCTTTGTTGTCCCATCCAAAGAAGCCAACACAAGTTGAGAGGTCGCGTAGTAGTCAAACAAATCTTCATCGTACTCATCCTTCAACAAGTCCTGAAAGGTTCTAACTTGAACGACATTTTTCTGCTCATTAGATTGAATCTTTGGACCAGAAGGCACCAATGGTTTCTTTGGTGGATCTCCACGAGATGATGGAATGGCACAAACCAATAGAGAAGAGTTATCCACCCACACATAATTATCAAAAATAGCATTTAGGTAAACATTCGGCGACTGAAACAAAGGTTGAGCTTTCCCTGTTTCCACATTCGCAACCCATACTCTAAGTTTACTGCTGCTATTGTCCTCATCATCACCTCGGATGCTGAAGGCCAAATGCCTTCCATCAAGAGACCAGTTGACAAAATTGATCTTAGCACCATCTGGATATCCATATATCTCCCTTTCAGGCCCTAGTACACCATCAGGCATTAACTGATGAATGCCAATACCAGTGTAGAATGACATCCGGCTCCTAGTATTAAATTTCCCATCAATACGCATGCCAGCCAGCTTCTCCTCTGGTCTTGCTAGCTCTGCCAGTGGAGGTAAGGATCTCCGCTTGAGAAAAAGTATTTTATCCCTTTGTGGTGAAAATGATAGCGCAGGGAGAGGCGGGGCATCAACAATGTCCTTTATCTCTGGTGGGGGAAGCTGATATTTACCTGCCAGTGCTTCTATGTTTTACAAATAAATTAAAAAAAGAAAAAAAAGATTAGAGCTATGATCATCAGTTCTTCAGCAAATACTAAGATTTGACAAAAGCAGATGCCTGATTTACGCAAAATAATCAAATTGCTTGATATATTCGACTAGAGGTCAAGTTATTTTACTAAGCCTGGGGATTCTCAATCAAGCAATCATCGCTAATTTCTCAGCGTTTTCTTTAAACTCGTGTTTCTAAAGAATCTAGTCATCTGATACGATTAATAGCACAATAAAACCAGGGCTTTGTAGAAAAAGGGAATGAAGAGAAAAGTCAAAGCGAGTGAGCACCTTCATCTTCAGTAGACGCGGAAGAAACAGAGCCATGGGAGCGACCGCCAACATTTTCGGCTGCGGTCGAATTTAGAGGCACGAGATTGGGGAGTCTAGAGGTCATTGTAGAAATTGACTTGATCCTTTTAAAGTGATGAAATCTCAGGTGGCCAGGAGTGCGAGCCGACGAGAATCGGCTGAGAGATGATGTCAAGGGAGGTGGTGGTGGTGGAGAGGATGGGGTGAGAGATAAGAGAGTGAGTCGATGATAAACTTTGTTAAGCCGCATCATTGACTTTTTTTCTATGGTCTCTCCTTTTTCACTTTTCAAGGGGGCACGGGAAGTAATAATGTGTCGTCATGTTGAACTAAAGTATCCAATCAGATTTGACCACTATCCAATCAGAATTGACCGCTTGCAGAAGAATCTACCTCTTCGAGGATGGATGGCATCACTCTTCATTTAATAAAAGAATCCAAATTGTGATGAAACATTGCAATCGCAACTTCAGGGCAAAATGCAATAATCTTGGAAAGAATAAAATATATTTTTAAATAGTGTAAATATATTTTTTTATATGTATTTTAATGGTAAAATTTATTTAGAATAGCTAATTTTATTTTAAATTGATATTAATTTTATAGTACAGTAAAATATTATGAGATTATAAAATTAATATATTAACCGTATATTTAAAGTGACCAATAACTTTAGGCATAATTAATAAAAAAAAATGCATTCTCTTACAAATAATATATTTTATTTATTTATATGTATTATAATGGTAAAATTTATTAAAAATAGCCAGATATATTTTAAATTGATGTCAATTTTATAATACAATAAAATATTAAGAGATGATAAAAATAATATACTAACTAATATATTTAAAGTAACCAATAAGTTTAGGCATGATTAGTAGAAAAATGCATTCTCTTACAAATAATTCAATCAAATTAGTTAAAAAAAATTAAGCCCCTGTTTTTCATAATTTCTAACTTTATATTTTGAAAATATGTTGTAGAAATTGGATCCAAATTAGAGGTATTTATTTTCATAATTTGCTATTCTTTCTCAGTCATATCCAATTTTTGTTTCTATTGGTTTTGTTTAATTATTATAGCTTGTTGCTCTACCATAATTTTTTTGTCTTTTTTTATCCTCAATTTCAACTAAAGTATCTTTGAATTGTTGTCAAAAATCTGTTACAGTCATCTCCCCAATTTTCACTTTTGTAATTGGATCCTTGCTTATATTTATTCATGCAGACACAGGTAAACAATCTTAAAAGTTTTAATTTCTTTGTGATTTTTTAAGTGTATGAACAACTAATTAGAGTTTATACTATCATGAGAAAATTGATTAGGATTAATTGGTTGAGAAACAATATTTTCAAACTCATTTATAACAAAGTTAGTGAAAAAAATATGGCAAATTTTGAGTTTATTTGCATAAAAAAATAATTTAGGCTGAAGATATTGGTTTTAGTGAGATACAATGGCAGTTGAATTAGTAAGATAACAATTGATAAACATTGATTTTAAATAATATATTACTCCAAAATACAACAGTAGTTGAAACAAAATACAGTAACAATTGAACTAGTGAGATATCAATTGATAAACATTGATTTTAAACAATATATATTTATCTAAATACAGTAACAGTTGACATAAATTACAATAACGGTTGAACCAATAAGATATCAACTCATAAATATTGATTTAAAATAATATATTACTCTCAAATACATTATTGCTCAACTTCCATGTATATATAACGCGTGTTTGGTATCATGGTAACTTTCATGGTTAAGATATCAACTCATAAATATTGATTTAAAATAATATATTACTCTCAAATACATTATTGCTCAACTTCCATGTATATATAGCGCGTGTTTGGTATCATGGTAACTTTCATGGTTTTAGTTTTTTTAAATATTTTTAGTTGTGGTTTTTAAAAAATATATTATACGAATAAAAACACATTATTTTAGTTTTATAAAATCAAGATTTAAAGTGCAATATTATATGAATCCCTTGCAAAATAACATTACTTAAATGCTCATTTGGAATCATGTAGTTTTTGTTTTTTAAAGTGATTTTCAAATTGTTTTCAAAGAAAAAATATCAATATAATATTTTTTATATAATTTTGATGTAAAAGAATAATATTTTAATATATTTTTAATTCAAAAACTCTTATATCATAATTTAGATGCTTTTTGATGATTGTAATATATTAATATAAAAATTAATACTTAAAAACATTCTTAATTAAAAAAAACTTTATATCATAATACCAATTACAAAATAATCCAACAGTTTTTTCTCGATTAAACAAAAAACATAAATTACTATAATACCAAACTATCTCATAATGCCGGGCTTGGGGTTCAGAGTATTGGGCCATAATAGAACGACCTTGTAGACTGGAGCTGCCCCTCTGCTGGCCGTGCCTATGCGGTCATGCACCTCGTTAGTCGTTAACGGAAAACGCAGCGAAACATTTTTCACTGTAACTTTTCCTCAACCAAATTCCCAAACCCATCGCCATAATCCTGGATCTAGAATCGATTGATTTCCAAAAAAATAATCCAAGCTTCACCAATCGAATCCGTGAAATCGGAACGAAACGGAAATAATAATTCACAAAATGGGGGAAGGAGATATGCCGCTGGATGATAAGGCAAAGAGAACGAGAGATTTGCTATCAAGCTTCTATTCTCCAGACCCTTCAGTTTCTAATACTAGTAATTCTTTCAGATTTTCTTCTCTAGATGCCATCAACAGCACCTCCTTCGACGCCGATCAGTACATGAATCTCCTGGTACGCCTGCTTTTTGAATTGATCTTTCATTGTTAGTTTTTCCTGATTAATCCATGAATTTACAACCTGAATTCAGGTGCAAACATCAAATTTAGAAGGGCTTCTGCAGAGGCATGTTGAAATGGCAGCTGAGATAAAAAATCTAGACACTGATTTGCAAATGCTAGTTTATGAAAATTACAACAAGTTTATCAGTGCCACTGACACAATTAAAAGGTATTCCTTCTCACTCACAATTTGACTTTGCTAACAATTCGCAATTTTGATTTTTTTTCTTCTCTTTTCTTACAGGATGAAAAGTAATATCGTGGGCATGGAAACAAGTATGGAGCAGCTCCTTGGCAAGGCACGTGCCAATTTTCTCATATTTGCCTTGTTTAAATATGTCCTTCGAATTGCACGCATGTAAATGCCGGTGCCAAATTTCTCATATTTCTCTTTTCTCGAATTGCCTTGTTTATAACTATCACACTGTACCAATTCAATGCAGATAACATCGGTGCAATCAAGAAGTGATGGTGTAAACACTTCTCTCTTCGAAAAGAGAGAACATATAGAGAAATTGCATCGCACACACAACCTTCTTCGAAAAGTTCAGGTACTCAAAAACCATCGTTTCTTGCATGATTCATATATATATACTGATAACATCATGCTTGCAAGTGATTTTTTAGAAAATTTTCAACTAAAATTGAATCGGATTTTATGAGAACTAGAGAATGTTCCTTGCCAAGTATGCTGAATTAGAACTGTATAACGTTGATGTTGTTTAGCCACTTTTTTTTTTGACCTAGCTAGTTGACTTGTATGTGATGCGCACCTGTTTACGCTGTTGAAATTTGAGCATGTTGCATGCTAGTCTCTTGCCAGTTTTTACCTGACAGTGGTGATCACATGTATCAACATTTTTGTTTCGAAAGAGTTTCTTTAATGAAGGTTGCAATGGGTTTTTCTAGTTAACGTTGGGTCTTGTAGTTCAACCTTTTATTTTTTTGATATTTTTTGTCAATTTTTTTTAATGGATTGAATGGAGTCTGCTTATTCTACATAATTAAAACTCCAGTCTTTGGCAATATACTAGTCATACGAATTTCTTCCTCTCTGGAATAGAGCAGTTCATATATGATCTACCTGCTAGACTTGGGAAGTGTATTAAATCAGAGGCATATGCTGATGCAGTCAAGTTCTACATTGGAGCAATGCCAATTTTTAAGGTCAGTCGTCCAGACCCTGTCCTTCCATGGTTGGTTCAAACTTTTATACTTATTGTTTCTGGGAATTTTGTTTTTGTTTTTATTACATATTTACTTTCAAATTTTTGTTTATATTTTTTTGTGCACCAGGCCTACGGGGACTCATCGTTCCAGGATTGTAAGCAATCATCTGAAGAAGTTATGGCCACTATTATAAAAAATTTGCAGGTATATTCTTCTTTCTCAATTAAACATATGGATGGATGAACCATGGATGGTGTCTTCCTCTCCTATTCTCCCAACATTTTCTTCAGCCCTTTAGATTGCAAACTGTTTACTTGTATCTGGTGCTCTCAAGACACGCTCACCTTGGCGCTCTAGGTGAGGCGAGGCCCCAACACCGTTATTAGCCTTAGGCATTGGATTTCAATTAGGCGCCGCTTAGGTGAGCACCTTGTGAGGGGGTGCAAGGTGCTAAGGCTAGCACCTGCTAAATTCTTCCTTTTATGTTGGATTTTGTTGTAAATGATTTATGTCTTGAACTAATTGTTCTTTTTTTTTTCTTCTTAATTTACCTCAGGAAACAACTTAGGGTATTTTTGAAAAAAAATAAAGATCAGGGAAATGTTTTCTTTAAAAAATCATTAAAGTGGAGACAAACAAACAAGGAAGGACACTTTTAAGAGAAACACCAACCACGTTATCTTTTTTCAATAATGGGAGTCGAAGAACAACACATCTGTACAATTAGTAGTTTAATTATTTCTAAACAAGTGCAATATAGTTTGAGAGATGAGGATTTCAATTATATTCATGAAATGGAGGACTCAAGTGAAGGAGGGGAAGGCATGGATGAAGAAGATTAATGAATAATGATGTCAGTATTTAATGTTTCTTTTTAATCTATTTTGCTACTCACTACTTTATATTATCTTATCTTGTTTTAAGGTGAAAAATATAACTTTATATGACTATATGATGGTATTTTATATTTTCTAATGATTTTTCAATGATCTAATCTTAATTGGGAAGATATATATTTAGATTTATATAATATATAATTTTTTAATTGATAGCATATCACCTAGGTTCATTTGGGCATGCACCAGCACCCCGAGCATTTTACAGGCTTGGCGCCTTTCTCCTTTGACAACACTGCTTGTACAAATCAGTCTTCTTCTTCTTCTTTTGGGTGGAATAACTTACCCTTTAGGTTTATTGAACTGGAAGTATTCACAACTGTTCTCTTTGGGGGTGCAGGGGATATACACTAGCCCACTGTTACTTTTGCTTGATTAGCGAATTCCTCCTGGTGAAAATATTTGAATTCAGTTGACGCTCCTTATGTTTGGATGGTGCTCGGTACTTGGATACCAGATATCAAACCAAACAATAGTGTTGGTATTGCAATAAATTGAGATTTCTTGACATGAGGCTTTGAGGTTGGGAATCTCCAGTATAAGCCTCTGACAAAGTTTTTGCACCGTGTCATAAATCTTTAAGACCTATATCTTTGTGCATATTCTTTAAGATTTCCAAAATAAGGTAAGCGATTTTCTGTAAGAATGAAATCCTAATTCTGAGGCTTGACTTCTATTGATATGTGCTATAAAAGTTAGTTTTTTTTCTTCCTGATGTGGAATTCTTTCTGCTTCTCAGGGAAAGCTATTCTTGGATTCTGAATCCATACAAGCAAGGGCTGAGGCCGCAATACTTCTTAAGAAGTTGAATTTTCCGGTTTGTATAGCACTCAATGTATTACTTCAGATTGTGAGTTGTGAATTTTCTGCTATTCTTTGGCTAGCATGTTAATGGGGACGCAGTTCTTTTTTATATTTTCTTCTTAATTTCTTTTGAATTGTGAGTTGTAGGCTACATTTGGTTCTTGCTGATAGATGCTAAATTTTACTTATGTGGCCTGGCATGTGTATTGTGTCTCGTATTATGTTTTTGTTGGAGAGACCAGTGGGCATATGATGACAAATGGCCCTTTGTCTTAGCAGATGGACAGCTTAAAAGCAAAACTATTTGAAAAACTAGAGCAATCTATTGAAGCTCTTCAGCTCAAGCATGAAGACATAACCAATGTTTTGGTGGAATCTAACAACCCTTCAGAACAAGGAAACAATACTGAGTCAGTTACTGGTTCTGCGCATGATGTAAGTGCAACACGTAATTGCTTTATATCTGCTAGCAATCAGCTCTCATACTAACACAAACTTTATCCTGAGTGTGATTTTAGGCTTTAGTTTGTGAGTTTGCTGAAGCTGTTCAAGCTTATCAAGTAATTTTCCCTGATTCAGAAAAGCAACTGATTAAACTTTCTCAAGATTTGATTGCCAAGTAAGGGCATTGAATTGGTCATAACAACTTTTGTATTGATTTATTTTTCAATTTTTGGACAGCATGAATTTAATGCACACACGACTCCTCATGTAATATGATTGGCAATTTCTTTAGGCACTTTGAGATTACTGCCGGTTACATAAAGGAGTGGATTCCAATTGCTAATTTTCTGGGTGTTCTTCGTAAGTACTATGGATCACTCAACACTACTCTTGGAAATCATTTTTTGGACTACAAATTCTACTCTGAATTGTCTACCTTTTTAATTTAAATTTTTATTGCTGAATTTGTCATTCGTCTATGATGTCACTTCTCTACACACATGTTGACTTGTGTTTGGGGCATTTCTATGCTCAAGCTCAAAGGTTTCTTCTTCTTTATGTCCTATGTTTAGGTTGCTTTAGAAATATATGTAATTGAAGGGTTTTTTTTTGCCTTGAACAATGACCATAATTGAAATATTTTGTTCTTTGGCACCCCTTGTAAGATTTGAACGTAGCTATGCTTTACGACACAATCTAAATGGCAATATAATTTTCCTTTTCCTGACCAGTCAAGATCTTCATGTGATTTAAAAAAAAATTACAGAATGGTTTCTTCATTAAGTTCTTGATGACAACATCATTTGCCTGAAGAATGCTCTCTAAGTGCATGGACTTGATTTTTTCAACCAAGTTTCTCAATAACAAATCTCAACTCCCCAATTTGTGATCAATCAATACTAAATTGGATGCCTGTTAAAAATAAAATAATTTGGTCATTAAGTGATGATGTGACTTAACACTTCCAGAACCAGGGAGAGCTAGTAAAATACTTGCCAATATATGGTGTAATATGTAGAAAAAAAAGATGTAATTTGATACTTGATTGAAACCAAATTGAGAGTTCAAATTCTTAACTGCAAAGCAAAAAATTAGGAGTTGTAACATTCCATTGAAAAAAAAAATTGATTGATCACTGATTGAGTGTTGAAATGCACATCGAGAAGTAAAAGTTTGTTTACTTGGATTGCATTGTGTTCCAACATCAATTGTTGTAATTATGACATAAATGCAACCAAATTCACTATTCTGCTTTAAGGGTCATGTCAGGTATTTTGTTGGGAGAAAACCACAACATAAAAACTTCCATGACTGCCTGATAGCCATGTGGACTTGAGTTTTTTAGTTTTTTCTATTCCTAGTGCTCAGCAATTGTGATGCACTTCCTCAGTGTTCCCTTTACTCATCGTGTTGCGTGGTTTTCTGATGCCCCTCAAGGTTGCTTTGGCCATTCTTGTAATTTGTTTATGCTGTCTTTAGTTTGGTCTGTAAAATTGTCTCTTCACCATCCTAAAGATAATGGGAAACTGAAGTTTTTACTCATCCTATACCTGCAAAAGCAAGTTGTTTTCATCCTTTTGTTTGTAAAAAGTAAGCTATCTTTCCATGTAATGAAACCTATTATGTTAGATGCATGAGACTGGAAACTTTCCCAAGTTCTATAAATTTTTATGCAGTTAGCACGTGTCATCATAAAAACTATCACGGTGAAGAAATGCTCGATTCCTTTAATATTTTCATCACCCATCTAATCAATTCAACATTCTTTGTTCTGACTGTCCTTTCTCTGAATTCCTTCCCATTTTCCTATGAATGACTTTTGGTTAATTAAATACCATGTGCTGATTCTTTCATGTTTGGAAGTTGTGCATCTGATTTCTTGAAATGCTTTACCATATACAGGAATTATATGGAAAGATGTTCTCCTGATGGATAAAGTGTTGCATGAGGCTCTTCTCCCTGATTATTCTTTGAAGGTTGTCCTTTCATATCAGTTGTATTTAGCAATAATAATCCCTACCTGCATTTTCCTTCTCTCGCTGGTCTGGATTGAGAAAAATAATTTGTTTGTTTGAAAATGGAACTTTGCAACTAAAAAAATCCTTCAATGTCACAGGCTTCACAGGTGGCTGTCAAACAATATATAAAAAGCACATTTTCTCACCTTCTTAATGATATCTCAGGTATTGTTACCTTTTCAATAAAGCTATACTTCTGTGGTTATAAACTATGAACAAAATGAAACTTGGTTGGATAGGTTCTTTTGTTTGTCGATACAATTATCTACCTATTGAGAGTGTATTGCAGGTTATGAAGGATATTGGAGTGGTGTGAACCCATAAGGCTGTAACTTCACACCACCCAATGGCTTTACATTGGACACAAATTTGTTGACCAAAAAGCTCAGAAAATTTATAATTGTCATCGATTTTTATATAGCCTGTACAGTCTGATTCAAATTCCATTTGAACTGGCAGATTCCCTAACCAATGTCCATATCAAACCAAAGGAGGAAGCGGAAGAGCATCTTTTGGTGGTTTTCCTTGAGGCGGGCAAAACCGCAGTTCTTCAAGGGAGCTTGAATGTGTTATTGGTAATAAATAGTCATCAAGACATTAGTACCCTCAGGAATAACTGAAGCTATATATATTTACAAATCCTACTGAAATTTCTATTATGTTCCTTAAAAATTTAACTAGACCCTGTTTCTATCATGTCCTCTGTGTTTGTTATTTGGTGTTTTCTTAACAAATATATAGCAATGATATTAAAGCCTTACTTTCCATCCGATTTTTTCTCTGATGATCTGTGTGTGTGTATTTTCTCAATCCTTCTATTTTACATTTCTATCACCAAACAGGCACACTATCTGTCATGCACATGACATCCTCACCTAGCTTTTTTGAATGTCTTGATTCATTCATTCCAGGACTTCCGCCAACTTCTCGAGGAAAACTTAGGAGGGATTCAACTGAGCAACTTGATTGTTGAGTGGGTTCAAGAAGGATTTCAAGATTTCTTCAGGGCACTTCATGATCGGTTCCTCTTGCTTTCAGGGAAAAATAAATCTGCCAGTCAAGATGAAAATTCCACAGAGAACATGCAGGTTGAGAAAGTGATTTCAGGCCTTGTCCTTGTGGTGGCTCAACTGTCTGTTTTTATTGAACAAGTTGCCATCTCTAGAATTACTGAGGCAAGGAGCCATTCACAGTTTTATTTCATTTGTCTTTTAAGGGGTACAACATTATAATTTAGAATTCTATATTCTCTGGGCTTACCTTAAAGTTATATGTCCTGATTGCCAGGAAATATCTGCTTACTTCTCTGGTGGTGGTGGTCATGCTTCTGAAAATGGGCCAGCACTTGTTCCTGGTGAAATTTGTCAAACCTTTCATTCAGATGGTGAAATGTTTCTACAGCATGTACGAACTGAAGTCTCTATTCAGAACTTCTAATTCTTCAAGCAATGTCAAGTGTCTATTTTATGTAATGGTTAAAAAAAACTCATGGTGGTGTGGTGAATTTTTGATTTTCATGGCACTACCTCATTGCTTGACCATTTTGCTATTATGATATCATTCTCTCCCAGATTGAGTCAGCTAATGCAATGCAAAATTAATTTATTTGAGTAATGTTTGTCATGCACACATCACTTCTACTAGCTGTTCCAACTAACATTTTGCTATTTTGTTACTTTGTTTCAGTATATAAACACGATAACTCAAAAAATATCAGTTCTCCTGAGAAAGAGATTTACAGCTCCAAATTGGGTCAAGGTTAGTATAATACATGAAATTAGAAGACTATTTTGATGTGAATTAGGTTGATATCTGACTCTAATTTTTCTTAATTTTTACAGCACAAGGAACCTAGAGAAGTTCATATGTTTGTTGATTTATTCCTTCAAGAGGTTTGTTGCTATATTGATTTTTTTGGGGTTATTATCTTGTTGATATTTAGGGGTTTATTAGGATGCCAAATTTAATTAATTTGACAATCCTACAAATGACAATCGAGTGAACTTGTAGATTTGTGGTGTGTGGACCCATGCCTATTTATTGGAAAAAAGGAAATATTGAGAACCTACTTTTATTTTGTCCCTGGCTAGTTGGAAGCAATAGGAACAGAGGCAAAACAAATCTTACCTCATGGAGCACTCCGCAAACATCGTCGCTCTGAAAGCAATGGAAGCAGTGCTTCCTCTCGCAGCAATACATTACGAGAGGACAGAATGATTCGGTCAAACAACCACAGGGCCAGGAGTCAACTTCTTGAAACCCACCTGGCGAAATTGTTCAAGCAAAAAGTTGAGATTTTTACAAAAACTGAATATACACAGGTATAAAACTATACTCGTTCAACTTAATCAGAGGAGGAATTGCTTATATGGACTATGAAGTAATGTTGACTGGTTCTGCTTGTAATCTGCAGGAATCTGTTATTACTACTGTAGTAAAACTTTGTCTTAAAAGTTTTCTAGAATTCGTTCGACTCCAGACTTTCAACCGGAGTGGATTCCAGCAAATTCAGTTGGATATTCAGTTCCTAAGGGCTTCTCTTAAGGAAATTGTCGAAGACGAAGCTGCCATTGACTTTTTGCTTGATGAGGTAAATCAAGGAATAACTAGACTAAAAGCTTTGAAGTTTAATCCTGGAAATCTTCTATTGGAGCTCATGCTTGTTTGTTTTTTTATTATATGAAAATGTATTGTAGATATTGGAAAGATCAATGGGGGTTGGATTCCTTTCCTTTACTTGCTGTTCTTGATTTCAGAGTTTATGATATCTGTCGTTAACTTTGAAACTTTCTAGCAATAAATGGCATGCATTGATTTGTTTATGGAGCAGGTGATTGTTGGTGCTTCGGAACGTTGTCTCGATCCAATTCCTTTAGAGCCTCCTATCTTGGATAAACTAATTCAAGCAAAGTTGGCAAAAGAGAAGGAACAGCCTCCAATTTATCCGTAATTAGAGGAAGGTCAAATCAGTTGTTAGAATGTCTCGAGTCATCAGGAACTGGCAATTGTATTTCTGAATGGAACAATCAATTCATAGAAGCTTCACCGGCATCCACGAGCTGACGATATTGTTTCCCGGTAAGATGATATCAAAAGGACGGTAGATGTTTCCCGGCTCCTGATAATATGGCCCTGCGAACTTTCATGATTTTAGTCTTGAAGGTGTACCACCTGTGTTGTGTCATGATCTGATCACTGCAGTTTTGCTCTCATGGTCCACACTGGTGAGAAGATATGATGAGTATAGGAATATTGCTGTCCATTGGGAATCTTGTAGCCTGTGCACTGTATAAATCACCGTGCTATTATTTCCATTTTTTTGGCGGGGAAGAAATAGTTTTCATGCTTCCAAATCAAACTTCAATATTTTTGTCTGAGTATTGGTCGATCAATTTGCTTTACATGGCACTGATTTATTGGTTCAGAGAAGTAAACGATGCGTAACGCTGTGCTTGGGATCCAGGAATCTCGTTCAGCTTCGAGGGGTAACAGTGCCACAGGGGCGCAAAGGAGATCTTATCAAGTGAACCTGATCAATTAGCCAATGCAATTTCTTTTCTTTTTCTCTAATATTTTTCAAAAACTCTGCTTTAATTATTTTTTAAGTGTTTTTAATTAAAAATTATTAAAATGATGTTTTTTTATTTTTAATATTACCATATTAAAGCTAAATCAATTTAATATTTTTCAGACAAAATAAATAAATAAATAAATAAATAAAAGTTAACAGTGTATAGAGGGCAACTAAATTCAATACAATCCATTCTCTAAAACCAATATTTGCACCTTCTTATCACTCGTGTGTTATTTGTTGGCTTGAATATTAAAATATTCTCTCATAAAAACTCCCGGGTCTTTTCTCTCTTTTTTTCTTCTGGAACAGGGTAGACATGCTCATATGTTAAGCCATCATATACATTCACCATATCTCGTAACATCTAATCTATATTTTCGTTATTAAAGTTAAAACAGAAAAAAAAAACATGATAATACTTTTTTGATCAATCTCTACATCAAATTGATAGACGAATGGTAATTGTCAAGGGGTTAAAGTTTGCTTTATACAAGGGTTGTTTGGAAAATAATAAAAAACGTTTTGTTTTAAAAATTAAATTTTAATATTATTATTTTTTAAAAATAAATATATTATTTTAATACATTTCTAAATAAAAAAAATAAAAATCAATTTCAACCAAACTTCCACATAATTATTCGATCACGTTTCAATGCAACTAATAACATTCTCCATCACCAAACAAGTAATTACCCTCTACTATTTTATTATATTCTTAAAATAAGATCAACAAGGCCCCGAAAATGAAGTGGCTGTAGTTTAGTGGTAAGAATTCTACGTTGTGGCCGTAGAGACCTGGGCTCGAATCCCAGCAGCCACATTTTTCCTACTTTTGGCCCCATTAAGCGGGTCCCCAGAAAAAAAAAAGTTGCGGTGGATGATGAGCGCACATGATCCCGCCTGTACCATAGTTATATTACACCACATTTTCCCGCCAAAAGCCTCCTTACCTCTCATTATTTGCCGCCAAAACCCTCTTTCCCTCCCATCTCTACTCAAATCTCCACCACTACCGCCCCCCTTTCTGTTCGTCCGTCTCGTTTCCGTGCCTTCTCTGCCGTAGAGTCATGAAACCCGTCCGCTTCGAAGAAGAGAGAAGTAACAGAATCTTCCTCTCTCCATTGTTCTTCTTCTTTAATTGTTTATGTAATGTTCATTTCGGTTCTTTCAGATCTCGCCAAGGATTTCCTTTCAAATTTCGCCGACGCAAATGGAGAATCTAAATACATGAACATCCTAGTGTGTTTTCTTCCTCTCTTTCTTCATTTTTCTAACTATATATAAAATATCATCGAATTAACCTAATCACTCATTTTCTTCAGCAAGATGTTGCAAATCATAAGACTCGCTCTGTCCAGATCGATATCGAAGATCTCATTAATGTAAATTTTTATTACAATTACCTCTATCTGTCTGAGATTTAAAAAAACCTATTTAATTATCTATTTTTTTCACAGTATAAGGACTTGGATGAGGAATTCCTTAGACGTGTTACTGAGAACACACGTCGGTATATTGGGATTTTTGCTGATGCTATTGACGAAGTGTTGCCCAAGCCGACTGAGGCATTTCCGGATGATGACCATGATATTTTAATGACACAGAGGTCCGAGGATGCAACTGAGAATGTTGAAGGTTCTGATGCCAATCAGAAGATGCCTTCGGAGATCAAGCGTTACTTGTAAGCATTACCCTGACATTTCCTAGTAAAGTTAGTGAATTCGTTCTTTGTTCTGGTGTTGTCTTTGATTGATTGTTTGGGTTTGAATTTGCTGCAAATTTCTATATTTGTCTTTGATTTGAGCATTACATCTTTTTTTTCCTGCATTGATAAGTGTTTGTTAGCCCAGAATCATTTTAAGTTATTATTGTTAGCATGTATTCTGAATAATCTAGGATTACTGATTTTGATGGATCATAATTTTAACTCCGAGTCTCAATTTGTAAACTCGCTTCTTGGTCTAAATTGGTTGAATGCAGAATGCAAATGCATTGGTAATAGTACTTAGTTTAGAATTCCCTGACTGATCAGGGTAGACAAATTTTGCAGGATAGTCTAGTCTTGATAAAAACCTTGGCGTCTATAATAGAATGAATGGTTACTCGTGTTTAGTGAAGGGTTTGGTTATGCATATCATGTTTTCTAGTTCTAGGCGTATTGTGCTGTCACTTAACTTACTCTATTTCTTATGTGTATGTTTTCTTCTTCCAGTGAAGTTTATATTAGAGCACCTTCAAAAGGGCGGCCATTTACCCTTAGAGAAGTCAAGGCTTCAAATATTGGCCAGCTTGTGAAGATATCTGGTATTGTGACCCGTTGTTCAGATGTTAAGCCACTGATGCAGGTAGCTGTGTATACATGTGAAGAATGTGGTTTTGAAATTTACCAGGTAATTAACAAGCAAAACTTTCTTGTCTGATTCATCAACGATGTCTTCTTATGTTGTGTAAATAACACTTTCAACACTTTTAAAGTATACCCAATACGTTCTTAGCATGTTTGAAATGCACATCTTGTTTAATTTGATTGACTAGAAGTCTGTTGATGGTGGTGTTTGCTGATTTGTTTTATTATTTATTTCATTTTGATAGTATCATGTTTTTTGAAATTTCTTTTGCTGCCTTCTGTTTCACTGATTCATTTGACCTCTTGTGCATTGAACAGGAAGTAACCGCTCGAGTCTTCATGCCCTTGTTTGAGTGCCCAACTAAGCGCTGCAAAACAAACAACA
This sequence comes from Salix exigua, assembly GCA_032356905.1. Classification (NCBI taxonomy): domain Eukaryota; kingdom Viridiplantae; phylum Streptophyta; class Magnoliopsida; order Malpighiales; family Salicaceae; genus Salix; species Salix exigua. The sequence continues at coordinate 7,493,000 of CM063601.1, forward strand.
CAAAGGGGAATCTCATTCTTCAACTTAGAGCATCAAAGTTTCTGAAGTTTCAGGAGGTAACTGTTTTAATTTTCAGCCATAAACAATGTAATAATGGCAAACCCAACCTTTCTGCTTGTTTGTAACATAGAGATGATTGTCTTCAGGCCAAAATTCAAGAGTTAGCAGAACATGTCCCAAAAGGCCATATTCCACGATCGATGACTGTTCATTTCAGAGGAGAACTCACAAGAAAGGTTGGTAATTTCAAGAATTTCATTGAGGAAACAATGTCAATATCTCTTTGTACAAGAGAAAAGTGTTCTCAGTAGCTTTGTACTCCTGTCCATCAATTTCATATATTAAGTCCCCATCTCTGGTCAATGGCAGCAAAGCTTTATGGTATTGTGATCGCACTTTCTGGAGAAATCTTGTTTACCCTTTTAGTTGCTCTTATTGTGAATTGTCTATAAAATAGAGAGAATTTGTATAAAGTAATGTTATGTAAAACTGCTTCTTGTATGCGTCCTTAAAGTAGGGGTTATGTTTGTTTGGTCCTTTACAGGTTCATCATTTGCTTTATCAAAGGTTGTATATCTTACTTGCTATTGGCACATATAGCTTTTAGTTACCTGGTTTTAAAATTTCCAGGTAGCACCAGGTGATGTCGTTGAATTATCAGGGATCTTCCTTCCGATTCCTTACACTGGTTTCAGAGCAATGCGTGCTGGATTAGTTGCGGACACATATTTGGAGGCCATGTCTGTTACTCACTTCAAGAAAAAATATGAAGAGTAAGCCACTTTTCTGCTCTTTATCACAAAACACTTGTAATTATTTGAATCAAGTGAAGTACTCTTGCTCACTGGGTTTTATCAACATGAAGCCAACCTCTCTAGTTTCCCCATTACTTACTGAACCTTGAACAGTAGCTTATTTGGTGAGTTGGTGCCTTTATTCCATGGAGATTATTTTTCTAGTGGTAGGTGGTTTAGATTTCCATGTAACCTTTCTGGCTGATAGAAGGTTTATCCATAAGAAGAATGAAACTTGTAAGAAAAGAAATTGGGGGAAATAGAAGTAGCAGCAAAAGGAGTCCTTAACTTTTGTTTTTTCTGTTGCTCTCTTTTAAATTTGCTTTCTTCGCCAGTGAGGGAAGCTTCAGTGTCTTGGGGATTTTTCCTATATTAACATAATCACGTCATGCTACCTGCATTTATTTATTAGGAGCTTGGCAATTTTAATTGGATAAAAAGATAGAACAATCACTTCATAACCCAGTATATGATAGCTGATAAATTTCTCTCATGTGTTTTCTTACTCATCTTTGTGGTTCAGATTAAAATAAGTTCAGTGTGTCCACATAAATCCATGTGCTAATTCAAATATGCAATTATGGATAACCTTGCGCAGATAAATGGTGTTTAGAATCTAAAAGATTTCACAGAGTGAGTTTTCACCTTATTGATGTTAGCATTTGAGGAGATGTCCATCTTGGATGAAGTTACACTTGCAAGGCTTTTTATCGTTTCACCTGTGACTTAACTGCGAATGAGATCAAAGGAGAGTTCAATTTGTGACCCAATTGCTCTATACTGTAGGTATGAACTCAGAGGAGACGAGGAAGAACAAATTGCACGTCTGGCTGAGGATGGAGATATCTACAATAAGTTGGCACAATCACTGGCACCTGAAATCTATGGACATGAAGATATTAAAAAGGCTTTACTTCTTCTTCTCGTGGGTGCTCCACATCGAAAGTTAAAGGATGGGATGAAGGTAAACACATGCATTTCTACGAGATCACATCATGTTTTCTAGCACATGTATTCTGCCAATCATTGTGGCTAGTTATAGCATCACGTAGACTACTCTGCTTGTATATCTGATTTCTATCTAGTGTTTTCTATACTGTTTGCTTTCTGTGATAGTCCAAGAGTTAATAGGAGCTCAATGAATTGCAGATTAGAGGAGATTTACATTTATGCTTGATGGGTGATCCTGGTGTTGCCAAAAGTCAGCTTCTGAAGCATATAATAAATGTAGCACCCAGGGGAGTGTACACAACTGGCAAAGGGAGCAGTGGAGTTGGTCTAACTGCTGCTGTCCAGAAAGATCCAGTTACAAATGAGATGGTCCTGGAAGGGGGGGCATTGGTTAGCCTTTTGACCTGCTAACTTTTAGCTAGCTAGTTTTAATGGTTTCATCTGATATTGATCTAATTATGATGGCACACTCCTCAGCTCTTAAATCTAATTGTTGTGAAGATGTCTTTGGTTCAAATAAAAGCATTTGTATTTTTCAGGTTCTGGCTGATATGGGTATATGTGCGATTGACGAGTTTGACAAGATGGATGAATCAGATCGTACAGCAATTCATGAGGTCATGGAGCAGCAGACTGTCAGCATTGCCAAGGCTGGGATTACAACATCACTCAATGCGAGAACTGCTGTTCTTGCTGCTGCCAATCCTGCCTGGTACGAACCTTCCTAATGTACTCAAAGTTGTTTCACTTGATGGAATCCATATTATTTCCATTACTTTTACCTGAATATGTTGCTCTCAGTACATGGCAGTTTCCCCCCCTTTTTCCCCCCTTCTTTAAACAGAACACAAAACCACTTGGCTATTGTGCACAAATAAGCTAGTATAAATTTCTTGCTTTAAACAGGACAAATGCCCTGGCTACGATGCACAAAAACTAGTCTAAATTTGTTTGATGGTCCTGTTATTTGTGTTTAAGGGGAAGATATGATCTACGGAGAACTCCAGCTGAAAATATCAATCTACCTCCTGCTCTTCTATCACGATTTGATCTTCTGTGGTTGATCCTTGATCGAGCAGATATGGACAGTGACCTTGAAATGGCAAGGCATGTTGTTTACGTGCACCAGAATAAAGAATCTCCTGCCCTTGGTTTCACTCCACTTGAACCATCTGTTCTCCGGTAAACATCTCAGTAGTTACATAATTAATTTTAATTGACAGTTCCTAGTTTTATGGATGACTCACTCCCAATATTGAAGTTGCTCAAACATACAAGCTCTTTGTCTGGTGTATACATGCTCCTTTGATTACCGCTCTTTGAATATTTACATGTGTTTGTTGGTTTTTTTAAATTCCTTTAATTTCTGTTTTTTTTTCATGGTAATTAAGGAGGCCTTGGCATTTGAAAAAGACCTATAAGTTTAAACAATTGATTTTTGCTTCATTGAAAATGTTGGAAAGTATTTAGAATAAAACAGACTACAGTAAAATTGACTCTTGTTTCTAGGTGACCGGCATTTAAATGCCTTAAAATTGATTGCTTTGTCTTTCAATGTTTCATAGGGCATATATTTCTGCTGCAAGAAGATTGTCCCCTTATGTGCCTAAGGAACTAGAGGAATACATTGCTACTGCATACTCGGGCATGCGGCAAGAAGAAGCTAAATCAAATACTCCTCACTCCTACACGACTGTCAGAACTTTACTTAGCATACTCCGCATATCAGCTGTAAGTCCTGGTTTTCATTTGTTCTCCTATTATTAAGAGATGGTTGTTCGAGTGCATCAAAGTGGGGTATGGGACACCATCTGGTCTAGGTTGGGCAAGGCAGGGCTACTTCCTTAGCAAACTATAACCAGGACTCAACCTTTATAACGAGGGCAGCATTTTGCAGTTCCAGTTTGGCTTGTACTTCAGGTTAGGAAGTGCAGGTTGAAATTGTTCAGCTGTACTGTTGAAAGATGATTCTAAGCTGCTGATAGTTAGACAAAAGACACGTGATCTCATCCACAGGATAAATCAGTTGACATGTCAAATATATCTTGAGTTTTGAGTTTTATCAACCCACTCAAAGTTTATTTCATTTGGTTACAGGCCTTAGCAAGACTTCGATTTTCTGGTATTGTGGCTCAGAGTGACGTGGATGAGGCACTGAGGTTAATGCAGATGTCAAAATTCTCTTTATATTCGGATGATCTTAAGAGATCTGGTCTGGATGCCATCTCTGACATCTATTCAATCTTGCGGGATGAAGCTGCAAGAGCCAATAAAATGGACGTGAGCTATGCTCATGCACTCAACTGGATTTCTAGAAAGGTTTGTTGATTTTATTGATTGAATTTGATTGTTGATATCTAGTGCTTCTAGGAAAAAAAGGGTCATGCAAATCATCAGTGGGGCAGTTCCTTTTGGACTCCCTAAGCTTATTTGATGGAACTCTTTGTGCGGATTCATGTTGCTTTGCATTTGATTTAGAAAAATAAAGGGCACTTGAAGTTTTCAAACTTGAACTCTAGAATGCAATTCCATCTAAAAGATGCTTTCCAGCTTCCTTTTACCCAGAGATTTGCTTTTTTTCTGAATCTACAATCAATAACGTGATGTGACTAAGAAATAATGGGTTTATTCGTATCTCAATTCCTGAGCATTGTTTTCTTATTTGTCAACAATGTATAGTTCTATCAAGGGATCGTGATCACCTAGTGCAACCCCATTTTGAATAATTGGATCATAAAGTCTGTGTAAACTTCAGTATTTGAAATTTTCTGGGAAAGACTGCAATGCAGAACAAGATCAAAATTTGCAAAATTAGTTATCACAGATAACGAACATGTTTGTGCCCCAATTTGGCACTAAGATTTAGGATATTCTATTTATTGGGTATGTTGGGTTGACTTCCAACCTGAGCCAAGTTGATTCTTCTCCTAGCCAAAATTAACATTTTGTTTCTGAAAGTTCAAATAAATCTGATTGCTTGATATGTTTCTTGTGAACAGGGATACAGCGAAGCGCAGTTAAAAGAATGTTTGGAGGAATATGCGTCCTTAAATGTCTGGCAGATACATCCCCACACCTTCGATATTCGATTTATCGATGCCTGATCTAGGTTGCTCTAAATTATTGTGATGTAGTCATATCTTGCTGAACTTCATTGATCTAACTTCCAAATGTAGCTGGATTGTGAATGCAGTTCTTAGTGTTGTAGTGTTAAGCTATCATAGTTTGAAAAGTTAAAGATGGAAGGTTAGTGTATCTGAACATTTCTGCTTCACTCGCTAACTTGACTCAGGATTGCAAATTGTTTTGCATGCGTCTCGATGTGCTGTGCTCATTTTCTCTTAGATTTGCTGAGGAAGTGAATGGATAGGAGATTTAAAACGATTATTGATTTCTTTTTGACAAACCGTGATCTTGTTTTGGATAGATGCCATATAACAGAACCTGTTCTTCCAAGCTTAGTTCTCTGGGGCTAGAGTTATACCCTGAATAGTCAAAGTTCCTGTTACTGTTTTTTCAGTAGCGAACAATGCGCTGTTTTTTCCTAAAAGGGCCAAGCACATCCCTGACTTGCTAGTCCTAATATTGTCTAGTTTGTTTTTTAAATCATGCTTTTTTAAAAATTATTTTCTTAATAGTTTTTTTTATTTGTTTTTATACCTTTTATTTGTGGTTTTATCCAGTCTTTTTTAATAGTGATTAAATTTAATTAATTTTCATGTATGTAACTTTTAAAGAAATTAATCTAATTCATTCGTATTACTTTTATTTGATATAATCGAATTTTATTTTCTTAAGATAAAAAATATTTTTTTTACAATATTTCCAATACATACAACCATGATAGATAGTTTTTTTCGTTTTGCTTTATCCAAATAATTTATATATGTATCTATTTTGTCTGGATAAAAATATTTTAAATAAATAAAGTTACTAATTACAATCGAATTGAGTGAATGAATCATGTTGTGAGATTAATTATCCTGATTTAAACCTGTCGCTTAACTTTTCCGGGCATGTATTTAGTTATTATTAATAATTTGTTTTTTATTAATCAACATATACAATTCTTGATTGATTTAATTAAATACATATGTAAGTTATATTATTGATGTACAAAAACAAACTGCAAAAGGCTGCATGTTCGATGTTCAATTTGCTTTTTGACAAAAAAAACCCGTCAAACTCGTGGTAGTGTAGATAAAATAGACAGTAATACAATATATATATATATATATATATATATATATATATATATATATATATATATCAAATAAGGGTACAAATTATGTAGAAAAAAAAGGGTAAAAAGAAGAAGGAAGGACGGATGAAAAATATCGTGCATGCAGCCAGTCAAATTATTTATTATTTATTTTCACACGTGACTAGTTTTTCTTTCCAACACAACACATATATTTGAGGGGCATAAGATATAACTAAAAAGATAAAATAAAATACAATCTGGATGGAAGGAATATTTAAAATGGAGATTTTAACACGACCTTGTTCCTAATATGGGAGGAATTAATTGTGACATGCCCATCTCATTCATAGTGATATAAAAAAATTATATGTGATAGTAATTATTTTTAAAAATATTTTTATTTTAAAATATATTAAAATAATATATATTTTTATTTTTAAAAATTTATTTATAACACAAACAAAAAATCTAATTTATAAATAAACTAGCTTTTTTTAAATAAAAAAAACTCCAAAAACTCATTAACATACGCAAAAAAGAAGAAGAAGAGCCATGACAGAACTAACCTGGACATTAATGACAATACTAACCTGGACCCATTAGCGATTTGGCAAAGAAAGCATCATTGACCATGGGCATTGTAGTCATCGCCATCTAATTCCGCACCGGTCAAAGAATTATCGCCGTAACAATTTTACTCATCAATTAACCCCCCCCCCCCCCCCCAAATGAAAAGGAAAGGAAACGTCCCTTTTTAAACCCCTCCATTTCAATTTCTCTCTACAGCGAAAAACACGAAAACAATATCAAAACTTAGTATCTGCTAATTACTCCAATCCACCATGCTAATTACTATCCTTAACTGACTCTCTGCCTGTATAAGGTAAGCAAAGAAAGATCTCCTCTTTATTTCATATCTCTGATAACTACTCTGTTTAGATTCCCACCCCCTGTTCTTATACTCTGCTGCTTTGTACATTTCTCTTCGATTAGATCCCCGGTCCTTTAATTTTATCGTTTTTTTCGTAATTAGTTGATAATTTTAACTGTTTTCCCTAAAAGACACCGTGTGTGTGTGTGTGTTTTGGTTTCTTAAGTTATGAAATTCCTTCAAAACTAGTCGTGGGTGGTTAACTGGGTGTTTGTTGATGGACTACTGGGAGAAAGGGGCAACATATTCCTTGTAATCTCTGATAGTTTAAGGTAATTTATTCGTCAATCTTTTTTTATTTGATTGTTTTTTTAATTGTTGCTGTAGAGTTTAGTCGGGGTTTTGCTAGTGAGCAAACAAACTATTTAATATCCAACTTCACCAGGTGTTGACGTAATTAATGTGGCATTTCTTCAGCTGCTATGGTGTGGAAATTGTTGCCATTTTAGCCTTGCTTTTTTTTTTCTCTTTCTTTTGGTGGTAATTTTGACAGTCTTGAGCCGTAGCTCGTTTTAATGACCTTTGGTAGGTGGAAGTGAACCGATAGCGTAACTGACATGCAGACTGGGAGGAGAAATGGCATAGTGAATACGTCATCATTTATCGAAATGATTCATTTCGTATGCTTAAATTATAGAGTGTTATTGAATTAGTGCTTTTAGTTTCAACTGTGTTATTATGTGTTATTATAATTGTACAGGGGATTTTTTCGCTGTGGCAATGTCTCTTCTGGGCCACCCTTTTGCTTACCATGAAACCTTATGCTCGAGAATTCTTAAAATGTTTGTATTAGATGCTGTAAATTAACAGTAGTGCAGAAACTTAACTATATATACAATTTGGGTCTCTACAACTGATTATTGCTTTGGTAAATCTTAGATTATCTTTTGAATGTGAAACCAGAAGTAGATGAAAAAATCATGAACAGCGAGATAAAAAAACACAAAATTACACCATCACGTGTAATCCTAGTATTTCATGGGAATAGATGACCAAAATGTTCTGTTAAATGAAGAATATTGAAAAGATGGCTACTACTGACTTATACTTTGAACAGTCCTCTTACGGTAACAAAAACTTTCCCAGCTTCCCTCCCTTGTCTCTATCTTTATTTCCCAGTTCTCAAATATCAAAGCCAGCCTTTTTTACAGGTCTGTGTTCACCAGACAGGGTTGTGTTCTTGTAATCGATATTGATTGTGCTGTGAGCCACTACATCATCATGACATGTCATATAATGTAGCACTTAGTTAGGAGGCGTCAAATAAATTTGGAGCCATGAATCTTTCACAATCAGGTCTATGTGTTGGATCTTAAAACATGCTGGTTAAAGGAGTCTTACCCTTTTTAGCATCTTGACACTTAGATCCACAACCACCTCTTGCAATTGCAACCACATGTTAAGCCCATTTTGAATTATAATGTTGGACATTTACTTTTTGGAAGACATTTGTAACAATAGCGTTTGTGATATATATATGCATCACATTCTCTGTTAGGCCTCTTGGTTCTTTCTTATGGACTTGAAGTCTGCTTGTTTGTTGGATTCTGGTCTTTATATGCTGCCTTTCTCAATCATTGATGCACATTGTGCCATACGTGTTGTTTTCCATCAATTGTTTGTTAGAGAATAATATAAATCATATCTTTAAGTCTTCCCTAACAACTTAAGCTTTTAGGTTGTGATGGTTCATTAACATGGTATCAAAATCTTGTTGACTAAATGGTTACAAATTCAAATCTTACCATTCCATTCTAATTAGTAAAATTAAGTAGAAGGTAATGTGAGCATCTGCTTAAGCTTATAGGTTGAGATGATTTAATTGATATTATTGCCTTACTCAAAGAGAGGTGATCCGTGCACTCTTATTACTTTGAGCTCAGCTTGGGTCATTGTTTAATGATGTTTACTGGTAGATCTCTAGTATAGTGTGAAGAATTATACAATTAGGATACACCTTCATATCTTGGATGTGTTACAGATTCCATTTCAAGATTATATTTACAGTAGCATGCAATTATCCATGCTTGCTTCCACAATCAAAGGATACAATGAAGAAGCTTACTGTACAGTTCCCAAGAAGGGCCCAGGAGGTCCCTCCCTCCTGGAGTGAGCAATTCTATGTTGCTTGTAGAAATCATGAGCAATAACCATGTCTATCCTGGCTGGTTTGGCATGAACTAGGGACTGTCTTGGGGTTAGAAGCAGGGGAACCAGGTGTTACAAGCCTCAGTTGTCGTGAAGCATAAGCATTGTTTTAGGACTTCCTGTTGAATCTAATCTTTGATTTATCAGCTGTTTCTTGCTGTAGACTGTGTTGGTATGTTTTCAATCATTATGTCTATGAAATATAAATGAACAAGTGCTTCCTTGTTTCTCAGGTACCTAAATTATGGATATCTGGAATCATACATCTTCTGGTGGAGCTTCTTCCATTAGCAAGCCACTGTTGGATTTTTCCAATACAGTGATGGAGAAGGCTCATTTTGAACAACAAGGGAGAGTTCGTGTTAATGAGAAAAAAATAGATGTGGACCATAGAGAACTTTACTTTTTGATTATGCATTTTCTATCTTCAGGGCCATTCCATAGGACTTTTAGACAATTTCAGGATGAAGTTTTAGGACATGAACTTCTACCAAGAAGATATCATGCCTGGTTTTCAAGAAGTGATGCACATAGTGGGAATGATAACGATGATGGTGTCTCACTTCCTTTAAGCTATGATAAATTGGTGGAAAGGTACTTAAGCTTCGTTTTACTTGAACTCTTTAATTTCCATCTTTGGTCATATAATTTATAACCTGGTGGGAGAACTCCATGGTAATGGCTGTCCATCATTCTCATTTCTATTCGTCTTCCTCTGATGCCATTGATTTATATGCCATGCTAGCCACTTGTATTTCCATGTAATTTTTCTTTGCACACCTCTGTGTTTCACTACTTGTTTCCTGAAGTTGAATGATGGCAACATTATTACAGAATAATATTTGGTTCTTAGCTATCAGGATTTTTTTTGTGGTTTCGGAAGATAAACTGGCCAATAGATAACTCTTTCCATAATCTTTTTTCTTTAAAGTAATCCCATCCACTGCTCTTAACTTCTTGCATAATTGGAATTTTAACAAATAATTTGAAACTCCTTCATGAAGTACATCCAATAACTCTTAACCATTGTAATTTTTCTTTTGGAGCTCATCACTGACAAGTTGTGAGTATTCTCATTCTCCAATAAGGAAACAAGTAAAATAAGCAAAATCAGATCAGTATTACTCTGAATCAGACTAATATGATGATAATTAAATAGTGGCCGCACCTGTTGATGGCAAGTTTAGATTATGGTCCCCCGACTTGTGGTTTCTTATCTGTTCAATTATTTTACCTCGAATGCGATAACAGAGTAACTGATGGCATTTACATAACTACCAGGTATCCTCATGTTGAGAAGGATCATTTGGTAAAGCTTCTGAAACAAATGCTGCTCAATACAGATTCTATGCTTGGCAAGGCTGGAGGAAATACCTTAAATGCAGCTCATGTTCCTACAATACTGGGATCTGGTTCTTTTTCGCTTCTTGATTGTATGTGATCCGCTCAGTTCTTTACTCTTTCTTAAGATAAGCTTTTCAGATAATTGTCAGTAAAAATACTAACTCCATTGTGATCATTTCTCAATTGAATTCAACATGTGTCCCGCTGAAAATATTGCTTCATGCCTGAAATTGTGGCTGCATTTCAGTTGTCTTTCTTTCTATTAGCCTTTCCCACTTTTCATCCTTGACCTCAACCCCTTCCAGTAAATTATTATACTAGTCTGGTCTTTAAAATGAGCCATGCTTTTGTGTAACAGTATAGGTCTTAAGGGTTGTAACCAAGATGTAGACTCGGGACATGAGAGCAGCCACTTCATTTGACGATACAAGTCTCTCATTTGGGTTCGAATATAACAAATTTTTATTTTCAGGTCCTGGGAAACTGATTTGTAATTGCCATGCCCTTCACGAGGCCCATGAATCTACCTTGCAATTCCTAAGCAGACATGACTTTCATTTGCTAATCAAAAGAACAAATTCTCCTCACACTCATTAAATTCATAGCGTTTTTGGTTGAACATGAATTCTTAGGTGATAGATACTTAAGCAGAATATGCTTTGGATATAGATAACTAACTCCACTTTTCACTATTCTCTCTTCCTTAATGGTACTTTACCAGTAGTTTTGTGACTAGATTTCTCAACAAAAGCAATTTCATCTTATTGTAGGTTTGGCCTTCTTTATATTTTTGCTATTTGAAATTATTTTATTTTTTTAGTTAATGGAGCACACCCTGTTTTCTGCACAGGTCATCTTATCAGGGCCCTTTCATCACGTGCTTTCTAATTTTTGTTATTTGTTATAGATTATGAGCTAGGACTTACATTTTCAATATCTCTGCTTCATGACTCCTTATTAAGATTTATCCTATTTTCTCTGATGTTGCCTATTATGCAGGCGAGAGGAGTATGCATAAGCAAGCTAAGCCCCTGCCAGCAAACCTGCGCTGGCCTCATATGCAGATTGATCAGGTGCATGGGCTGAGTTTAAGGGAAATCGGTGGTGGTTTTGCAAAGCACCATCGTGCTCCATCAATTCGCTATGCTTCTTATGCCATTGCTAAGCCATTGACCATGGTGCAAAAGATGCAAAATACAAAGAGGTTAAGGGGACACCGGTCTGCTGTCTACTGTGGTAAGGAATCCTGCTTTGAATTTGCACACTGACATCTTGCCTTAATGGGAATTCTCCTTTCTATTTTTAGCAGATGATGCCTGCTTATCAAGTGTTTTTTACAGGATGATATTTAGGATATGGTAGCAGTACCCATAGCATTTGGAGTCTCCCTTGTTCTTTTCTTGGAGAGAATTGGGAGTCATCATTTTGATTGGTCTCTTAGATTGAAAATTTTGTTCACTGGTCTCATTTTAAAAAATTCACAAATATATTCTTTTAACATATTATTGCATGCATCACCTTTGACCAACCAAAAATTATGTAAATGGTTATATATCTTTTCTTAACTTGCAATTAACATGATATTTGAATTATGGTGAAATTTACAGTACTTTTTTTGTCCCACAGTATCCATTTCCTTGTTTGTATGGGTTTCATTGTTGTTTTGTCTATTAACAAGTATAACTATTGCCTGTATCTCTCTAGCGATATTTGATCGCTCAGGAAGGTATGTTATTACTGGTTCGGACGATCGTCTAGTCAAGATTTGGTCAATGGAGACTGCATTTTGCCTGGCCAGCTGCAGAGGACATGAAGTGAGTTCAGATTGCATGCGTAATATATGGTGATTGTGAGGGCTCGAAATGCTTTTAAAAATATCTTTTCCTATTTATTTTAATTTACTCTTCTGGTTGTATGTACTAAAGGGTGACATTACTGACTTGGCTGTAAGTTCCAACAATGCTTTAGTGGCATCAGCTTCCAATGATTTTTTCATTCGAGTGGTAAGAGTTCTCTACCTTATCTTTTAGTGCTCCAAGTTTCATTCTCTCTGATAAATAAATAGTTCCTTATGGTATAATGCAGTGGCGCTTGCCAGATGGGGTACCCATTTCAGTCTTGCAGGGGCACACTGGAGCTGTTACTGCCATTGCATTTAGTCCCAGGCTTGGCTCTGTGTATCACCTTTTATCGTGAGTCTTTTTTTCTAGAGATATTGATAGTAATTAAAAAAAAATTCTTATACTCGGTTGATCCTCTGTGATTGTTTTGAGTTTCATGTAAAAATTTCATTTATCTTGGCTAGGGTTGCTCTGTGATTTTCCTTGAGTTCTTCAATGAGATGTTCTGATTTGGGGATGTTTTATTCTATTGCCTTCTGGCTGGAAAAGGCATGTGTATTTATATGACTTGGCGTTGTTAGTTAATCATCTAATATGCTTATTTGTAGGTCATCAGATGATGGAACTTGTCGAGTTTGGGATGCTAGATATTCCCATTGTAGTCCACGAATTTATGTTCCAAAGCCTTCAGATGCTCTTGCTGGTTAGATGGTTGCCTTTTTATTATTCTGTCAAGACATTAGCACTGTATTGTTGATTATTTGGCCTAGTAAATGGGAGAGTTTTTTTGCAGGTAAGAGCAGTGGTACTTTTAGTAATGGACCTTCCTCGAGTAATGGTCCACAGAGAAATCAGATATTGTGTTGTGCTTACAATGCCAATGGAACTGCTTTTGTCACTGGAAGCTCTGATACTTATGCAAGGGTGTGTTTGAATGCCTTTTCTCTTGAAATAACTTCTTAGGTTCATTTTTCATCACGATATTTGTTGGTGTTACTATTTGTTGTGTTTGATCTGTTTCAAATAACAAAATATTTCCAGGTTTGGAATGCCTGTAAATCTAACACAGATGAGTCAGAACAACCTATACATGAGATGGATGTACTATCTGGCCATGAGAATGATGTCAATTATGTTCAATTCAGGTTAGTTGTCCCTTGTTAGCAAATTATTTTATTTTAAGGTGTCTGACCCTTAACCATCTACTTTTGTTGCAGTGGCTGTGCTGTGGCTCCAAGATCTTCAATGTCTGATGCTTTGAAGGAGGATAGTGTTCCGAAATTTAAAACCTCATGGTCTGTCAATATATTCCTTTCCACTCGTGGTTATCATATTTAGTTAGTTTGATTTTTAAGTAGAATAGAATGAACAATTTACCTTTTAAATACTTGGCAAATTTATGGGTAACTTATAGATTAAATTTCATGATTCTTAGGTTCTGTCATGACAAAATAGTTACCTGCTCACGTGATGGCAGTGCAATCATATGGAGACCTATATCACGGAGATCGCATGTGAGCTCCTTTGAAGTAGTTTCCACTATGGTTTTCAGTGTGTAGTTTGGAGGCATATTTTAAATGTTTCCATTTTTATGAACCTTGGGAGAATTATTTGTACCTTCTGCTCACCAATGTTTGAATTGCTATGCTTGAAGTTAATGAATTTCTTTGAAAATGTTTATTTATTTACTTTTGTCTTTTCTTTTTATTGTCTCAGGGAAAATCCGTACGTTGGACAATGTCTTATCATCTGAAAGTTCCACCTCCTCCACTACCGCCACAACCTCTTCGGGGAGGACCACGCCAAAGAATTCTTCCAACTCCTCGCGGTGTTAATATGATTGTGTGGAGTCTTGATAAGCGCTTTGTCTTAGCAGCCGTAATGGGTAAATTTTACTTTTGCAATATGGATTGGGCTTTAGCATTTGTCAAGGCCCCCCTTTTTGTATATTCTTTCTTTGTATGTCACTGTGTTCTTCTTTTGTATGCAATGACAAGTTAACATCTTTATTCCATACATTCCATAAATTATAGAACCCTGATTGTCTTAAATAACTTTTTGCTTCTCTTTCTTTTATGCCTTAGTTTGGACGAAAAGATTCTTCCTACCTTTACTTTTTTGGTGGACATGGTTTTTAACGTTTATTCCAACATGGATCTTTAGACCAGGTCCTTAAAGTGTCTGAAAATTCAAAAATAAGATCAATAGAGCATGTGTTTACTCTATGTCGATGGCTTGGTTTAGCCATCATAAAATGAGGTGCAAGGCTTCAAAACTCCTACCTTCTACTTGTTGCAAGTCTGCCCAGTCCAGTTGATGTAGTGAAATGGCTAGCCAATGCTTATGGATGTTGATCGAAAGACAATCATTTTTGTATGAAATTTGATGTGAATACTTTAATGCTCTTTTTAAATCTTTTCCTTACCTTCTGGTGCCCCTCAATTGTTCCACATATATGCAGATTGCAGAATATGTGTTTGGAATGCTGCTGATAGTTGCTTAGTGCATTCTTTGACTGGCCATACTGAGTCTGTAAGTGTTTTCTGAACTTTTTGGTCCCTGTCATGGATTGACATGTTTAATGTGCTTATTTTGACCTCTGTTGTAATAATTGAATCATTATGTGTTGATTCCTTCTTATCTTACGTCATTCTTCTAGATGTCTGACTTTCCTTTGTCCTTGTTTTTTCCCAATCATGTTAGTTGGGTCAATCTCCAAAATCTGTGACATTGGGAGGAAACTTTTTGACATCTCATCTAATCTTAATTAAGTCTAGTATCTTCACAACAAAATCTTTTAGTATTGCTTACTGGCTTCAAATCCTTGTTCCATAGATTTTAGCTGAATTTCACAGAAGCGCAAATTTAGTTGTTCTGCATATGCTTCACAGTATCTTTGTTAACTTGGTCATATGTGCACTTTATCTGACCCATCTGGTTGTTCAATTGTGATTTTTTTTTCTTACGTTGAATCTTTGTTAATTTGATATTTTTTAAATGTCATGAATTAACTTTTTTGTTATTCATTTTGGCAGTCCTATGTTTTAGATGTTCATCCTTTCAATCCACGGATAGCTATGAGTGCTGGGTATGATGGTCGACTGATAGTGTGGGATGTAAGTCTCTGGTTTTACAAGTTCCTCATGTTGACTCACTAATATTGTTCCACTAGTGCCTATCTTTATGTAATTCTGCATGTCATATGATAGATATGGGAGGGCATTCCTATTCGCACATATGAAATTGGTCATGTCAAGTTGGTTGATGGGAAGTTTTCTCCGTAAGTGAAACATAACATATTTTATAATCAAGTTTACTTTTCTTTGTTCAATTAGACAATTCTTGTTCTTTAGCTAATGTGTTTCAGATTATGGTAATTAAGCACCCGAGGAAGCAAGTGGGTTTTGACTTGTTAGGCTATGCCTAACCTTGACCCCTCATCAGTTATTTTAAAATTATTCTTTAAGGTGATGATTAAATGTGAAATAGGACCAGTTGAGTTTTCCAAATCTTTTCGTTTATATTTCAATTATTTATTGTGGGATTGCATAATATGAGCATTGGTCTTAATGATATGTTTTTGGACTATATGCTTCATTTCTCCATGAAGTTCTGATGGGCTGGGTAATTTTATATCAGTCAGTTTCCAGGTTTTGTATTTGCCTTGGATTTGAAATAAATAGTAATGCTGTGATATTCTTGTCATGTATGCTTTTTTTTTAAAAAAAAAGGCTGAATCTTGGGAATTCTTCGCTTATGGTGATTGGTTTGTGTTTTTATTCCATTGGTGATTAGACATGTTTTCTTTTTGTGGTAGGGATGGGACATCTGTTGTGCTTTCTGATGATGTTGGTCAAATATACTTGCTAAACACAGGCCAGGGCGAGTCTCAAAAGGATGCCAAATATGACCAGGTACATGAAATCTTAATTGTGCAATTCTTCTCACCTCTCTCTTGCTTCCCTGGGTGAGCTAGAGTTCCCTTTCGTATTAGCTAAATAACAATTCTTCTGTTTCTCTACAATGGTTGTTTTATTATTTTTCTCATGCAGTTTTTCCTTGGGGATTATCGACCCCTTACCCATGATGCTGCAGGCAATGCCCTTGATCAGGTTAGCTCCTGCAGATCATTCTTTCTCTGTGAAGAATTTTTAACTTTGGGCAATTGGAAAGTACACTACAGGATGATAATGATTAAAATGCGCCTAACAACCTGCAAGATTTATGTCATCAAAATTGTAGCGACTTTTTCTCCATTCGTGAGGATTTATTTCTGTTAGTTTATCATGTTGGCGCAGATAGTATTGGAAAATTGATTTTGTTTACGTGTGGTCAATTTGAAGTGCTAATCTTGTTTGTATCTGGTGTCTTTGATTCTTTTCAGTTATAGTGGGAGATAAGTAGTCAAAGATCTTGCTATCTAGTGTGTTTGATTCTTCTCAATGCTAAATAACTTATTAATATGAGATCATTTCTGGTGCAGGAGACACAACTTGTTCCACATCGAAGGAACATTGAAGATCCTCTGTGTGACTCAAGTATGTTTATGGCTCCTTAACATGTGTGTTTGAATTTTATTCCGAGGCAGCACCTCCCCTAATGTGATTGCTTGTTGGACACTTTAGGTATGATTCCATACGCAGAACCTTATCAGACCATGTTTCAGCAACGTCGACTTGGTGCACTGGGAGTTGAGTGGCGTCCTTCATCCATCAAATATTTTGTTGGTCCGGATATTGGTTTAGGCCAGGATTATCAAATGCCTCCATTGGAAGATTTGGATAGAATGCTTGAGCCACTGCCTGATTTCATAGATGCCATTTACTGGGAACCAGAAAATGAAGTCATAAGTGACAACACTGATTCTGAGTACAATGTTGCAGAGGAATGTACCAGTGAGGAGGAGCAGGGTAGTTTGTGTTTCAGCTCTCCCAGCGATCCCAATTGTAGTACAGGGGACAGTGATGCTGAAAACAGTAAAAAGGATAGCATTCGCAGGTCAAGGAGGAGGAAACACAAGACTGAAGTAAGTAGTGGTTTATCTTTATCTATCTTTTCTTGTTTCTCTATAAATACAAATTACTGAAGTGTTTGGTTTTCAGGCTGAACAAATGACATCTTCTGGGAGGCGTTTGAAGAAACGAAACATGGATGAGCGTGATAGCTCATTATCTGGAAGTAATGGAGGTAAGAAACTGAAAGGTGTTAAGAAAGCTAAGAGGAAGTCTTCCAAAGCAAAGTCATCAAGACCTCAGCGTGTTGCTGCCCGCAATGCTAGAAACATGCTCTCCAAAATTACCGGAACATCAACAGATGAAGATGATGAAGATGACTCAGAAGACGATACATCCAACTGTGAGTCAGGGCTTCAAGATTTGACAGTCCAAAACAACAGAGGGGATGGATACTTGCATAACGCAGAAGAAAAATGTACAAGGGAAGATAAATCTGTTTTGGTTGAGGATATGGCCAGGCCTCCTGAACTCCTTGAATCTCGATCAGTTTTGGGAAATAGGAAAAAAATAGTCTTGAAGTTTTCATTACGCGACTCCAAGAAGCGTACGTCTCCAGAGAGCAGACTCAATGGTGAAAATCATATTTTTTCTGTTGATCCATCTTCTGGACCTATTGAAGAAAATAACATAAAGTTAAGTTCTGAAGATATAGGGGCATCTTCTTCGAATGTGTCTGGCTTTGGACTGTCTCAATACAACACCAGAGGTGATCTTACTGGTGCTTCCACAGCTTCAAGCAATGAAATTTGTAACACGGGAGACAAAAATTGGTCCAGATCTGGTTGTTGTGATCCAGTAGATATAAGTGAAGTTTTTGGTGCGAACCATTCTCAGGAATTGAAAGTGGACCCTCCACCTAAGATAACAAGGTTAAAAATAAAAACAAAATCAATTTTGAAGGATTCTAGAACAGTTGGTGACTTAACTAGCAATGGAGGTGATGTAATGTCTGAAACTCCCTCTTGTCTGGGACAGGATAAAAAATCAGGAGTACCAGATAGGGGTGGAGAAGGTTTGGGCAGATCAATCTCTCTTTATGGTGTAAACAAAAGGGAAAGGTCACACAAGGCTAGATCTGATTTAGAAGGTTTTGATAGTGCTATAAAAGAAAATTCCTCACCAGCAAATGACCATTGTGGTTCTGGAATTGACCTCTCTGAAGCTGAAAATGGTGATGCAATTTGTAGAACAAGATCCATGAAGATGAAAGCAACCCAGCGGGAGCCAAGTGCTCAAAATCATAACCTTGGAGTGAAAATGGGCCATGAATTGGTCGGGACGTCAAAGAATGCTGCAGGTGATGAGTTCCTATCTGAAGAGTGGGTGTCAAGTTCGAAAGTGACAGTCAGATCAAGGTCGGTTAAAAACAAGAAGGGGAAGTATTCTGATAATGATACAAGATTAATTAGAAGAGAATCAAATCAACCCATAAGAAAATTATCGTGGTTAAGCTTGTCAAAGCATGAGGATGGTTACCGTTATATCCCCCAGTTGGGCGACGAAGTTGTTTATTTGAGACAGGTATTCTCCCTATCTTCTTGATTAATGGCTTTTGTGCCTTTGACTCCTGAGTTCCGTGCTTCTTTCAAAGTAATTTCTATTCTAATTAATTATCAATGGTTTTGTTCTTCGCAGGGCCACCAAGAGTATATTGATTTATATAGTCTACGAGAAAAGGGTCCTTGGAGTTTAATCAAGGGACACCTAGGTGCAGTGGAAATTTGCAAGGTAGAAGACCTTGATTATGCCATAGTTCCTGGTTCGGGGGATAGCTGCTGTAAAATCACACTCAGATTTGTAGATCCTACATCTGTTGCTTTTGGCAAAGCATTCAAGCTGACCCTGCCTGAATTGATTGATTTTCCTGATTTTGTTGTTGAAAAAACACGATATGATGCTTCCATCAATAGAGATTGGACGAGCAAGGATAGATGTGAGGTGTGGTGGAGGAATGAGAACGGGGAAGGTGGTGAATGGTGGGAAGGGGAAATTTTTTCTGTGCAGGCAAAATCAGTTGACTTTCCAGATAGTCCTTGGGAGAGATATGAAGTTATATACACGTCTGATCCAACTTTACACAAACACAGTCCGTGGGAATTGCATGACCTTGGCATTCCATGGGAGCACCCCCATATAGATTTTGATACAACAAATAGACTTCTATCTTTGTTCACTAAATTAGAGCTATCAGCAAACAAAAATCAGGTTAAGAAGTTTTCATCTGAAAATCTGTTCTATCTAAATATCTGAAGATGGAAAGTGTTTTCTCATGGTTTTGATGGTTCTACTCTAAATCTTGCAGGATTCTTGTGGAATTCAAAAATTGAATGAGGCGTCTCATAAGTGGGACTTCTTTAACAGGTATATGTTATGAAGCTTCCTCTTTTTTTTTGTTACCTGCCACCCCTCTGGCCTAGGAGGATCATCACTCTATTATCTTGCAAACATTTTTTTTTCTCTCCTGTCGTGATGTACTGCTACAAAGAAACCAGCTTGTATTCACAGTTGTTGAAAAAGGTTCAAGTATAATTAGATATTAGTCTGTGGAAATCTCTCTTCCTGTCTATCTACTGGTAACTACTCAATCAGCTTCTGGAAACAACAGATTATGAAGTTGGTGTATGCTTTAATGTTCCCCATACATCTTAAAGATCTAATCAACCTACAATTAATGAGTTTATGTATATTCAGCTCATCTCTTTAGAAAGGATATGCAGTTTATGTAGGCATCTATAGTTACGCAGTGCTGTATTGTTCACTTGTCGATACAATTTGTTATTTAGAGCTGCATTTGTTGGTGTGGTTGTGGAAATTCTTCAAATGATCTTTGGTTTTTGTGGGAGTTTTGCAGATTCTCAGTACCTCTGTGTCCTGAAATTATCCAGTCAAGGTTAGAAAACAACTATTATCGGAGCCTGGAAGCGGTGAAGCATGACATACAGGTGATGATGAAAAATGCCCAAGATTTTTATGTGTTAAGCGCTGAGCTATCACACAAAATGAAGCGCCTCTCCGAATGGTTTACAAGGAAATTATCAAAGATGTAGGAAGTCCTGCAATTTTTCCCTCCGTTTTATTTAAGCTTTCCTTCCTCTTCTGTCCAATTTTTATAAAATGAATCCTCAAATTCTAGGATGCTAGAACGCCCCGTGAAAATAGCTGTTGCAATCATTTTTTTGACAGAATGGGAGGGGAAATTGATATGGTGAGAGTTTCCCATACTGTACAGGTCGGTCACTCTAGCTTCAATGGCATTGCGCTTCATAGAAAAAGAAATGAAAAAGATACTTGAACAGATTCTTGTATGACTGCATAACGAGTTATCTGGGTCGGATCGAATAAGTGGCTGGGCTCAATGCTGAGTTCTTACGAGAACAAACCTGAATGGAAGTTTTGTTTATTATCACGGTGTTTTAAAAAATATATTTTTTAAAAAATATATATTTTTAATTAAAATATTTTAGTGTTTTTAGATCTTATGTGATATTAAAAAAGATGTTTTAATATATATATATATATATATATATATATATATATATTATTTTAATGTATTTTTAAATAAAAAATATTTTCAAAAATAATTTCCGATTCAAACTGTCGGTTGAATGAACACGAGTCTTATAAAGCATGTAAACCGCAATACTTTTCGTTGTATTTTTTTTTCCAGGGCAAGTCAGAAAAAGAATTAGCTCAGCACGAAATGTTTTGTTTCTTTGAAGAACCGAGTCTCGGGTTAAAATATGTCAATTGGCTTCAAAATATTTCTCTTGAGTAACATAATTAATTTCAAAACCAGTTGGCTGCGCACTAGAGGAGGAAATTGATGGAGCTCTTAAGTTTTTTTTTCCCTTCCTCCTGCTGAGACAGAAAAAAACTATGTATCCTTTATGTGCTCACATAATATATGCTTTTTCAGATCCATTACTTAAGAGGCCAATCGAGCCCAAGAAAATAAATACACCCTCAAATAGAAAACAAAAAAAACTCTTGAACTGACAATGTTGTTAAGCCAACTAATTTGTCTTCCTTTTCCTTGGTAGAACCTTTCTACCTTACTTCAGGGACGAAATCGACAAGCTAAACATAAGTTGAGGGGCTGAACTTGTCCCCCCCAAAAAATAAATAATAATAAAGTAAAAAATAAAGAGTTAAAAAGGCGTTGGGCCGTTGGTTGTCTTTAATAGCCATCGAGAAATAATTATCGAGCGAAAAACCCTAAAGCCCAGTATTTTATTCCCTGCCTCCTTCCCTTTCCATAGTATAGGTATCTCTGCACCACCAGCAGCCGCAGCAGCAGCAAGCAGCAATGGCGGGCGGTAAGATAAGAAAAGATAAGGCATCATCACGGGGAGCACCCTCCTCAAATCACTACCAGGGAGGCATATCCTTCCACAAATCGAAAGGACAGCACATCCTCAAGAATCCTTTGCTTGTTGACTCCATAGTCCAAAAATCAGGCATCAAGAGCACCGACGTTGTTCTTGAGATTGGTCCTGGTACTGGAAATCTCACCAAGAAACTTCTCGAAGCTGGCAAAATGGTTGTTGCTATTGAGCTCGACCCTCGCATGGTTCTTGAGCTTCAACGCCGCTTTCAAGGCACCCCTTTCTCTAATCGCTTAAAGGTATGAATATCATTGTGAATCTGGCAAGTTGTTTATCTCTCTTACGAAAAACTAATCACTCGACATTCACAGGTGATTCAGGGTGATGTGCTAAAGACAGACCTTCCTTATTTTGATATATGTGTGGCGAATATCCCTTATCAGATATCTTCACCCCTCACATTCAAATTATTGAATCATCAACCTTCCTTCAGGTGTGCCATCATTATGTTTCAGAGAGAATTTGCTATGAGACTTGTTGCTCAGCCAGGTGATACCTTATACTGCCGTCTTTCTGTTAATACCCAACTCTATGCTAGAGTCTCCCATCTTCTCAAAGTTGGGAAGAACAATTTCAGGCCTCCACCCAAGGTGGATTCCTCTGTTGTTC
This sequence comes from Salix exigua, assembly GCA_032356905.1. Taxonomy (NCBI): domain Eukaryota; kingdom Viridiplantae; phylum Streptophyta; class Magnoliopsida; order Malpighiales; family Salicaceae; genus Salix; species Salix exigua. The sequence continues at coordinate 7,515,222 of CM063601.1, forward strand.
GAATTGAGCCTAGGAAACCACGTCCCCAGGTGAATCCTAAGGAATGGGATGGATTCATAAGGATTTGTTTCATTCGAAAGAACAAGACACTCGGTTCTATTTTTAGAATAAAAAATGTCCTCTCCATGCTTGAAAAGAATTACAAGACCCTTCAGGCGCTGCAGCAATTGCATAATGGTTCCTCGGGGAGTACTAATGTTGAGATGGACATATCGGGACTGGGAGATTCCAAAGAGGATCAAAGCATGGACTTGGATGACGAAACGGATAACGAAATGGAGGTGGAGGATGGCGATGCAGACGGTGAGGCCTCTGAATTCAAGCAAAAGGTTTTGGCTGTGCTGAAAGAGAGAGATTATTCTGAAAAGAGGTCATCCAAACTCTCGCAAGAGGAGTTCTTACACTTGCTCTCTCAGTTCAATATGGCTGGCATACACTTCTCCTGATTGGAGGTTCAGATGTTACTCCTTTTCATTTGAAGTTCAACCCAATTTTGTTTGCTGTTTGTTTTGTGCCCGGCTTCAAAAAATCTTATTTATGGTGTTCTTTCAAACGGTTGAGTCTGAGCATTGATTTCAGGATGTAAATAGTCCTCTCTATTATCAGGAGGTTAATTTATGCCACACTTGCTATGTTCTTCCCCTATATCCTCTGGTTGAAACACTCCTAATTAACAATTTCAGAAAATCCTTTCTTTCCCAAAGCTTAACCAGCACAAAATTTGCTGCACAGCTTTCAACTTGCGAATTATAGTATCTTAATATGACAATACTAAATGTAGTATGCTTTGATGACAAGTTTTTTTTTATATGGGAGGCTAACTGGGAGAGCTCGGATGAGACACTGTAGTGCTCAAAGGGGTAGCTAGCAGATGCTTTTAAATATTTTTCTTAATAATTTCCCTAGGGAAAGTTCCTTAACCTCGGGGCAAATCAGAGTCAATATGATAAAGGCCGGCAATGGGAATAACATCATTAGCTTGGCGATACAAGAACGAAGAGTCAAAATAACCACGCTAAAATTATAACTACAAATCAATTCATGGTGATCACACCAGACATTAGAGTCAACAATCTCAGTCGAAAGCAATCAACCAAACAAAGCATTGGCCCTTGATCATACAAGAAGGTGGTGGGGATCGAGTGAGATGTTGTCAAGCCCCTAACAAAACAGAGTAGACCAGCTGAAGAACTCTGAGTTTAGCATCATGAAGCACCTCCGGAGGAACAGAAACTAAACATGTCGCTGGTAAATATACCAAACTCACCACTAAATAGGGTTCAAATCTACTTCATGCGTGTTTTCACAAATTTGAACTTTTAGTTATAACGTCATAGCAGTTTGACCTTCCACAACCAGTCATCTAAAACAATTCAATTAATTGCCTCTGAAAACTTAGATCATATGATTCATTAGTGATTATAGCCGCGGCCTCAATCTTGAAAGCAAACTTCTACAGCAAAATGGAACATGGTTCAGGTTTTCGGGAGGATTTCACTAAATGTTCACCCATACCCACGTCAACCATGAATTCAACCCATGCAGCCTCCACTTTCTTTCAAACATTGACCCAGGAAAGTCACTCTAAATGATTTGTTTTACCTTTAATTACATCAATTCAAACCTCAGCAAAAACACAGGAAAATGGCAGAGAAACATATTAGTTTTATTCACTGCATGAAAAAGAAGAGATCTAATGCTTGAAAGAAGAAAAATCATAGAGAAACACTTTCCAACAAGAGTATATCATTGAGAAGGAAAGTTTAGCACCAATAAAAACTGGACCATTTTATATCTCTTGAAAAATAACTAAAATAAGAATTAAAAAAGGAAATGTGGGATGTAATGAATACAAAAATATACAGCACAAACCAGCACCGTTGGTCATGGGCAATCATTAAACAAATATTCATCAGTAAAGAAAAGGAAGAAATGATATTCGCCAACCATCATCCATCTGCCATCTCCTAAAAAGAGTACCGTTGGTCATGGGCAAGTTGAGTACACTTTCTGTCACTAGGTTCTCTTCTCTTAACTCTCTTCTTCATCATCTCAGCCCATCTGGCAAACACATTAGAGACTTCGAACTTGCCAGAGAACTTCATTTTTTGAGCTAGCTCCTCAAGTATATCAGGTTTCCCAGCTCGGGAGAAATCAGCAGCAAATTTGTTGTAGTCTAGTTGAGGAGCTTTCATTCCCTTTTCTATCATCTCCTCCAAATATTTGCATGCCTCTTCAGATCTATTCTGACTTATAAGCCCTCCAATGAAAACAGTATAGGAGTTATCATCAGGGCAAAAACCTTTCTTATTCATCTCATCCCAAACTGCATGACCCATTTCAAAATTTCTTACTCGAAAGTAGGATTTCATAATCATATTGTAAGAGTGGATTGAAGGTTCGATTCCATTTTGAATCATCTTCTTGTATATCCTCACTGCATCATCTGGCATTCTCTGGCTGGTCATCAACTTGATAAGGGCATTATAAGTTTTCCCATCAGGTGGACAGCCCTTTTCTTTCATCTCCTTCAACAATTCATAAACCATGTCCATCCTCTTATGATTCCCATACCCCGTCATCAAACACGTGTAAACTGCAGCATCAGGATGGCAACCAGAATCAACCATCTCATTAAAATATCCAACTGCCTCTTTCATCTTAGTTTGCTTGCATAGATCCCGGATCAAAATTGTATAGCTCCGAACATCAGGTGACGGGCCCTTGGCTTTCATGACCTCAAAGAACTTGATTGCATCAGACCTCCTTTGACTCCTTAACAACCCTTCAAGCATAATATTATGGGTGACAATATCAGGCTTAAACCCCCTATCAAGCATCTCGTTCCAAATCCTCCCGGCCTCCATCAAATTCTTCACCCTGCACCATCCATTAAGCAATACGGTATATGTCCTCAAATCTGGTGTAAACCTACCTTCCAACTTCCCAAATAGTGCCTGAGCTTCTTTCCCGAGCTTGGCCCTCCCAAGACTGTCAAGCAGAGCATTAATGGTCTCAACACCCACTTTATATTTGTGATTCTTCATTAACTCAAATATACCAACAGCCTTTTTCCTCTCCTTTGCAGCAGCAAAAGCTCTCATTGCAATGGAAAATGTTTCCAACGTCAGAAGCCTTTTTTCACCCATCTCTTCAAGCATTGACATCATAGTCTCAAACTGTCTAGCCTTGGCAAGTATGATCATCATTGAATGGTAAGTCCTTGAATCATGGACAAAACCTGGCTTCTCCGCTGCCCAACAGAAGAATCGGAAAGCTGGTTTTCTAGCATGACGGAATCTTTCCAACACCTCTATGACCAGGTCATGTGATAAATTGATCCCACATTCATCAAGAACTGCCTCCATGTTGTGGTCCAATGCAAACAATTCATCAATCACCTTGCATACCTTATGAAGCTCCTCAGGATCTGCAGTTGATTTGACACTAGCACCTTTGGTTTCACTTTCACAATTATCACTCTCATCATTCTCCTCATTCTCAGCGTCGGAATCTGCATCATCATTGCTGGAGCTAGAAAACCACCTAACACGTAGCCCTGAAACTTTTCCCTGTAAAGTAAAGCTGGGAAGTGAAGAAGTTTTGGGTTTACTGCTAGCTGTTGAGTTTAGAATTAGGGAGAGTTTTTCTTGTAAAATTGTTCTTGGTGCAGAGGAGTATGGCCAAACATATGGGATTTGATTGTGAGTATGACTAGCTGTACAATCATGAGAAGAACAACAGGAGTGAGAGAAGGGCAGAGAGCTACTACCCGGGATACACACGTGCTCTCTGCTACATTGTCCTCCTCGTCCTTGTCTCTGATTGAGGGGGATGAACTTCGAATCGGGGCCTTTGAAACTTGAAAGCCAATTGGAGTGTAAGCAGCGCCGTATCATTTTGTATTTACCAGTTACCTGAAAAGGTGAACCAAGAGCAAGTTTTGCCACTGAATCTTAGCAAAATAAGAACACAACCTTTCATAATTAGACCAATCCCAGCTGACTTAGGTAGGGGTGGGACCTTGAAAAAGACAGCAAAGGGCTTCAAAAGATTTAGCAGAAATATTGCTGGAACAAAGTATGAAGGGTGGCAGCTTCGAGCAATGTTGAATATCTACAGCTCAAAATTCATATACACGAATCCATCAAAATTTATTAAATCAATAACTCAAGCGAGAGGGTAAAAATAATTAAATTTAATAATCAATAGTGGTAAAGAAAGCCTCACCAAATAAATCAATGGTGTGAGGCAGCCGAGGGAGGAGAAGTAGAGAGGTTTCCGACATAAATAAAAAAGTTGCTTTTGGAAACCCACGAAAGGAGGGAGAAGGAGAAGACAGCCCAAAGCACTGCAGCGTCACAACCATCCTGTAAGATGGTCAAGTCCGGCAATTAATTAATAGGGGCAATTTCAAAATTTCCTTTAGATATGTCGGGGGCAGAATCGTAATTATGCCGCGCAAAGTAAGATGAAGACTGGAGGAGAAAAGGGAAAAAACCCTTGTGTTATCCCAGCTGCCGCCGTTTGTCTTGTCTTCGTTGCTTGCGCTAACTAGGAAGGTCAAGGTCAAGGTCAGTTCCTCCTCCTCCTGCTACTTCTTATTATTATGTTTGGATTTTAAGCCTTTTGTTTTGTGTTTAATATCACCCACTAGAATGGCTTTCACTTTGGTTTTTTTGCTGAGTTGAGTTTAAACTCCTCCTCCAACTCAATAGCTTCATTCTAGTATTTTTTGCGCTGTTACTTTAGCTAATTACCCCCCTCCCTATTCTGATTTTTTCTTTAATTTTTGGTATTTATGACCTTGCATGGAATTAACTGTATTCCAATACCCAGTGATCTTTTTTTAATTCCATTGACGAGTTCATTTTTTCTGTAATTTAGTCACGTAAATATACACATTTTTGCTTACTTATCCGTAACAAAAAAGAAGTGAAGTAACCCATTACTTGAAGTCACTGTAGCAGTCACCGGAATTGCTTATACAGATCGATGACCGCTTGGGTCTGTATTATGCCCTTCTGTCAACGTTAAAACACTATTACCATTCTTCTTCTTTTTTAATGCATGGTATGCTGTTGATTTGAGATGCTTCGTGGCCTGTTTTAGGCTTAAATCATATTATGCGTTACTGGGACGACTTCTCCATTGAAGCATTGCTTGTGCAATGAATTATATATTATAGGTTTTTGTTCAAACTCAAAGGAAGTGTAGGGTTGTTACAGTTATATGTATAGTACCACTGATGTAAATCCCATGTTGAATCAACCTGTTAAAATGCAGTGCTTGCGAAGGAGACAATGGCGGGACAAGCAACTGACACCGTTAATCAAGGGCTTCGTGTTAAAGCGACGTTTAAACTCGGGTCAGAATTGTATGCTGTCGATTCATGCACTGGTAACACTGTTTCGGAGCAATTGGTTTCCATGAAAGAGCAGAGCATGAGCATTTTGAAGGAGTTCATCACTAAACATAATGTTCCAACTGATGTCCCTGATGAACTAGCTGAAAGCTCTTCAGAAGATGATGAGGTCCTTGAGAAGCCTCAGGTTAAAACGAAGAAATCAAAACTCACTTGATATCTCCTTTGTTCTTTGCTCAAAGTTGAAAATATATCCTGGACAAAATATCCCAGGTATTAAGAGGAGGTAGTTATGCTGCTTGACATTTCGTAGTCATTGAATCGCCTTCTCGCATATTGTCGATACAATATGTGATGATAACTGTGGTTGTTTAGTGCCACTAGAACGAATGCTGAATTTGTAATACAACTCTAGCTCAAACACTTAGAACCAAGCAGTTTCATTGTCATGTGAATTCATACTGCATGTATGGGAATTGAAGGGATCCATATGATATTTGTTTCTGCAAATGTGATGCGTTTCTTTCAAGTTTTTGTATGCTAACACATTTTAACCATTCCTATTCTTCTGCTTGCATTTTCTTTTCTTCCATATTTTTCCAGAAATCTTAGATTTGTATTATAAACTAATTTTATGTCTTTTTTCAGTGATCGTAACCCTCAAATTCAGAACCACTGTGATGCCTAACAGAACTGAGCCATTTTTTTTATAAAAAAAAAATAGCTTAGATTGTTCACAAATTAAACAGACGTTTTCCTTGATATTTTATTAATGGAAGTAAAAATACTGAGAACTTGATAAAAGAGCGCGGCTGAGCATATTCAAGTGATCAAATCCACTATCAGTGCAAAACAAAACCTAAGATCACTGATAAGGCGTTTCTTATTGTCTTTAAGTGATCAAATCCTCACTTTTACAGGCGTGCTGGACTAGCACAATCTGTCGGGAACAAATTGTCCCTTTTTCTCTTGGCTCCAAAAGAGATTGTGGATTTGCTTAAAATCATGAACTAACAAAAATTCTCAGCTGATAGTGCCAGTAAATAACTGTCTGGGAACCACCAAACTAGCAGTGCCGTCAAATAGCCGGACAAGAAGAGAAGACCCGAAACTTGTGGTGCCTTAAATAACAGCTGAAGGAGAAAAGACCCAACAATGGGCAATGCCTTCAAACAGTAAGTTGAGGTTCCCTGACCAAGATGTGCTCATATTACTGCAGTTGTAGTCCCAAATTATCCAGGTTTTTAGGACACAAAGTATACATAGAGAAACTTGAACGGTAGAACACACACACACAAAAACACACACAAAAAAAAAAAAAAAAAAAAAAAAAAAACTAGCTAGCTAGCATGCTAAAAGAGATGTTTAGACAAAGGGCTTATGAAAGATCAGCGTAGGAAACCAAAAACTAGAGCAGAACCAAAAAGGAAAAGCATGGCTCTCACATGCAGCGAAGATAGGAAATCAGGTAAAGCGTCGGAATCAAGAGCTGAAATAAGAATATAGGATAGATTAAAACAAGATTCTAGGAGAAGCAGTTAGATATTAAATAAACCAAACAGCAAATGATGAGCACAGACATTCACGATTAGAGAAAAATAAAGTCATGATGCAAAATCATCTACCCTTTCAACTCACGTTCCAAACTATCACAAACTGGATTGCTTTCATGGGGAGTATTGTTATCTTGCTTAAACTTTTCTTCCTGAAAAATCTCAATCATTGGATTTATAAGGTCCACTCATTCAATGCATGAGATTTTCAGAACTTCTTTTAAAAAGGATATATGGTAAGGTCATAGCATTACTTGAAGGATAAATTAATACAGGGACTCATTTTACATGCATGCATTTATCTAATCTGTAGAGCAATACAAGCTACACTGTAGATACATTTAAGTGATTAAAGATGCTCTTTTTTTTCGTTGAATATTTCTGATGGTATCCTCCAGCTGTTCCATACTGATTTTTTTGTTCACTCGGCCATCTGTTCCAGCCTCCTCCATCTTCTTGCCTTCATCACCTGAGTTATCTGCTGAGAATGCTAGGATAGGGATGTGAACTCCATAAAATTTCTCCTCTTTCCTTATCTGTCTTGTTGCTTCACACCCATCCATTTTTGGCATCTGTTGAAAACAAGATATGATTATATGGATAAGGTAAACTTAATCATGAGATAAAACTATTTGCATGAACCCAGTTTAAGAGGCAACATATTTCCCTATGATCTTCCATCCTGTATATTAGTTGCAAAAACTAATGATGCGTACTGTTTTATCTCGTGAGATTTGCAGAAACATTCTTGTCAGCCAACTAGTTACTGGTCCGTTTTAAGTTTAATGCTGGGTGCTCGCATTGTTGTTTGTTTTAAGAAAATAAAATATAAGTAAGCGTTTTTAGCAACGAAAACAATTGATAACAACATGAAGGAAATGGGATTCATATTCTTTACCTCGCAGTCCATTAATATGTAGTCATAAGGAAGCACAATAGAGTGGCTATGTTCCCTTTGGTTGCGTAGACCCATGCGGACTAGTTGGAAAGCCTCCTCTCCATTTTCACAAACCTCAACAGTTGCACCGTGGCCTGTAAGAAAGTGCCTGCTCACTATGCGAGATATTTCATTATCATCAGCAACCAAGAATTTCAGCCCGCTTAATGATTTGTATTTGCTTAGATTACCACGTACTTCTTGGATCTCTGATGATCTAACTGGTAGCCTTTCAGTTGGAGGCTCTCTTGATTTGGATCTAGCATGAGAATGATATGGATCATCTAACAAAGGATTCTTCCTGTATTTTTCATTTTTGGAGTTGCCATCGGCTTGTGAGTCCACTTGCTGAAATGAGTTTTCCCAAGTTGATGGAATCTTTAACCTTGTGCTTTGTGGATGCGTTGATGAAGATGAACCAGGATCCTTCAGAGCACCTGTGTCTTGGATTGTACTTCCTCTATCTGATATGGAAATAAGTCCATGGCCCCTGGATTCAGGTAGAAGTTGTATCACTTGATACAAGCGAGAACCATGAAATGGTTTCAACAAAATGTCATCCCTTGGATCTATCAAGTCTTGTTCAAAGCTTCTCAAGTTGATACTTCGTGAAGTTGGTTTATCCAGCCAAACAACCTTGCAACAACTACTATGAAGGTCTCTTCTAAATTCAGCAACGACTCTGCAAAGTTCCTGAAACGGTCCGGCACCAGCATCAATCACAAGCAATACAAAGCCTGGTGCGCCTCTGAGATTACTACCTCTACTTGCGGATGGTTTTTGATCTATCCCGTCCATGGAACTTAAAGGCACATCCTTCATTGATCTAGGGTTAAAATGGTCACTTCTTGAGCCCAAATCAGATTTTCCTGAAGAACTATGTGGAGAAACACTCTGCCTGGCTTTTATTCTCTTTAGAGTAGAGTGAAGATTCTCCCATTGCTTCACAGATGATACTTTTATCCCCAGACCCTCTATATATTTATGTGAACTTCTTAGCCGCTCTTCATTTTGAATCAACAGAACAACATGGGATCCTTCAATCTTTGGACTAGAACTAAGAATAGACAGCCTAGGACTCGGGGTGCGAATCATTGGACCTGGAGAAGGAGTTCGAATAGTCAGCTTCGGATAGTAATGTTCACCATCAGGCATGGAATCCCCTTCAATCTCAACTTCAGCATTTTTGTTATCTGTTGAAGGTGTCTCGCATATATCAAGGAAAACGTTGAACTTGAAGCAAGTTCCCTTCTCGCCGTTCTCTATGTCCACGATACCTATTTCTCCTCCCATTAGACGCACCTGGTGAAAATTATTTAACAAAGGTTCATCGAAGGAATATAATCAAAAGCAGAATCAAGAAAGGAAAGGGTTTCGAGGATTTAAACAAGCCTTAATTTGTACTTAATGTACTGTAAACTACTAGTTAATTTGTGCAAAAGTTGAGTACGTACCAAAGATTGAACGATGCCAAGTCCTAAGCCTGTGCCTCCTTGTCCAAGAGCTGTTTCTTTGACTTGAACAAAATTCTCAAACACTGATTTTTGCTTGTCTTTCGGGATTCCCTTACCTGTATCCTTCACCTCAAATACAAATTCCATAGTGTTTTGTTTTTGCTTCATTTCATTAAATTCTGTTTTCTTCTTCAGAAAAAGGCATGAAAAACGTCTCCACAAACCATTCTGATTGGAAGCAATTATCTTGTTTTCTAAACTGGGTTTTTGAGTCCATGCTCGAACTGATACGTGCCCATCAGATGTGAACTTAACAGCATTGCTAAGTAAATTGCACAGGATTTGCTTTAGTTTTCCCCTGTCGCCTTTCACTCGAGAATGTCTGAGAATGGAACCATCATATGGGTCCAGCACCACATCTACACCTTTTTTCATGCCCACAGGATGATACAAATCAACTGTATCTTCAAGAAGCTTGGCTAAATCAAATTCTTCTTCTTCAAGTTGCATTTTTCCGGCTTCAATTTTGCTGGTATCAAGAATAGAATTCAACAAACCTGTACAGGCAAGCATTTTAAATTGTTAAAAAAGAGAATATTCTATGCAAAAAGCTAAATTCAAATGCGCTAGAAAGATTAGTCCATAAGCTTACCAACTAGGTCCTTTGTGCAACCATCCATTTGTCGTAAATATGTGTCTAGCTCGGAACCTGCACGCACTTCTGCACGGCACATCTCTATCAAACCAGTAATGCCTGCTAGAGCCGCTCGAATGTCATGGCTAGCACTAGCAAATGCAAGACTCTTATTCATACTCTTTCGTTCTGCTTGTTGCGTTGCTTCCATTTGCTTTATTAGAGCTGAACACAAGTGCATTTCCCTTCTCGCGGTCCTAACCACCAGCAATATGAAACCAACAGTCGAAATGAAAATCCCAGCAATCATTATTATCAATAGAATGAGGGATATTTTGACGCTCCTGTTAACACTGCTCGCCAATCCATTGTATGGGAAAGCCAACGCATATACCTGCAATCCAGATTCCCATAAATCGTATGAATTCAGAAACCAGTTATCAATAAAATTCAAATTAATCTATGAACCAATATTGTATGAATGATTTTTTAAGTGTTACATACCGATTGCACTCCCACAATTTCAACCTGAGAGCAGTAAACTCTGTACATTTCTTCTCCGAGATACAACACTGAATCTTTTAGTTTGCCATTGCTCGGCATATCGCATGAAACATTTCCAAAGTGATCGCCATTCAGTCTTGTCATGTGTAGAGAAACTGGATTTTTCTTTATCACAGTTTGAGTGTTAGGCAGTCCTCCTGCAAGAACTTTGCCGGATTGGGTAGCCAAGTACAAGTTCCCACCATGAAGATCTACATTATTGAAGAAACTGGTTAACTCTTTAGGCGAAAACCCTAAAGAGAGGACGCCTTGTCCATGTAAACTAACTGTGTTAAGGAACAGAGGATCTTGAGCACTGTTCCATCCACTCTCAAACGATGCATGCCCTTGGCTACTATTTAATGCCTGCTCAATCCAGCTTGCATTAGCCGTAATAAGAGGAAGGGATTTGACTGCATCTCCATATACTTTTCCTGTGTCTGAATCTACAGGTTGTCTATACCAGGAAAAGTTCTTCAAATTTGAAGCTGTAGAGTTAGAGTACACAGCAAACGTCTGGTTGCCTTCATAATAGTATGAGAAGAAAAGACCTCCCCATCCAATATATGAAATCTGCGATATGAAAGGAATTGTTGAAAATGCTTGAAACAGTGAGGGAGCAACCTGCAGACAAAAGGAGAAAGAAAAACACTTAACTTAGCCCTAAATTATTTACCCCTCCTTGTAACATATTATCATTACAAATACTAGTAGCTTCTAAAGTATATGAATTGAATATGCACACAAACCTTTTTCTCAATATCATATGATGAGAGAATGCTTCTTCCATTGATGGATGAACTCACAACTCTTGCTAAATTTATTGCAGATGAATTTATGGGGTGCAGTAATTTAGCCATGTTCTCAATTTCAGACAGCAATCCAGATTGAACAATATGGGCGTTCAAATCCATGTGCTTCTCCATCCGTTTGATCATATTATACCAGCATGGTACCACCACACAAGGGAGTAGCAAAACTCCAATTGCCTGCATTTCAATTGTAGTGGAATAAAAGAAAAGGAACATGATAATTATTAAAGAAATAATATATATATATATATATATATATATTCATCAGTATATTTCAGGCATGCATGCAGTAACAAGTTCAGTGGAAAATCAAAGAAATAGTAAGAGAATTTTGCATGCAAGGAGTTTTATTAAAATGAACAAGTGTAGTACCATAACGATGAAGACGAGAACAGGCCTTGACGCTATCAATGAGCTGAGCTTCATTGGATTTTGTAGTTGCAATCAAACAAGGCCGAGATGAACTCTCTGCATCCATGAAAAGTGAAAACCATAGAAAATCATTTCAATAATATTGCCACTTAATTAGGTTAATTATCATTACCATAATTAGAAGAAAATATATTTTTCATAAGAGGATTTAAATCCTATCTGGTTCAAATATACATGGCAACTTTTCTACTTCCTTTCTTATCAGATTATTTTACTTTAATTAAATCCTCCTTTTCAATGAAGAAAAAAATAGGGAAACAAAAAAACAGCACATTTCTATGCATTTTAAAATCACTCAAAAATATTATGGTCATTAAAAAAATTATTATTACCATAATTCTATCTCCCTCTCTCCCTATATATATATATATATATATATATATATATATATATATATATATATATAAAAAAAAAAACTTAACTAGCAAAAAATGAGAATATTCTTGTCATAACAGAATTATATTACGAAAATATTTTTCTATATATATTACTTAGTGTTTTTAAGACTTAACTGGTGGTACTATCATGTCAATGAAATTGTTTTTCCTATATATACATTATTACTTATTTTAGAGAGACTTGCCCGTTATAAATCGTGCTTTGTGATTTGGATATTATAAATGCAAGATTTGGTGAATAAATGCTCGGTGTATTTTTTTCAAGAAAAATAGTAATTAATGTGACTGGATCATATAAATTAGAGTAGAACTTACTAATTTTGGTAATTAATTTGGTCAAAATCTTACTAATTAATTTTAAAAAAATCAATGTGATGCTTTTTCAAAGCAAACATATATTTTAAAAGTACTTAAAGTAAAATCTATTTGAAATATATATAAACACTCTTAGAATATCACAAAATCAATTTCTCATACCAAAAAACTTTAAATTTGGACCAAAAAAAAATTAATTTGAAAAAAAAACTTATTTATTCAATCTTCCTTGCTCAATAAGATGACGGGTAAAAAACTTTTCAATAGAATTCCTCTCATTAAGTGGAATCCATAGAGGCCAAGATTTTTTTTATTGTTAGAAATAAATAAATTAAAGTATATGATGCATCGTTAATTATGGTAGACTACATGCCTTTTATATACTCAAAACCCCAGTGGTGATTGGAAAATTCGATAGTGGGTTTATTAATTAAAATATTATTTTAACCTAAAAACACCCTTAAAATCTCACAAAATCACAATTGATATCTTTTATTATAATCTAGCTTGGCAGTACTGGAGGTTTAAGAATCATATAAAATCCACACACGTGTATTGATAATTAAATAAATTCGAGAAATTAATAACAAGCGTGCATGTTTTTAATTAAGACACCATGTTGTTTTTAACCCCATAGAGCAAAAATCTCTGGAAATTAACTTTCGAGTGTTCTTTTAGGAATGACTTGGATTATTATTCTTAAAAGAACTAATGAGAAAATCTCTGGATATTTTTCTCCATATAAATTTACATAAACCATCCGTGCGTTTAAATATGGTTTTCTAAAGTAAGAAATCATCAATAAAAATAAAATTATAGAAGAATATCTACATGCTTCAAACAGTGTTATCAAATCTCAACAATCCTTTTCAGCCTTCTATTATTAATACGTATAGACGATCCTGTTATATTGTTTTTATTTTTCTGTGTAGACGATCCAATTATTAATTATTATTATTATTATTATTCTGTGTAGACGATTCAGTATATGATATCGAGGAGGACAGGGACGATCGACTACGTACCAGCACCACACACACAGATGGAAAAACAAGGAAAACAATAATATCAATCAATCAATAAATAAATAAATAAGGTTGGGAAAAATATGAGTTTTGAGAGAGAAAAGAAGAGGACCTGCGCCGCAAAAGAGGGGATGAAATCGGACACGAGATCCTAAGCCTAGTTAGAACTCTCTAATAATGTCTTCGTCGCTTGAACCAGAAAACGTCACTCTCTGCTCGTGCTTCTTTTTTGTTCTAAATATTTTGTTTCAGTTCAAAGACACTGTGAAACTACCCTGCAAGCTAGGTTATTTATAAGGGAAAACCTGGTTTTCAAATAAGGAAAATATTAGGTAAGTGATATTGAGATTTCGATAATTTTGGCTAACGACAGGTTTGGAAAAGCAACTTACTGAGGAAAAAAATAATAATAAGGTACATATGTCGATGTAATTATCGTTTTGTTGACAGATTTAAGGTTAGAATCACCACGTTGGCTCCATGCAACAACAATATCTCTGCATGTTCTTGGTCCATGAATTGATTTGAAAAAAGCGATACATACATGCACACAATTATTGAATGAAATTAACTTATAATTTATTTTCTGTTTTTTAATTATTATTATTATTAGGAGAACTAGAAGATCCAGGGGTTACTTTCTGCGAATACCAGGGCCTAGGGGTAGTCACCCCAATAATTGATTTTCCTTTCTCAACACTATTTCTCTTGCTATATATGGTTAGGACATTTAATTGACAGGGACTGAGAGAATCAAGCCGTATTGTTACCGCTTACCAGCATGGCAGCGCATCAACATATAATGGTTAAAAAATATATATATATAAAAAAGTATACTGAATATAGATTTGGATGAGGATACGTTATAGACAAAGTTGATGATGTATTTTTGTATGTAGAAAATATAATTCTAGTAACGAAGCTAAATTAATATTGATTAAATACTGAATACCTTGTTAGCCATTCAAACCCAGATAGCTATGGATTTTTTCCTTTTGATTTTCAGATGTGAAGGCCTAGCTTCAAGGCCATGCTAAATAACAACAACAACTATAATAATAATAATAATAATAATAACTCTTAAACGCCATACATTCTCTTTTCCGTACAACTTTACTTTTGAGAATATAGTTTTTGCGGAAAAAACAATAATCATTAATTGTTCGTTGGATAATGTAAGTTCGTTGAATTACGTTGAGTTCGTTAAATTACGTTAAATTACGTTGAGTTCGTTAAATTACGTTGAGTTTGATAAATTACATCGAATTCATTAAATTATGTTAAGTCCGTTGGTTTCGTTAAATTACATTGAGTTCGTTAAATTATATTAAACGTGTTGAGTTTGTTAAATTACATTGAGTTAGTTAAATTACGTTAATTTCATTAAATTATTTTAAGTTTGTTGAGTTTATTAAATTTCATCAAGTTCGTTAATCCTAAAATCTCGGAGTTATCGATCGAATTTATTATTTATTAATTTTAAAATTTTAGAGTAATCGATAAAACTCATTATTTGTTATAATTTTAAAACAATTTTAAAATATTAAATATAATTATTAACTGTTCATTAAATTACATTACGATCATTAATTCTGAAACTCAGAGTGTCCAGTCAAACTCTTACTAATTTTAAAAATTCAAAGTGATCAATTAAACTTGTATGTATATGTATATTTTATTATTCTATTAATTTAAAATCTATCGTGTGTTATCATGAGTCTAATTCATTTGTTTTAGTATTCTATCAAAAAATGATTATATCAACGGATAATTATTTTCTTTTTAAAGATATCGCATGTTATAATGGACAATAACCGAGTTACTAGGTAAAGATTTTTGTTTAGATTGTGAAGCAAAACATCTTGAAGGATTCGATGTCCCTGGTGCTTTTTATGTAGTAAAAAATAAATTGCTTGAAATCAATATTCGGTAATTTCTATTATTATCTCAAGAATTAGTTTCTTTGATATAAATCACGTGCTGTCCTAGACGCTGACCTAAACTAATCCACGTTTGCACTGAGTGGGTCTCGAAAAGGTGAAAGTACTCCCCAAATAGTCGGCTCCATATAAAAAAAGAGACTGAACCCCTGACCTCTTTTAAGGAATAAAAATGCCCTCACCACTCACATTAGTATTCTATTGGGTATCTCAAAATTAGTTATCAAAACACAAAAATCGTATTTTCTGACGTACTGAGAATCACAAAACATGGCAATTAATGTTGTGAGATTTTGCAATTACTCCCTCGTGGACCAGATAGATACTGCATTAAATGCAAATTAAAGCAAATCTCTTACTTAGTTTACACACTTGCCATATTTCGACGCGTGGATTGATACTCAAAAACTCCATGCAAGCAAAGTTTACATAACCCCAACTGATTACCTAACTTGTGTTTATTAATTAATAAAACATTAAAAGAAAGGGCTAAATTAATATAGCCGCATCTATAAAAATATTATTCACTCTAATATTTTTTTTATTTTAACCTGTTTTTTTGTTATTCTTTAATATAAGATTGTTTTGAGAATTATGTTTCATATATTCTATTATTTTTTATACCAGTTTCTTAAATTTATTTATTTTTTAATTTCAATCTTTAACAATATATTTAGTGGAACTTAGGCTTTATATTTTTTATTCTATCTTATTTTCTTTATATGAATTTATCACAATTTAATAACTTGAGTTCCAGTACTAACAAGTTAACCCGGGTTGATTCAGCTGGGTTTTTTACATCATTATTGAATATTGTATTGATAAAAATTAATAAATTTATTATAAAGATACAATTCCCTTGGCAAGGACCGAACAAAGTTACAATGGTTGAAACTTGAAAGAAGTCTAGAAACCAGGTGATTAATCTCTCTTCTATTTTTTTCTATTCCAATCCTCATGTTTTGGATGTCTTATCTTGGTTTTTAATCTCTTTACAAAAAAAAAATGCATCTTTAACTAAGTATTTCAATTACAATTTGTTATATATTGTTTTTTCCGACTTGATTTTTTTT
The DNA here is from genome assembly GCA_032356905.1 of Salix exigua. Taxonomy (NCBI): domain Eukaryota; kingdom Viridiplantae; phylum Streptophyta; class Magnoliopsida; order Malpighiales; family Salicaceae; genus Salix; species Salix exigua. The sequence continues at coordinate 7,531,703 of CM063601.1, forward strand.
AATTTCTCATTTTGACCCTTGTCTCTTTTGTTGGAGTTGTAATTGTTTTTTTATCTTATCCTTTGATCAAGATTTATGTTTTTTTTTTACAACTTAACCCTCATTCCTTTGATTTATTTCCCTTTTTTTTAAAGTGTTTTTTCTTCAATTTAATCATACAGTTTGAAAAAATAATATTTGAAAAATAATGTTTTTTTTAAAAACAAAGTCGACCTGGACTAATCTCTTAGATCTATGACTCGGTCATAACTCATAAGACCTGGGCGACCCCATTAAAGGCAAATCCAAAAAAACAAAAAGGCAAGATTCTTTATCAAACAAATGTTGAGAGATGAAATTAAAGGGACAGCGTAATAAAAAAACAATGCAATACAAAAAACAATAGCAATTAAAAGACTTAGGAATAAATTGGACATAAAAATCAAATGAAATTAAATGTTTTGGGAAAAGTTAAATGATATTAAATATTTAGAGATTGGATAGAAAAAAAGAAATCAATTAAGAAATTGATTCAAAAAATAGCAATTAAAAAAGTGAGAACCAAATTTGACATAAAAAAATAAATGAATAAATGATTGGGGATGGAATTGAATAAGAATAACAATTCAATCAAGAAAATGATTCAAACTAAAAACAAATAGCAATTGAAAGAATAAAGATCAAATTTGATAGTAAATTAACAAAATCAACCTTCATGGATGGGATTAAAAATAAAATCCAATTATAAATAATCAATGTAACTAAAACAACTACAATTAAGAGAAGAAGGAATTGAATACGAAGAAAAAGAATAAAAAAAGAAAAAGAAATTGAAGGGCTCATATAGTTGTTTGTACAACATGCATCCATAAAACATATTTATCCATGTAAATTCATTTTATGTAAAATAAAAAATAAAACTCTATTTTTTTCAGGCTCTATTGACCCTACCTCGAAACAAAGTGTATTGAAGACTAGCTAATTGCCTCTAGCTATTGTGACATCACAAAACAGAGAGATACATCAGGCAAAATAATCCCCAATACTGGAAAACCCTTTACAAAGAAGCTTCGTTAAATTCCTTTGAACTCCTGAAAGCTTAAGCAAGGGGTGATCGTCCACAATAAACAAGTTGACGGATCCTTACTCAACTTCTTTTTTTAATCCCCAATACAGAAAGTGTACTTTGTGGGTACAAACGAGTAAAACCCGGCTATATCTACTAGAATTGGCCACAGACCCCCTCAAAATCTTTCACAGACCGATCCCCTTCTTAACTAGATGCATACACAGGATCATTCCTTGCCTCCATTCATAAGATAGTATTCTGAATACTCCATATGCCAAAGCAATTTGAATGCATATAAGTATTCATGAAATAGTAAAGCATCTATTCAAATTCACCAGGAAAAGGGAACCACTATCCCAAGCTAGAATAACAATCAAATAATAATAAATGAATTAAGGAACTCAAAACGATACACTCGGAACATGGAAGTTAAACAGGAAGGAAGGTGCCGACCTTATCGTCGTTGCAAAACCTGTAGAAATGCACATCAAAACAACACACTGATTGGCTATGTCATATGTAATGAGTTGATTTTCCCAAACTGTTGCACCAGAGCTAACATCAACAATGATAACTCATGTATCTTTAGTACATTTTAAATCCATATCAAGGTTCAAACTTCCAAGTTATATCCACCTTCAGGAACCAACTTTGCAGACTCATCTATTTCTGTGATTTGCTATTACCATAATATAAGGCCAAATTCAGAAATTTCACATGTTACCCCATATCTACCAACAGTAGAAACAAATGACAATAAATAAGAAAACAACAGGAACAATAACATTCAACAGTGAAACAGATTGCCATTTTTTTTCTCGAGGATGAAGAATGAAGAACGATTGTCAAAATCTCAGCAAGGAAGTTCTGGAAAGAAATGCTGATAGCTTCAAGAACCAGTCATCTGCAAACACTTAACTGCCCACAAATAAATGTGTACTAAAACACCAAATGGTTCAGTTAATGATGGGATTACACTAGACATCCACACACACCATTGTCAGCCAGGAATTCAAGTTAAAACACCTCCCAAAACTTCCAAAAACAGGAAAAAAAATAATAACAGTTAGAATAAAGTATAGCGCATATGTGATATAGGACGGGGTTCAAATAAACAAAGGTAACATGATCACTTCGGAAATTTTAATTCATAATACATGTTTTCTGCATTCTACAAAGGATATGGTGTTTGTATAGACAACGAGAAACCTCAATGTCCTAAACTAAATAATAAGAATCCTAATAAATATTAGCTTTAATAATAATAATAACAAAATCCTAAAAATCTATCTAAATAGTAATAAAATTCTACACATTATAGATTACAAACAAATAACTTAAACTACATTGTTCCCATGCTGCATCAATATGGAAACCAAACAAAACCCTGCTACGAAGAAAAACGGGGTAGTTCACGATAAATCTCAAGAACAAATATCAGGTAAAAAAACACATAAACGAGCTGATACACTGTCAAGGTTTTCAAGGATACAGATGAATTGCAACATAACAGTAACAAATATTCACCAGTCAGTCAGCAAAGGGGAGAGCTGTGCTAGAAAATTCAGTGACAGTTTTTTTTGAAGACGAGAGAGTGGAGAGGAGTGTGGCAAAAGAAATGGAACTTTACTATGAGAATAACCGAGAATACAATCAGGAGGAGAATAAAGCATACGAGACATGGACAGAGAGCTACCACACACTTGCTCTCCCCACCCTCGCTCCCCACTTTCTCTTCATCATCTTTGTCTTTGATCCACTGCGAGTAGCTCCGCCGCAAAGCACCACTATCATTAGACTCGCCCATTGAAAATGGGTGTGATCTGATTGTAATCAAGCGGCGACTAACAAAATAAGATCTAAATTTTAGCTGACGAACACAGTAGTAGAGTGGTGGCGTGGTGGCAGGTAGCTAGCTAGATTGGTGGTTGTCTTTTGAGTAAAGAAAGTGCGATAAACGGAAAAGCTGTTGGTTTGTCTGTCTAACGAAAGGATGGACCCTTTCCCCGGGCCTGATTAGCTACCGACTTTGCTTTGTATAGGCCAGGCCATGCCAGCCTGTTAAGAAAGCCCGTTTTGTAAACTGATAGGGAGAAAGCTGTTTGGCTTTTTTATTTTTGATATAAATATAATTAAACGATTTTAAAAAATATTAATCTAAAAAAAATCTCAAAATTTTGATTCAAAAATATATTAAATTGAAAAAAATATAACATATATATATATATTTAAATAAAACAATGCAATAAAAATCTTACAAATGAAACTAATTATTTTTTCCCTTTTCACGAGAGTAAGGTATCAAAGATACTAGAAAGTTGAGCTTTAGGAGCCTGGCGCCCAACGTCCACAATCAACGATCTGCCAACTTCCCGCCAATTAACGAAGATCGAGGACACTTGCCGGGAATTTTATTAAATTCCCGCCAGCGACATTCCAAATTATAATTATTGTAATCTCTGGAAGCCTGATTAAAAAAAAAAACCATCTACACTCTCCACCTTTTTCATTCTTCATCTTCCCAGCCCCTCTCCCCCTGTGTCCAGTGTCTCTCTCTCGAAGCCGGAAAAAAAGTAAATTAAGATTGAAAAAAATGGCACCGTCGCGTAAACAGAGCAACGGCAGATCACCAATAGTGAATCCACAGCGCCAAATAACCGCCTTCTTCTCCAAGACGACGACTCCATCTCCTTCTCCTTCTCCTTCTCCCACGCTCTCTAAAAAACAAATCCCTAAATCTTACACTAAACCTAATCCTAACCCTAGCTCTCAAACCCAAAGCCCTAGTTCTAGCCCAACTACTCCTTCGCCACTCCAATCTAAGCCTAAAAAAACAATGCTAGTTATTGGACAAACTCCCTCACCGTCTCCTTCAACAATTGGAGTGTATGGCAAAGAGGTGGTGGAGAAGAGGGTTAGGGTTTACTGGCCAATGGATAAGAGCTGGTACGAGGGTTGTGTCAAATCTTATGATGATGAATCGAAGAAGCATTTGATACAATATGATGATTTTGAAGAGGAATTGTTGGATTTGAGCAATGAGAAGATTGAGTGGGTCGAGCCATGTGTTAAGAAGTTTAAGAGGTTGCGCGGGGGTTCTTTGGGTTTTAGGAAGATTGTGCTTGAAGATGAAGAGATGGAGAATGTTGAGGGCGTTAATGGCGGTGCTGGTGACGACTCGAGTGATGAAGATTGGGGAAAGAATATGGAGAAGGAGGTTAGCGAGGAGGAGGATGTTGATTTGATGGATGAGGAAGAAGCGGATGATGGCAAGAAAGGAAAGAGAGGTGGGAAGGATTCGAGGAAAAGGAAGGCAAGTGGAGAAGGTGGAAAGTTGGGTTTAGGAAAGAAGGGAAAGAGTGGCGGGGATGCGAGTACGGGAGGAGTCAAGGTTTCGGTTGTGGAACCTGTAAAGTATAGGGAGAGTAAGTAATTGCTTTTCCTTATCTATTTTTTAGAGACAAGGAGGGTTGTTCGAAGAAGTTTATGATATTGATTCATCACATTTTGTTTAGATAAGCCTTAAAACACGTACGTGAGTTTATTTATGATTCAAAGGGCTTCCTTTTATTTGTAGCTTCTATCTGGATATATTTGTCTCTGCATCTTCATTTATGCTATGATCACGGTTGCTGCCCTAGGATGATGATTGCTACAGTAAATATTTGCTTCCATAAGATTTTTTAATAAAAGGAGCCACAACAAGGTTTTACATTCCCATAAAAAGGGGAAAATGACAATTAGGTCACGTATCACTGTTGTTGAATTTGTGCATGCTTTTACTGCAGATGGGGTTTTTAATGGCTTTGATAATGCCTTGATGACTGATGCATCAGAAAGATTTAGCACGCGTGAAGCTGAGAAGTTTCCATTTCTTGGAGGGTAAGTTCTTATTGCAACAATGTGGTCCATATGCTTTTGTCTTATTGAATACCTATGATTGTCCATAATTCTAAAGAGAATGAAGAGACCTTGCACTTGTTTCAGTGCATTGTCTGCCTGCGATATTTTCATTTTTAACCCTTCTCACCCATGTGAATCTCATGTTTTAGACCCACTGATGTACATCTTGATGTAGTGAGGGCAACCCAGAAATAATTAAGTAAATAAATAAAGAACACATTAAATAGTTGATGAAGCTCCAACTGCTTGTTGTTTTGAATGAAGCATCACCCGTGATTGCTAGTTGCCTTGGTTCTGAAACAGAGAACGCAGGGATGCAAAGAGAAAGCGTCCTGGAGATGTAGATTACGACCCCAGGACTCTATACTTGCCTGCTGAATTTGTTAAGAGTTTAACAGGTGGCCAGGTAGGGGCTTTCATACACTGATTGGTTTGAAACTGTTTAAGGAGCTTTCTTCTTGAATTTCATTGCTTGTTATATGCAGAGACAATGGTGGGAGTTTAAGTCAAAGCACATGGATAAGGTTTTATTTTTCAAGGTATGTACATAAGTCAGATAGATTTCATGCATTCATCAAACCTCTCTTTGCTGGGTTTTTCCAAATAATAAATATATCATTTCTGCTGGTGCAGATGGGCAAATTTTATGAGCTCTTTGAAATGGATGCCCATGTAGGAGCTAAAGAACTAGATTTGCAATATATGAAGGTAGGATTCATTAAGTGCTAATGATCATGAATACTATCTTTTGGATTCTGCTGTCTTTGCTGACTCTTTCTAAATGTAATCATGTAATCAGAAGGCATCAAAATTGGCATGAAAATTTGTCTATTCTTGGTTACATATTTTGGAATCTATTTGTTTCTTTGGATTTTGACCCAAGTTATTATATGATTCCTTCTTTGATGCTTAGGGAGAACAACCTCACTGTGGTTTTCCAGAGAAGAACTTCTTGATGAATGCGGAGAAATTGGCTAGAAAGGTTGGCCTGTACTTAGTTTTTTTCTCCTTTTTTTTTTATTTAGCCTCATTTCCCCCCCAAGGAAATTTAACAAGCTGCTTTGAAGAGCAGGGTTATCGAGTTCTTGTTGTAGAGCAGACAGAAACACCTGAACAGTTAGAGCTTCGTCGCAAGGAAAAAGGTTCTAAAGACAAGGTCTGAATTTATTTCATGTCCCCAAAATGATTTCGGTTTTTACTGGTAGTATTCTTCTGCATTTGACTGAGCCTACTGCTCTGTTATTTGTTGATGATCAACCTGCAGTCGTTTTAGGACCTTTTTTAAATCATATTCAGAAATTATATGAAACTTAGGTTAGATGTTAGCATTAATCACATGTTGGATCACTGGTCATTAATTTTTTTTTCTATGATGTTTTTAGCATTCTCTTATTAGTTTCTTACATCTCAAGTTTTGACAGTTATCTCCCATTTGTTTAGGTTGTAAAACGTGAAATATGTGCGGTGATTACAAAAGGAACACTAACTGAGGGGGAGTTGCTTTCTGCAAATCCTGATGCTTCTTATTTAATGTCGCTGACTGAAAGTTGCCAGAGTTTCGCAAACCAAGGTTTTGAGCGGTTTTTTGGCATTTGTGTTGTTGATGTCACTACTAGCAGAATCATTCTTGGACAGGTTGGTTGATTTTTATCAGGTTTTATTGTGTACTAGTTGATGGAATTGTTTTCGAGACTGTTGATCATTCCGTTGAGCTCGTCTGTTTTGCTAATATCTTTTATTGTCAATTCCCTTTTCCAGTTTGGAGATGATGCTGAATGCAGTTCATTGTGTCGACTATTATCTGAGCTGAGGCCGGTAGAAATTATAAAACCTGCTAAAATGCTTAGTTCTGAAACTGAGAGAGCCATGGTGAGACATGCTAGAAATCCCTTGGTCAATGAGTTGGCTCCCCTCTCGGAATTCTGGGAAGCAGAGAAAACTGTTCAGGAAGTCAAAACTATCTACAAGCGTATTGGTGATCTTTCAGCCTCTGGATTCTTAAATAAAACAGATTTTGATACAGCTCACCTTGATGTTGGAGAATATAGATCAAGCTGCCTGCCCAACATTTTGTCAGAGTTTGTCAATAAAGGAGAAAATGGAAGCCTTGCTCTCTCAGCTCTTGGAGGCGCTCTCTATTATCTAAGACAGGCATTTTTGGATGAGACATTACTTAGATTTGCAAAATTTGAATCCCTTCCTTGTTCTGACTTCTGTGAGGTTACTAAGAAACCATACATGATTCTCGATGCTGCTGCCCTGGAGAACCTTGAGATTTTTGAGAACAGTAGAAACGGAGACACTTCAGGGTAAGGGTGTCATATGCTCATAAATGTGCCAATTTTATTTTTTCCTGATAATTGTTTGAGGTATTTTGTTATCTATGAAGGACGTTGTACGCGCAATTGAATCATTGTGTGACAGCATTTGGAAAGAGGTTGCTGAAAACATGGTTAGCAAGGCCATTATACCATTTGGAATCAATTAAAGATCGCCAGGATGCTGTAGCAGGTCTGCGGGTAAGTTTCCAGTAGGTATTCATTTTCTAGTATGAGATGTTTTACTGGGAACTTTATAATAATAATAATTGGAATTTTAGACCTTGGTAAACAATATTAAAGCCTCTAATGCTTGAACTAAAAGTTACAGTTTATGGATTGATGATTTGTTTTAGAGAAAAGTGTCAATTAGCTACACATTCCAGTTTTTCCATTTAAAAAATTATCAGGTTGTGTATTAATGTAAAACCTAAAACAGTATTACCGTTTTGATTCCCAAATGAATATGGGGCTGCTATCACGGGGCATGGTTCATTACCTTTTCTCTTGCCATTTTCTTGTTCCAAGTTCTTTTTTAAATGGATTTCTTAAGGTCTTCCTTGTTTCAAGTCTTGGGCTTGCAGCTATGATGTTGCAGGTTAAGGCTTGAGAGCAGCCACTTCTAGCAAAATTGCAGAAGGGCAGGACTATTTCCAAATGGTTCCTTCAAAGTTTACACTTTGATGGGACCATAAATATCCTTTGGTTTTCAAGTCCAAGGAGTGTAGAGTCTGCTTTTCTCCATATGATTAAGTGCTCACATAATTTTTCAAGTTTAATGTTTTAGCTGAATATTTTGATCTTTTCAATTTTCTGCCTGGTAGTTGCATTTCTTCTATATTTTTTGTTCTCTAACCAGCTAATTGCTGTTTGAGTTTGCATTCTGATATCATAGCTAACTTTCAGGGGGTAAATGAACCCATGATGCTTGAATTTCGAAAGGTGTTGTCCAAGCTTCCAGACATTGAACGGCTTCTTGCACGCATATTTTCTACCAGGTAAGGCTAAGAAGGAAGTAAGCATGTGTCAAAATGTATTTTTCTAACATTATGCAAGTACTGGACTTCATGTAAATATTTTTCTTAACCATTATTTTTATCAAAGTACAGCGAAGCCAATGGAAGAAATGCAAATAAAGTAGTTTTATATGAGGATGCAGCAAAGAAGCAGCTTCAGGAGTTTATATCTGCTCTACGTAGCTGTGAATTAGTGGCCCAAGCATGTTCATCGCTTGCTGTCATTTTGGAAAATGTGGAGTCTGGACAGTTGCATCATTTGTTAACACCTGGTACTTTTCTTTTTTTTTCTTTTAATGTTTTATAATATTTTAGTTTGGCTTCTTATTTTGTCATGTAAGTGTAGGTAAAGGTCTTCCTGACATCCTTCCAATTATTAAACATTTTAAGAGTGCCTTTGATTGGGTAGAAGCCAACAATTCTGGGCGTATAATACCTCATGAAGGTGTCGATGCGGAGTACGACTCTGCTTGTGAAAAAGTTAAAGAGGTTGAATCTAGTTTGGCTAGACACCTGAAGGAACAGCGGAAATTACTAGGGGACACATCAGTAAGATCTTGTCCAGAAATATTAGTCTTTTCTTAATTTGTTTTAGTAAATAACATGTCCTCTCATAACATGAACTATTTTACAGATTACTTATGTCACAGTTGGAAAAGAGGCATACCTGTTAGAAGTTCCTGATCATCTCCGTGGTAGTATTCCTCAAGATTATGAGCTGCGATCATCCAAAAAGGTAGTAATGCATATTGAATGTATGGTTTGTCACTTGCTTGAAAAATATCAAGTGTTTGGGCCAATTAATCAATGTGATAGGTGTAACATCATCTAATTTGTTGATTTTACTGTAAAAAACATTTGAGAAGTTATCACCATCTCTGTCATGTCGTGATGCAAATGCTGTTGCGGTAGTATGCATTAACAAACATTTTGAACACATAAGCAAACATAAGCAATGACTTGTTTTTCTTGCTCATTTATATTCCTTGAGATATGCTCTTCATTGTGCCATGGAATTGTAATAGAAGTAACTTGGAATTTAAGTCGTTTATACTGCTTTTGCCTAATTTTTATCATGGCCGTATGACATATTTATAGAAAAGGCTGTGTAAACATGGTTTATAATGAGTGATAAGATCGGTATCAGCTAGCATGTCCATAAAAGCTGGCAGGTCCCAAATATGTGATTAGGTGCCAAAGAGTGAATGAGAATAATGGTGTATGCATGTATAATAATGAACTGATATTACATTTATTTATATTAAAAACTACAATCTATATTAACCGGGTCCCTTTTTTGTCGGACAAGGAATGATTGTGGCTGGGATCATAACTTTGGCTAAAGTAAACAGCTTACTGGTCTCAGGAAATTTGATTTTCCTTGTCACTATCTTGTTTGAATTCCTTTTGTACATGCTGCCTGGGACGTGCAGGGCTTCTACAGGTATTGGACTCCAAGTATTAAGAAGTTCTTAGTAGAGCTCTCACAAGCTGAATCTGAAAAGGAGTTGGCATTGAAGAGCATTTTGCAGAGGTTAATTGTGCGTTTTTGTGAGTACCATGACATGTGGAGACAATTAGTTTCTGCGACTGCAGGTTTGTGCACCGACTTTATTCATGTAGAATAGGATCTTGATTATGAGCATGCATTGTCTGTAGAAAGCTAGCAAGGACAAATTGTATTTCAAGTAGAATCCAAATTTTCTTTCTTTCAAACATGCATGCGATCCCACTCCTTTGTGGGATGAAACTATTGTCATGGTATGATTTCAATTCATTTTTCTCAACTGGTCGCACATGATGCAGAACTGGATGTTTTGATCAGTTTGGCAATTGCTAGTGACTTTTATGAAGGACCTGCATGCTGTCCAAACATACTAAGTTCATCATCATCAAGTGAAGTGCCGTGCCTTTCTGCAAAAAATTTAGCACACCCTGTTCTTAGGAGCGACTCTTTGGGAAAGGGTGCATTTGTCCCAAATGACATTACTCTTGGGGGTTCTGGTTGTGCCAGCTTTATACTTCTCACAGGTCCTAACATGGGTGGAAAATCTACTCTTCTTCGGCAAGTTTGTTTGGCTGTGATTTTGGCCCAGGTAAATTATCTATCCTTCAACATATAAGTTTTGCCTGGTAACCATCTACATTCTCCATATATGATTTTATTTTCACAGATTGGAGCTGATGTCCCTGCTGAAAGTTTTAAGTTGTCTCCTGTTGACCGCATCTTTGTCAGAATGGGTGCAAAAGATCATATTATGTCAGGCCAGAGTACATTTTTGACAGAGCTTTCAGAAACTGCATTGATGCTGGTGAGTTTTCTTGTTAATTTTGAAGCATTTCATTTAAAAGAAAGGGTCATGGTCCCCACGGCTGTCCCAGATTATAGATGTGGCTGGAACGACGATGTAGAGGAGGATATTTGTGATTGTGAGCAAAGTGCCTGTCTATGCAGCTTTTCTAGTCATTAACATTCAAATTAATCTTGTCTTGCTGAAGTTATTAATTCTTTTGATGTCTAGTTTCCAAATCCTTTCAAACTGTAACAGTAGCACATCCAGTACACTTCGTTTTGGTTTCAGGCTTTCAGTATTTTCATGGCTGACCTGTTTATGGATGCTTATACAGTCATCGGCAACCTGTAATTCATTAGTGGCGTTGGATGAACTTGGACGTGGCACTTCAACTTCAGATGGACAAGCAATAGCGTAAGAAAATTTGAGATTTGACTTTTCAATTCCGTGGATTGTCTCTCAGAACTTTGCATGTTTTTTAAATTTCTGTTTGACAGTATTCTGGTAATTTAGTCAAATCTTTGTTTCTTTTCTATGCTTTGCAGCGAATCAGTTCTTGAACATTTTGTCCACAAGGTACAGTGTCGAGGAATGTTTTCAACTCACTATCACCGATTAGCTGTAGATTATCAAAAAGATTCAAAGGTATGCTTATATTTCGGGAATTTGTTGATGTTTGTTTCTATTTTTGCTCTGAAACTGAAGCCTTTTAAACTCAGACTAGGACAATTTGATTGGTGTGCTTGTAATTTTCTGATTTGAAGCACTAGGACAATTTGTTGGGAGAAACAAGCAGAAAATATATATTCAAATACTGCAATCACAGGACCACAATTTTTATGTTGGAAACCTTCCCAATGTGAGAATGAAAAAACACGAGACTATAGTCCACTCAAACACTTTCACTATCAATAGTAATAAGAATACATGAGTCTTCTCTAGTCTAAATTAAAGGCATACAAACAAAAACTATTTTCAAGAAATACGATTTCTTGTCACAAATCAACTACCACAAGAATTCTCATCAAAAAACAAGGTTGTCAATACCGTTCTGGTCGTCGTTCTGGTTTTTCTATTGGAACGGAACGTTTCGGTTTCGGTGTGCCGTTTCGGGATTGTACTGTGCATATATAATTAATTATATATATATGAAAAAAATTAAAATATTAATTTAATAAGTATAATTTAAATTTAAAATAAATTAACTTTAAATTATACAATACAAACACAGTCAATCAAATATAATCTCAAAATTAGAATAATCTCTAAAATTCTAAAATATTATGATAGTAAAATGTTCTAAAATAAAAGAAATATTGTGATTTTGAGCCAGAACGACACGGCCGCAATGTTACCAAGGCGTTACGGCCGGAATTAAAATCGAAATGAAAACGATGTCATTTCGTCTCGGTTTTTTAATGGCACAGAACGTTATGGTCGAAACGGAACGAAATTAACAAGCCTGCCAAAAATAGAGGCTACTGTTCACGGGCTGAAAAAAAAGTTCTCAAATCTAATCTCCACCGTTTACAATGAAGATTCACATGTCATAAACATCATTGAAAAATTTCAGCTCAATCGGACCACAAATACTTGTTGATTAGACCTGTTGATCGAAACTGGGCAGAAAAATCCGAGCACTCTATTTTTTTTCTATTTCCATCAGATCACTTTCTTGTCTCTATCTCTTCCACTTTCTAGCATCAAAGGGGTGGGGTCATGAAACTCTACTTTTCTAATTTGGTCTTTTCATTTGGGCGAGATCCACACAAGTTTTGGGTCATCCCTTACTTAAGAGGGAAATCCAACCCAACAAATCTCTCCTTTCCCGACTAGGTGGAGAGATTCGCCATCCCGGCGATCGAGCAACATGTCTCAAGCTTTTCCTATGTTAGAGCCTTTGATAGCATATTAGAGTCATTACTCATCTCCAAGCACACATCTTCAATACCAATGATTTTGACCAAGTTATCATTGCCCATCTTCACTGTCCCAAAGTCACAGGCTGTATAGGAAGTGAAGAAATCTTGTAATGGCATGCAAAATTAATGACATCATCATCATAAACAATGAAGAAAAATCTTCAAAAGTAGTTGTAGCAACTTGATCATCATCCTTGCCATCGTCATTTTGTACCAAGTAAACACAACCTTGAACCTCATTATCAAATTTGATATCCATCCCAGCAAGCTGATTAATAATTCCTTGGAAAATGTTCAAGTGATCTGTTAAGGGAGTTTTATCTTGATATCTCAAATACATCAATTGTTTCATCAAAAATATTTTACTATTTCTAGTCTTACAAGCATACAACTCCTCAAGTTTTTTCCAAAGTGTGCTTGCATGTGTCTCACTCAATATGATTCAAAACATTATCATCTACCCACTGTGTAAGATATCCACATACTTGTCTATGCATCAAAGTTCATTCTTTATCAGATTTATTTTCTGGCTTCTCAGACGCAAACACAGGTAAAATAGAATTGTTTATTGGGTTGGATTTCCTTTCTAAGTAGAGGATGACCTAAAACTTGAGTGGATCTAGCCCACATAAAGAGACCAATTTAGAAAAATAGGGTTTCATGACCCCACCCTTTTGTTGCTGGAAAATGGAAGAGAGACATAAGAAAAAGAAAGTGAGCTGCTGGAAATAGAGAAAAAATAGAGTGCTTAGATTTTTCTGCTCAGTTCCGATCAACAGATCCGATCAACAATTATTTAGGGTCCGATTGAGCTGAAATTTTGCAGTGATGTTCATAACATGTGAATCCTCATTGTAAACAATGGAGATTGGATTTTAAGCACTTTGTTTCTCGGCCTGTGAACAGTAGCCTCTATTTTTGATGAGACATTCCTTGAATTCTTGTGGTAGTTGATTTGTGCTAAGAAATTGTATATCTTGAAGATAGTTTTTGTTTGTATGTCTTTTAGTTGAGAGTAGAGAAGACTTATGTATTGATAGTGGAGGTGTTTGAGTGGCCGTGGTTTTTCCTTCTCACAATAGGAATGTTTTCTACATAAAAATCATGTCTTGTGCTTGCGGTATTTGAATATATATTGCTCTATTTTATAGTTCCTACAAAGAGGGAGTCTTGAGTATTGTTGTTTCTCCTAACACTTCACCTATATTGAGATATTGTAAGCTATTTAATTCGCATGTCCTTTTCAGAAATGTGATGTGTAATTATTATTTTCTTGTGTCCACTACAGGTCTCATTGTGCCATATGTCATGTCAAGTTGGAAATGGAGCTGGAGTGGAAGAAGTTACATTTCTTTATAGGTTGAGACCTGGGGCCTGCCCTAAGAGTTATGGTGTCAATGTTGCAAGACTGGCTGGTAATGCTTTCGCTACTTCACTGCCCTTTTTGTCTGGATTTTGGACGAGATCCAGAATCCTTGTTTGCATGTGAACAGAATAGATTGGGAGACTGAACAATTAATGACTAATTTTCAATGAATAGAACAATCATATGTGCTGATCCTTGTCAGAAAATTTAAAGATACAAGTTGAGTGCACCTTTTGCTATCAATAGATGAGAACTTTCTGCATTGAACTTTCTGCCATTTGTCCTAATAGAAAGTTTGAAATCATAAACAAATATCTTGGCCACGGTTTCCATTAATGAATTGCAATCCTTTAACTATTTCAGGGCTTCCAGACTCGATACTTCAAAATGCTGCTGCCAAGTCTAGGGAATTTGAGGCTGTTTATGGTCGGCACAGAAAGGGATCTGAAGGGAACCTGGCCATTCAAAGCTGTGACAAGATGGCAATATTAATCCAAAGTTTGATCAGAGCCACAACAAGCTTGAGTAGCCAAAAGTCTGCTGGGATTGATATCAGCTCAATGACCAAACTTCAGGATAAAGTTAGGACATTTTTGCAGTACAATTGAAGTGACAGAATCTTCTGCCGCTGAGCACTTCGGTATTTCGCCATCTACTAGTCTAATTTTACACTAAACAAGATACCCAGGGTGCTTCTCTCGTTCAAGTCATTGGAGCAGCAGGTATTTCTGTAGGCAGTCCTTCCAAATTATGTGATTTGACTGTACAGGACATAACTTGTAGCTGGGAATTGGGATTGATAGACTCAACAGAGCATGCGATGTAAATTTAATTTAAAGTTGTTTCTCGGCTCAGATTGAATTTGTATCGGTCATTTTCTCCAAGATGGCTAATTTTTTGTATAGTAGCTAAATCGGTGATGGAAATATTGAAAGTTGTTTTTGTCTCTTAGCAAGAAAGGGATAGTGCTCCCAGTGTGTGTGGTTAGTTGTAACGTCTAAGAGGTGGGTTAAACCAACAAAAGGCAAGAAGTTGTTGGTCATGCCCATATCCATACAAGAAGTTCATAATGTGACTTGCTTTGGAAGTGAACGAGTTAGTCAGGCTGGTGGTTCAACCCCCCTGATTTGGTGTTTGCTTTTGCATGTTCCAACTTTCTAGTTATCGGGTGGTGTTGGTGGATGGGGTTTCAGTAATGCGAACTTTCATACTAGCCGTGGAAAAGTGACAGATTGCTAAAACCTTTTCTTGTAAAATAATTTTTACTTTTGTGCCCTCAGAATGGGGAAGAATATTGACAAGAAGATGAGCATTGATGGAATGCTCGTAAAAAAAATAAAAAAATTATGATCATATGATTATACTAAACGATGGTGGTGCTCATCTTGGTCCTCGCTCTCATCTCCATCAGAGCTTGAGGTGTAGTCTTCGTCATCCTCAGGATCCTGACACGCAAAGAATGAAAACATTCTAGTTAGCTTGGAAATAAATTAATTGAACTCTTTGCAGTGGCACCCTTCATGTGCTCTCTCACCTGATATTGATACCGAATGCTTTTATGAATTGCTGCAATTGTCCGAAAAACTACATACATTGGGAATAGAATTCCACAGGCTCTCAAGATGAGCAGCTGCAAAATATACAAAAAGGAGAGAATCAACAAAATGACAGAAACTGATTCAATTTTAGGTTGAATTGTGAACACAGTAAGGTAATCAGATGCTTACAGTGACAAGTGTAAATGGGTAATCTTCTGTTCCACCGGTGAGCGTAGCGAAAAGATGTTTCAAAAGCATAAGGACTGTAAACTGCCAAAAAAAAAGGCCACTTTGTAAAATATCCCCTGAACAAAAAAATGATTTTTTCAATCCCCTTCTCTAAGTTTTTTATGAAGATTCGAGGAAAAAATCCCTAAAGATCCTCCCTTCCCTCGCTCTTGCTCCGCTGTAATGAATTAAAATACAAGAAAGGAGAGAGGGGGGATGGAGGTACAGTGTGGGATGCTTTTATTATTTATTTTTAATACTTTTCCCTTTCTTTTTCTAATAAAAAATAATACACTAAAAGTAAATTATTAGTTTATAGAAACAAAACTAGAACAACAAATCTCTCCTGTGTTTTTTTATTAGCTTGATGGTGGGGGTGGAATGTGGAAGGGCAGTGGTAGTTGATGTTGAGAACTGAAAGAAAGATGTATTTTTTGAACTTCTCTCTCTAATCTTTGATATTGTTTAAAAAAATTTAATCCAATAAATACTTGAAAGAATACACAAAAGTCTGTAATCTATATAATGGATGATAAATAAGGTATAAATATAGTTATAATTTCAACACCAATTGTCATTCCTAAATAAGTATTATTTTCTTTGGTTAGGGTTTTTCAATTATTATTGCAAAATGAGGATTTTTAATGTTTTTCCATTAATTTTCTAATAAAAAAATTAAAATAGGTCAGTAATAATAAAACCAAAGGGAAGAAAAATAGAAGATTTGAGCTGAAGGATGTTTATTTCTTCGTCAAAGTACAGTGTTTTCCAATTTAGCGAAAATCTGTCATCAGTAAACCCAGCTTCTTTATTTATTAATTAATTTACTTGATTTTAATAAATTAGAGTCGTGTATTCCTTGTGGGACGGCAACAACAGGGAAAACTCGTCTCTACGTTTTTCCTCACATGACCTAACCGTGGGGTGAATGGCTCCCAAGCCACCGTTCTCCACCTTCAATTTGACTCTATCTTGGGTTGTTCGAAGGCTAGGCAATCCCACCGAATCTTTAAATGATAGGAAAGTTTCCGTCCAATCCACTCGGTCAACCACCGTACATATAAAAAATATTAGTCGTTCCCCGTCAATAAACCGAGTCAATAGCTAAGCTAAAATTCTCTCTCTTTTTTAATCACAATCCTCTCCAACTAATGGGGGTGTTTGACTGTGTTTTTAAATTTTTAAACAAATTGAAATGTTTTTATTTTTTATTTTAAATTAGAAAATATAGTTTTTATTATTATTTTGACATGATGATATTAAAAATATTTTTTTAAAAAAAAATATTTTCAAAAAAACAACATGTATCCGTTACTAAATTAAATGTTAAGATAATGAATTACGTTCAAGTATCGTATAATGAACATGAACTTACTGTTAGAGCCAAATACCGGCAGCAAGCGGCGCTTCTATCCGCGGCAGATGTGCAATGTGAGTACTCAGCACCAGCTGTGGCTCTCTCAGCCGCCATGCCTCCCAAGTCTTGGATTTCCGGATCATGTTCTCTTCTTGGAATTTCCAAACTATCCCTGCCATGAACATTCATAATTCTAGCACATCACAATCCGATACAATCATGATAGCAAGAAAAGACTAGAAGAAAATGACAGAAAATAATAGAATTCATGGACCTGGCAAGTAGAAAACAATTTTTTCCCCGTCATCTGTGATATTTCAGGTATTGTATGAAACAGCTCTCAATTTGTTTATTTTATATATTATATTTTACTTATTTGAAGAAGTTTGCAAATCAAGGGAGGGGAACGCCGATATTCCAAAACGCGCATCTACAGTTGGAGGATAATGCCACGCGTTCTCTTTTTATCTATAATTTTTAAAGGGGAATATGAATGTACCTAATCGTCATTGGCTCAATCATCTCGCACTTTTTTGTAGGTGCCGTGAATCCTGGTTCATAATTCTGCAAGAAAAACAATAAGCAGATTCCAGTCTAATTATTCGCCTGCCATCTTTGAATTTAAAAGAAGATTAAACCCATAAATTATGAATTTCCTCGCAAAACAATCATCTGAAAGTTTTGAAAGTTCATCTCTGTGCTATTGCGGAGAAATAAATTGACAGAGGATATCAATGGAATAGGCCAGTGCTCATCAAGACAAGATCGCAGACTCCAAAATTCAAACCAAAAACATAACTGGAAACGGTTCAAATGAAAAATACGATGAAATCAAACACAAATTCGAAGTAAAACAGGAATAAATATTCGATTCGTAGAATCGAAAGTGTCTGCCAACAGAGAAGGGGGAAAAAGAAAAGGACAAATCAGGAAACCGAAACGAGAAAGCAGAGAACCCAAAAAAGAAAATCAAGATTTTAATATATAAATCGTAAGAGTTTCAAACCTGCAGACATATTTCACACGTTGTGTTTCCCTTCTCGTTACACCATCTCTGTATGCAATCTCTGTGTGCAAACTGAAACAGGTACCAATTTTAATTTCTTAAAAAGAAAAAATCATAAAAAGAAGATGAAAATCAAAACCGCAAGGTAGAATTCAGAAGAACATGGGGCTATTGATTTTGATAGCTTACCTTGACAGTTCCAGAGCAAGCGCATGGAGCTTCCAAGCTCTTACAGCTTTCAAATTCTGCTTCATGGCAAATTCTGCAGTGTGGTATTGCACAACTTTTCTGCAACTCATCCACGAACAATACAATATCTCCCATTTTTGTGTAATTTTACCTTTCTTCCTTTCTATCTAGTTTCAAAATCACTTCTCTCCGGTTTCCTCTCTGTTTTTCAAAACTATCTCGCTGCTTTTCTTCTCTCTGCCTTGTTGGACTCACTCGGCTTTTAAAATAAAAGGAAGTGGCCTCAAATTCCAAAAGTACCCTTAGTAGAATAGTTAACTTGAAATGCACATTCATTTACAACCATAACCCCATTCCCTTTTGTTTCACTATTGTATATCAATTAGGTTTTTTATTCTAAAAAATAAAAAAACTTTATTTCATAAGAAAATACTTAAGTGCTGTTTAAAAAAAGAAAATAATACAAAAAATTAGAAAAACAAAAGAAAATATATAGCGAGCAAGAGGACATTTGCTATTGCGCTATGGGTTAATTTTCAAAGTATATTTTACTTTGAATTATATTAAATTAATATATTTTTTATTTTTAAAAAAGTTATTTTTGATATTGACAAAACAAAAAAAATGAAAAAAAAACTTTAAAATGTTTTTTTCAAAATATAAAAACAAGCCACGTGTATTCATTCTGTAAAAATATAGATAAATAAATGATTACTTAAAAAAAGGGTGCATTGTCATATTCCCATTCACGGGCGTTTATTTTAATACTCCTAATAATAGAAGTTGACAACAATTGGGAATATTCACCGACTTTTTTATATTTTCAGTTTAGTATAAGAAAATATAATTAGAAAGAACACATGCGTTTGTTATTATAGTAATTTCTTTTTTATCCAATTATTTATTTATTTTAAAAAAAAGATAAGTAATTTGGTTAGTTTTTTTTTCCAAGACAGCATGTAATTCACGACTTTATATTTTCAGTTTAGTATAAGAAAATATAATTAGAAAGAACACATGCGTTTGTTATTATAGTAATTTCTTTTTTATCCAATTATTTATTTATTTTAAAAAAAAGATAAGTAATTTGGTTAGTTTTTTTTTCCAAGACAGCATGTAATTCCATTTCAAAACTTTAATTTATATATAAAAAAATAACAAGTTTTTTTATTCATTCAACGTTTCAAGACAGTTGTAGGTAAACGTATATTATATAAATCTATTTTTTAAAAATTAAAATAAAAAAATTATAACGAATATAAAAGACAAACTATGTGAGGAGACGCGGTCGGGAATAGCTGGGATGTGAAGCTTCGTTTCTTGACCTGCATAGGGTTATGTGAAACCTGTGTTTATTTGTCAAACAGTCTGCAGATTGTAATGTATACAGACAGAAAAGTAGCCGGCAACTCTTCGCAAGTGTTCTCCGGTGTAACCTGGGACCATTCAATTTTATTCTGTCCGTGGGATTCTTTGCTTGCCTGTCTCATGTTTCTTTCCTTCGCTCTAACAAACTATTTTTGTGTTTCTATTAGTTAGGTTATGGAGAGAAGTAATTTATATATATATATATATATATATATATACATGGGAGGGATGTTCACTATCTATTTAAATTCCGTGTTTGTTTTTATATTTTAAAAGCACTCTTTAACTCTTAAGAGAGAAAAAGATTATCTGTTTTATCAATATTTTTAGATATTTTAATGTGATGATATTAAAAATATTTTTTTAAAAAAATAATAATATTTTGATATATTTTTAAATAAAAAAATATTTTGAAAAACAAATTTTATTGCCCGAACATCCTTTTGGTTTTCATTCATGAAAATGTTACAATGATGTGATTAAACTGGTCAAAAATGAGGTCCAAGGATGTATTGTGTATGTATTTCGTAAGAATAAAGGATGTGGAAATTAATTTTTAGACCGAGGAGGATGTCCTGATTCTGCTGCTCGGTATATTTTTAAAGCAAGTATAAATCCGAAAAGACAGAGGGGCAATCTCGTAATCTACCTATTTCACGGGAGACAAGTCAGAAATAAGAGTGATGATGGATAGAAAATAGAAATGACGAATTACAAAGCACTGTCTCTGCTCTGCAGGTTTGAATGTAAAGCCTTGGATCTGCTATTAACTAACGGCTCTCTGGCTACCTGAAATTTAAAAATACCGGGCCCCCACCTATAAAATTTTAGGAACAAAAATTGCGTAATTCCAAACGCGCTTTTCGAGAAAACACCAAAAATTATAGCTGTGATTCACTGGGCCCAGACACTCCGCTCTCCATGAAAATATTCGATCACCTATCTCCTTGGGAAATTAGGAAAAAAGGTGGGTAGTCTTTTATTTTAAGCTCTTAATCTTTATTAATAATTTCTGCCCTTGTGGGATTCAGGATGCTGACATCTGTGCTTATCCCCTCGTCGATCTTATCTCCTTCCCTTTCTCTTTCTCGCTTGCGGTTTGGATGTGTCTAATTATGTGGATCTCTAACTGGCTAAGAAGAGACTTTGCAAAATTCTGAAACCTTTTTTTTTTATAAAAAAATAAGTAAATACAGCAAGTAGGCAAATTGTGCTGGTTGGGACACGTGGAAAATGGAAATTACTTGCTCACCATATCGTACGTTGATTTTGCACCTCCATCACAGTGTACGAAGGTAATGGTGTCCACGTCTTGTATAGACAGTCGACATACAATTTTAACGGTCATGCTAGTTATTTTCGTTTAATCCCTCTCCGAGCTAATGATTTTATTTCTTGGTGGGGTTATCGATGGTTAGATTAGATTGGCCATAGCATGAAGATAATAGCATTCGTTTGTTAGTGTTTTCATTTATGGATTTAGGCGGACCTAACTCCAGGTAGGAGACCAGACCTAACAAATACCCAATTTTATTAATATGTCTGATAGCGTCCAGTCACACGAATTTTATAAAATAATGTCAATTAATGATAATGCCCCAGAATATGTGTTCGTATTGCCGGTTAGTGTCACATAAACCATTCAGGTAAGCCATCGAGTAAATTTATCTGGATCGATGACGGCAGGGTGCTAGCTAAAACGAATGGATTGTGCAGTTGTAAGGGATTGCCACGCAAACTTCGCTTTGAAGTTCTTGCCGGGATTCAGCCCGCAGCCGACAAAGCTCAAGTTTATATTCACAAGCAAGGCCGACCTGCCTTCTAGACCAGGTGAAGGGGCGAGACCGAGTCTTGTCAACCACATAAGGCCCAAGCAACGGAGGCCTAAGTCTTATGCATCGGCTTGGCTACGGTAAAAGCCACGCGCCATTTGCCCTCGAACCAAATGGCACTAAAATCCTTTTACACGTTTTGTTTTAAAAATATTTTTGAAAACATTAAAAACTATTTTTTATTTTAAATTATTTTTTAAATTAAAAATAAAATATTTTAATATAATTTTAAATAAAAAAGTGTTTTCAAAAGAAATCGCGGACATATTATTAAATAACATTAATTAGCTGAGGTTTATTGGAAACCATGAATTAAAATGAGATTTAAAGTTTAAAAAATGTCCCAGTCCCATTCTCTTCTTTCAACCGCATATTCTTAAACAATTTTTAATCCATTTTTTATAGCTTATGGACTTGTAGATTGTTTTTTTTTTGTCCATACATATGATCAAGAATTGAACGACCTGAGGGTGACGCTTCGCTGCGGTCAGAGTTATATAATTTAAGATGTAAATAAAAATATTAAAAGTGTGAGATTTTTTCACAATACTATAAATTTTAAAAACATAATATATCTAATCTAGCGTTTTAATAAAATATATAAATTTTCAATCAATATGATTTTATTTATTTATTTACTAGGTTTTGACAAAAATTGAATGGTATTTTTTTCAAAAAACTAATGTTAAGTAATACAGTTGTTTTTCAAAGATATGACAAGAAATCAAATATAACATTGAATAAAAAAATCCAAACCATTAATCCAGGATATTAGATTTGAAATATTATATATAGAAAAACTGTAAAATTTAATTATTAACAGATACAACATCGAACTTTAAATTATTATGATTGTTAAATTGTCAAAATCATTATAACTATCGCTATTCAATATTCACTACCACTATTATTGTAAATAATTAATATTATAAATATTATTGACATTGTTATCGTTGATATTATCATTATTGTTCTTATTGTCACCATCGTTATCACAATAATTATAATGAAAACTAACATAGTTATTGCTATTAAAATCATTAAAATTACCATCAAGTTATAATCAATATTACAAATATTATTTTTTTATTTATATTTTAATAGTGCTTTATGAGTTATTATTATCATCACATCCATGATTATTGATCAAAATAATTATCATTAGCATATAAAAAATCATTTGATTTGAAAAAATATATAAAAAGAAAAGAACAAAGAACAATGGAAAAAAAAAGAAATATCAATTTTAAAATAACCACCAACACAAATTAGAATTCAAGAACTAAATTGAATAAAAATAAAAATTTAACAAAAGAGAAAATGGTATAAAAAAATCTAAGAGTATAGACAGACACACACATATATATATATATATATACTAAACAAAATGGAATTCAATTACCTTCAGAAGGACTTGTCTCAGAAGAAATTAAATGGAGTTAAAAACAAATACAACACCTAAACAATCAATTAAAACAGGAAATAAAAATCAATAATACTCAAACTAGAATATACTATAATTAGACACACATATATACCCAGTCTAATATTTATTTTGTCTACGTTTATAGAAGTAAATATGTACTTAATTTTAAATATTTAATTTTATTTTCCGTGGTTTGACTTGATGTCTGTTGTTGGGTTGATTTCGGCGAGATTTTAAAGTGTTCTGGTTGTGAAAAATAAAATTTATATATAATTTTGTGTGTTTAAATATGAATAAAATAAATATCAAAGTTAAAACTATTTCCGCAGTTGGGCCACATACATATCTCATATTTGTTGGATGTGGGCAGTTCCGAACAAAATCATTTTGGATCTATATATTGTGTCCTAAACAATTGTGCAGACCAAATTTGACAATGAAACAAAAGAATTGCTTCTTCTTGTTTTTTACTAGTAATAATGAGGCGTGAGTTTTAAAATTTTAGTCCCTAAAGTGTTTCTTGAATTATTATTTATTGAGGTTTTGCTATTTTAGTCTTTCAATTCATATTTTGCATTTCAATCTCCTTATTTTAAGAGGAATATAAGTTATTAAAAAGTGAAGAGCAGAGAGAGAGTTATGGACTGTGCATGTTTTGACCACTTAAACATTGACTTTCGTGTCAATTGGTTTTATTTGCAAAAAATTATTTTTTTTTGAGTTTTTGACCCCTTTCCCAGTTTTGGATGATTTGTTTTTTTTTTTGTGATTAAAGGTTATTTTGAGATTATAAAAAATTATTGAGGTTTATGATGGCGTTTCTCCACTATTTTAAAATGAAAAGGTTGAAAATTAGAATTAGTAAGGCTGCTGGAATATGACTTTGTCTTCTCCAAACTACTGATATTTATTTGTTTTTAAATAGAAAAAAAAAAAGAGAATGAGTGAGTGATGCATTTTTTTATATATAAAAAAAAGATGGCTAGTCGAGATATTTGTCAATGAGCCAAACCCACTGGCCCACCCACGTCTATATAATTGATCCATTTTCTGTTTTGTTTTTTAAATTAATTAATTAAAAATATATTTGAGAAATTATTTTACTAAACATGGTTCATTATTGGCTTTTTCTTTTCTTTTTTTGCGAATATGATTACAGCGCTAGTTTTATAAAAACTAGTTAGTGCTCTTTTTATAGTCTTTCATGATGTTTTTTTGTGTTTCCTGGATTTTGGCTTTTCCTCACATGTTTATTTTTATTATCATACAATTAAATGAAAATTTATTTTATAAAATAAAATTATTAAATTTAATTGGATCCATGAACTAGATCACGAGTTTAGTAAGTTAACATGAGTTGATTCAAAATATTATTGTTTCAATTTTTCTTGAAGAAGTAAAAATAATGTGATCTAATATTTTCTAATAAAAAATGAATTTTAATTAGGTCATGTGGACTTGCCGGACTGCCGGATTGCCCAGGTCACATCCGGTCTACTTAAACGAGAGGATCTCCATGTTTAGCTATTAAAAAAGATTTTTTTTTATATTTGTGTTAAAATTAGTAGAATATCATTTTTAATTAAAACATGCTTTTATGATTGTGATAAGATATTCTAAAAGTTAGATATCTTGGTAAGAAGATGCCAAAAAAAAGGAGTGAATTAATAAGATAAAAATGTTTTAATTAGAGAGTTGATTTTTATCCTTATATTCCAAAAAATCCAAATTCTTTTTATTTCCTTTTGTTTTTATTAAAGAAAAAAAATCATATTGCTTTTAGAAAAAAATATATAAGAAGAAGAAAAACAGGCAAGCGTACCAAACCTCACCGATTTAATTGAAGAGACAACTTGAAATGTCTTCACTCCTCAACGAGCACCGTTCTGCTTGTGCATCGCATTAAATGCCTTATTCTGAAAAGATAAACCTTTAACGAATGAAATAGATAAAGGTGGCTTCTTGGCTACAGAAGCAGCCCCACAGGATGCCAGGTGTCCTCCAACTTTGCTCACGCATTGGTTACAGATTTGGACTGAAAACAATACCCCTCCAATACCCGATATCCAATACCCGATAGCTACCGTAACGAATGGTGATGACACTTTTGTTTTTTAAAAAAGTTCAAAAGTTCAATTTTTTTTCTTGTATAGAACCGGTTATTTGAGGAGCATTTTCATTTCTTCGGAACCCACCCGGTACGAATATGGATTAGTCTAATACAGCGTCTGAGACACCAAAATGATTTATAAAAAAAAAAAAAAAACCTCCAATCGGATGACAAAGGAATCTTTCGTGGGGTTTGGGTTTGCTCGAAAAGGAGTTTGATTGGGAATTGGGATCGATGATGACGCAGCCTTTTTGGATCACCGGAGAGCGAAAGCAAACCTTTCTACGTAATGCGAATAAATATCTTCGTGGTCCGTGGACTGAGTGGATAAGTATTTGATTACAACGCTTTTGGTGTCTGGGGCTCTGCATATTTGGCCGTCAGATATTTATTGGTCTGTGATTACTGTAATAATTAATTATTGTCCTCGATGTATTATGAGAAACAAAAACAAAATACATATATTAATTTAATATATAGTGGTCTGTGATTACAGGGAACGACCGGTCGCCGAGATTGGCAACCTTATTTCTCACAGATGTCAAGTGTCATTGTTACCGGGCCGCTTTACATGTTAATTTAATTTAAAAATCTAAAATACATATATTTTTACATCCATTTGATTGATCATAAAAATTTACCACGTTGATGTTTTTCTTCTTCTTGTAATAAGTGTCACTTTTCGTTCTTTCTATATAAATATCGAGCTCAAGTAAACTCAAAGTCAAGGTGATATTGCTGTTTAATATCAATAATTTATTCGAACGGAGTCCCTTTTTTACCCTTTCACTGTATTACGAAAGTGACTTTTAAAAAATTGATTTTTTTTATTTTTATTTTAAATTAAATATTTTTTGTTATTTTTTTATGTGTTAGTGCAAAAGGTATTTTTAGAATAATAATTAAAAATTATTTTAATATATTTTTGATAAAAAAATATTTTAAAAAATATATACCGATACATTGATATTCAAAAACATCTAGAAAGCTTCATTCAATTATCTAGGTTGTGTTTGTTTCACGAAATTGGCTTTCTGAAACCATTTCTCAAGCTTTGCTTGTGTTTAAGTTGGTCAATTGAAAACACTTTCCGGTCAATGGAAAACACTTTCCAATCAAAGAAAAATTTGATTTGGTTTTCGGAAATTGTTTTCCGGAAAATTTAGACGGAAAACACTTTCCGAAAGTTGTGAAAAAATTAAAAATATCATTATATATTGATTATATTAAATTTGATCCTCAAACTTTTGATTGCTATATATAATTTGTTTTGAATATTTATTTATCAATTCCATCTCTTAAAATTTAATTTTTATATTAATTTTGGTCCTTATTTTTATAATTGCTATTTGCTTTTTTCTTATCATTTTTTTATTGAAATTTTTTATCTATCAAATTTGGTCCTCATTTTTTTATTGTTACTTATTTTATTTGAAATAATTTATGAAATGTTAATTATTATTATTTTAATTTATTCACCTTTTATTTTTTTTAATTTTTTAGATTTGATCTTTATCATTTTGATTATTATTTATTTTATTTGAGATAATTTATGAAATTATATATTTTTTTTCAATTTCATTTTCATTCAATTTTTTAATTTGTAAGATTTTTTCCTCGTTATTTTAATAAACTTGAAAAAAAAATTATTAATAAATTATTTTCCAGTTCATTTTTCATAACACAAACAAATACCGAAAAATGTTTTCCTGTTCATTTTCCATAACACTGCCAAACATCAAAATTCATTTTCTTGAAATTCATTTTCCCCGGAATTCACTTTACAAAAAAAAACCAGTTTACAACAATAGACACTAATCATATAACAGAATCCAGTAGACTGAAAACCAGCAGAGAAAAACCATTACCGCTTATAAATAGCACTGCCGCTTAGGCCTTTTTCGTTATCAACATTTTGAGGCCAACATTTTTCCTAGAGCTGTATATATAAATCAATTTACGAGTAAGAAAAGAAACCAGATTATCAAAGATTTACTAGAATGGAAGGAATGAGCGTGGAGAACCAGCAAAGGATAGTGGTGGCAGTGGATGAGAGTGAGGAGAGCATGCATGCTCTCTCATGGTGTCTCACCAACCTCATTTCTCACAGTTCCCCCACCACGTTAGTCCTCCTCTATGTCAAGCCGCCGCCAGCCATATACTCTTCCTTCGACCTTTCAGGTTTCTACTAATTTCCTGCGCTCTTTTACAGAACTTTGCGTTCTTGTTTAGCCAGAATCTATAGTAATCTCTGAAGAAAAATTCTTGATTGCAGTGCACATGTTTTCGACTGATGTGATTACTGCTGTGGAAAAGTATGGAACCGACCTGGTGAACTCAGTTATGCAGCGAGCAGAAGCCGTCTACAGAAGCTACAGCAAAAAAGTAAACCATCCTCTCGATCTCCTTTTGCGCGCTTGATCTGTTTGCTAGCTTTCTTCTTCCCTTTATGTCTGCTTAATGATGGAAGCTCTGTGCAGTTAAACGTGGAGAGAGTTATTGGGAGTGGAGAGGCAAAGGATGTGATCTGTAATGCAGTAGAGAAGCTTAAACCTGACACTTTGGTCATGGGAAGCCATGGCTATGGTTTCTTGAGAAAGTAATTAACGAGTGATTTTAAATTGATTTGACTAAATCACAAAGATAATAATTCATCGATCTGCCATGGACACAAGGATCTTAATCTCTAATTCATTAATTGTTACAGGGCTCTCCTCGGAAGTGTGAGTGAACATTGTGCCAAGCGTGTCAAGTGTCCAGTCGTTATCGTGAAGCCTGCTCATGACAAATGAATAAGTTTCCCATTTAACTTATTTCATAAAGTATGATCGATGACGGATTCAAGCTTTCTTCCGGCAACCCTCTAAAAGTACATGCCACCACCAAGAAGGGGAAGAAGGCTTGTAGAAATCAAGGTTTTTTTTTTTTTTTTAATTAGAAAGAAATGTTTTGGTTTTTTCATGCTGTTTCGGGGCTATATGGTTTATTTATATATAAATATATTAATTAAAAAAATAGTTCAAATCCAACAATAAAATTATTTAGAATAATTCAATTTAATCTAAAATAAGACACAATAAAATAAATTTTCTGAATAAAATTATGAACACGTATAATATTATAAGAATATCATCATCAATATCGCAAGTTCATTATATTTTCTTATTACTTTGAAATATTAACATAATATATATATATATATATATGTCAAGAAACTCATCATAAAATTTTATCTCAATTTAGAGGTTGGATTAAGAGATATGATTGACATTATAAAATTATTCATTATTTTAACAACAAAAAATACTATTTGACCGAAATAGAAAAAGCAAAACAAAACTGGAATATTTAAGCTAGTATTTGACTGAAAAATCTGTAATAAACCAGACTTTAAATCGAGATAAAAATAATTTTTTTTAGTTAGTATAAAATATTTAAATCGTTCATCCGAAATAAAACAAAACTGACAACGATGTAGAAGTGATAAATCTACATTACATGTCAGCCTAGTGTCCGCTTGCATCATTTCATGTGATCACAGTGTGGTTTTTTTTTTATTATTTCATTTTATTTATATAAAAAGAAACACTAAGGAGTTTGCTTGGTGGGCCTCAAGACTGTTACCTTAACATTGCCGTACAAATTTACTAGAAATTTACAGAGTTGCTAATTTCAGAATTTATAAATTAATGAGATACATCCAAATTATTTTGGAAAATCATGTTATTGATAATATTAAAAAACCATTAAATCTATGCTTCACTTGAGCATAATATAAAATTTCCAGTGCAGGGCATTTATCACATACAAAATAACCTCACAAAGATGGAGCGGGGAATTTGTATACTGAAATAAAATAACAATCAATTTGATTGGAATCCATGGTGGCAGTTTTTTTTTCCATTTCCTTAATTTATAAATCCAGATGAGCAACTAAAATCCAATTAACTGTAAAACCAACGGGTTGCATTTCCGAGCAGATCCCTGAATGCACTTCAATTGAGTAGGAGAACGTTAAGCACCGATCTCTAAATTTCAGCGAACTTCTTTGCCCTCTTCCTTTTGATTTACAAACTGAAAAGGATAGGCCATAAAGCAACAGATATCTACACACAATTTACAAACACACCGTATTTATCCTAAATAAATCAAACAGGCTTAATGTCAACAGCACAAGCCAATGGCCACCACATAAAAACCTCTGTAATAAATCCAGTTGAATACTCAACAGGCAGGACCACGCAAGAAAAGGAAAGGATAAAAATGAGAGAAGAATGAATGATTCGCAGATAACCAAATACGTCAACTCTCAAACATCTTCCTCGTAAATTATATATATCCCACCATGGCAAGATACCATTGAAAAATATAGCAAAGCATCCATCAATCTACGTCAAGGTAACTAGAAAAGTGATAGTGTTTCCTTAACGATGAATTGTAAGAGAATAATATTATGTTATATTTTTTATCTCACCTCATTGTAAAATGCTTTTTTAATATACTTTCAAATCTAAAAATCTTCGCTTAAAAACTTGAAAAAACGTTTTTTTTAACTAGGAACACGCACCCAAGAAGATGTCCAAAATCTACTCCTCGGTTGCAGATTCTTCTTCTTGTTCTTCCTCTCGTACCTCTTGTTCCTCAAAGATTGAGGGTCGGTCTATTTTTGTAGCAAAATAAAGTGAAAATGAACATCGCTGCTTCAAAATTGTAAAAGATTTAAAATAAAATGAAAACAGTAGAAATCTGAGGGAAAGCTACAGATCCCTTTAGTGGATGTGTGTCTCTGCTTTCTGGGTTTCATGATCCCGTTTGTGTGAAACCTGCAAGACTGGTTGGCTCTTTCACTTTGCAATTGTTTCAGCAAGTGATGGCAGGTAGTGGCGGCGGGAAGATTTCTGAACTTTATTAGTTCTATCAAAGTCTTCCTGCAGGTTTGCTTGCTTTCAATAACTCCTCTAACATTAAATTATAAGGGATAGGATTGAAATAGATATTAATTTTTTAATTTTATCAGATAAAAAAATAGTGTATAAAAGAATGATTATTTTATTATGTTTTAAAAATAACAAGTTGAAATAATTTTAAAATGGTAGTTTATTATTTTTTGATTTTATAGATGGACAAATTATTTTGCTATAAAAAGAATATGAAAAGAATCTATTGTTTTCGGTAGCGAGGCCATTTCTTTTCGTGTGGTAGGGGAAAAATCATTGTTTTATTGTTATAATCCACAATGCAAATTAGCTTAGAGCGACAACCTTTTACACCATATAAAACCACAATTCCGTTTTTTTTTTTTATTATTATTATTAATAATTGGGCTCACAATGGGTTAAAAGAGCCCAGCAGACAGCTAAAGAAATCTTCTTCTGGGCCTTCAGTTGCTTTATTTTATCTCCTTTTCGTTTTTTTTTTCCTATTACAATGGCCCTATTTTTTGCTGTTTAATTTATATCTCTTCCCCGACTTCTCCTACCTTGTTACGAACACAGAAATTTGGTTGCTGACTAGTCAACGGCCTGAGCATGACACTGGTTAATATTTTATATCAGTTTTGCCTGACAAGTTTGTCACGCCCCCTTAATTTCCTCCTCCCCCCAAATTCAACCAATCGATTCACGTATTCTAATTAGCAAAAACCACAGAAAGGATTCTCCTAACTGAAGGGTTGGTGTATGAAAATACCATGTTCAACAAAAATTCAAGAACAGACAAAGCACAATCTATCCAATACCTCGTGCTCAGCAGTACCATGATCATGTTATGTGCGTGCACAGGACGCGGCGCCTCGTCGTCTCCGGCAATTAGTACTGTCTCATCGGCTCCTGGGCCGATATATATATATATGGGAGGCTGGTGCTGTATTACAGTGATTATCATATGGAAAAGATGGAAGGAAGTTGAGAAAGAAGGAAATTAAAGAAACCGAGTAATTTTGATGTTTAGCTGGAATATTGACATTAAAATACAAACAACCAGTGAGGTATCTTTTTCTCTATCTTTTTCTCCTCGATAGTATCCAAGCTAGGCTTCCACGCCCCTTTACCTGAAAGCTGCCTGCTCAAGTATTCAGGCCTGCTCTCAAAAATCTCTGTTATCTCCGAAGAATCATATTTCTCCATGGCTGCTGGTTTCTCCTCCACGTAACATTCCTTCTTTTGCACAACACACTTTTGCTCCTCTCCAGCAGGGCATATCATAGCAAATAAAGGGAGAAACCTCTGTGATGATAAAGTAGACCTTGATCTTAAAACTGAGTTTGCACTCGAAAGAACTCGTTTCGCTTCTTCTGATGATAATGGTCCTGGTTTCCCTCGCTTCATAGGCAGCATTAGGTACAACTTCGTTTCTAGCTTCTTGTCAGCAGGCAATGGCGCTGGCCTCTTTTCAGTCAAATATGAGTGAAACTCGACCACAACCTGTTGTGGGTGCTCTAGCATTAGCTCAGCCACTGTGAGCGGTTTATCAAACTCAAAAACGCTACCATCCGATAGAATCACTCTCCCGGCAGAACTCGATGAGTTGTGGCGTGTGATGCAGTTTCCCATTTCGAAAAGAGAAGAGAAATTTCATGCAAATCAACAAGCTACCTAGGGAGGGTTAGTTTTGAGTGTTTTATTGAGGATGCTTAATATGTGAGAGGTGTTTGTTAAAACGCTCCATCTTGTGAAGCATTCAGAGGTAGACTTGCTAGTAAATAAATGATGAAGTGTTTGATTGGAAATGTGATAGATATTGTTTTTTTAAGTATTTTTTATTTAAAAATATTAAAGTAATATTTTTATTTTTTAAAAAAATTATATTTGATACTAACATATCATTATAATTTAAATAATATTAAAAATAAAATATTTTTCTAAAAAATAAATCTTTATAAATCGGTTCTCAAATATCAGCAGGAGTCTGTCCCAGCGGTAGTTGGAGGGCGCCTTCCTGCAAGAGACCGTGGTTCAAGTGTCCCAACCGTATCTGGAGTGCCCCCTTCATGACACCCTGATTCGATTCATGTCTGGTATCCCTGTCACTCCCGATGTGTCTTATATATTCACTGGACTTGCAGTATGTTCAGTGGATCCGGGAAATAGTCGAGGTGCACGCAAGTTAACCCGGATATCCCGGTTATATAAAAAAAAAATACCCCCGGATCTAGTTGGTGTTTGAGGGTTGAGTCCAAACTATTTGACTTGTGGCGGGTTTGTTAGGCTCGATCCAACCCTGTGGATTTTATTAGACTTGGACTTGTTTGTAGGTTCATACGAATGAGCCTGTTGAAGTTTTTGTACCAAACAGGTAAGAGGGAAGTCAAAGGAACGGTTCGGCTACATCTACCTTAACTACTGTCTTTTGTTCATACGATGTTCGAGCCCCGGGAAGTAAGTTGTTTTTCAATATTTTCTAGCACAAAAAAAATAAAATCCGAACAATAATAGAGTTTTTAAATAAGTAAAAATAGCAAATCATTTTTAGTTTTAATTATTATTTATAAAAACTAAATCATGTGTGAGCAAATAGCAAGTACCCATAACAGACTCGACGAACTTAATTTGGATTCTTGTAAAGGTTTTGCCACGATCAACTCATAAAATAACATATTTTTTTTATAAAAATAGGAAGAAACTCGTATGAAGTTTCTTTCTTAAATAAATAAAAAATAGTATTAAGTTTCCTTGACAAGTCGGTGTGTTCTTGATTTGCGAGCGCCAACAAAACAAATTCAACTACAGTTAGGTACTTGTAGTTTTTTAGCAGGAAAGGTTTGTTTTGTAATTGTACAATGAATCTGGTATATCCGCACTGGTAAATGGCACGTGGCACCTTGCTCCCACAGGCTAGTGCTCAAGCTTTTCAGGCCACTGGACCCAGACCCTTAGTTCAGTATCCGCCCATTTCATACCGGGCTGGACTCTCGAACATTTCAATTTTAGCCACCGCCGACGTGTCTCGTTGTCTCCTGCTTGCTGAACCATCTCCGAAAGTTGGGCCTGTTTGCTAACCGTTTCTTTATTTTGTACGGGGATATGGATATCGTAAAACTAATTTATGTACTAATTGAAAACAAATTATTTTTTAACATGATTTTAAGGATATACAGTTTTAATTTAAAATTTTTTAATTTAAAATATCATTATAATTAGAAATCAGTGGTTAAAATTGCTTAGCTATCATCAACCCACAGTTTTATTGTATCAAGTAATAGCCAAAAGTTAAGCTAATTAAACGCAATCACACGCTATAATAGTTAAAAAATATTAAATTATTTTTTGTAAAAGATAATAATAGATATACTGAACCGGGTTTCATTATTTCATTCGATATTTTTGTTTCAAGTACGAAGGGCAACAAATTTTATAAATGGATAGTTATAGATTCACGTAAATGTTTTCTTTTCTTTTCTCGCAATAACATTAATTTAAAATAAATATTTTGAAATTAAGTTTAACAATACTAATTTATAATTAACATGATCGGCTTCTCTGCTCTTTTTTTCTTCCTCAGAGAACGGTTTCCCTACTTTATTTTGATGGATAAAACTAAGAAGTTGTTTCACCTGCTAGTTTATTTTTAAAAAAAGTTCATTTTAAATGAATATATTTTTGTATTTTTAGATCATTTTGATATGCTATATCAAAAATAATTTTTTTTTAAAATATCATTTAAATCATTTTCATTATGATGATATTTAAAAATAATATTTTAAAATATCATAAATATTATTTAAAATATCATTTTCAGATCATATAAATTATTTCCATTTAACTACGTTAACTACCCAGCTTCCAAACAGTATGAACTAAAATCCAGAGCAACGACCAAATGGATATATAAAACAGTGGTATTGCCCAGGTGTCAATGAAAAGATTAACGAAAAATGATGGCGATGGTGATTTCTTACGAATCCATCATCTATCTAGACCCACGTTCATGTTACTGCAAATCAAGGACCTTCTTTCTTTCGCAACTTCCCTCGAGTGTTTACAAGATTATCAGAGTCCAACGCGTTTAATGATGCCGTTTGGTACATCATCTGGTACAGCTTAGCTTCCATGATGAGCTTAGCTAATATTGGCCCAGCACCGCAGAATCGTCCTAACCACCGTCGCCTCCCTCTTCTGTAGTGGCCGGCGCCTTGATTGGCTTGCACACAAGGAGTACCCCACCTTCTGCTAACTCGACACCGGCTAGATAACTGTCAAGGGTCTGCATAAAGGGTTCATTAATCCACCAGGCATTCATCATTTTGGATGGCTGTGGGTTCCGTGGGGGTGGGGGATAGGGGGTGGTTACGAGCAAATTGTCAAAGGTTTATATAAAGAGTTCAGTTACTCTTTATTATTCTTGAAGGCTGGTTATAAAGAGAGACGATGAAACGTTAACGTTTTGGATGGAGATGTCACGAAGAAGGTCCACCTGATGCGCTGTAATTAATGGGTTATGAGCTGAGTAGCAAATGCACCGCCATCTTAAACTAGGCAATTGGAAAGCGCTACCCAAAAAAAACTTATCTTGAGAAAACAAATGTATATAAATATCAATAATGAGTTTTTGTTGGTGAAAAACAAGCACGCACACACTTTAGTGTTTTTAAAAAAATATTAAAAAATATTTTTATTTTAAATTAACAAATTTGAGTGTTTTTAGATATTTTAATATGTTAATATCAAAAATATTTTTAAAAAATAAATAAATATTATTCTGAACAAAAAAACACTTTAAACATAACTTCAATCACAATTTCAAATAGGCAATTAGATGAGTCTCGATCATTATGTTTGACATTTTGAAGTTGTGTGATGATTTCAAAAAAAAAAAAAAACTAAACCGAGAACTCAAATCTTGAATTAATTTAGTGTTAAAAAAAGGGGGGGAAAAGAAGACAAATTATTAAAATTTTGCTACACATGCAGCATCTTTACGTATATTTTAATTAATGCTATAATTTTTAAAATTAATAATTCTATAAACTTTTAATAATTATCTTGTTAATAACTATAAAATTTTATTTGAGAATATAGGGCACACCTGTAATAGCCCCTCTCTATTCATAGAACCACTCACGTATAAAGACAACACGCAATGTTCTTGCAAACTCCAAGTAAACATGACGCCATGTTCAAGATAACATTTTTTTTCAGCAGAAGTCGTTTTCTAGACACCTTTGTTTATAACCCCAACCGCCCAATTGAACCTATCGATTGCTTTCTGGAGAAGATTGAAAATTTAAGGATTAAATAAAAATAATGCAGTCGTGTCAAGGTACTGCTCAAACGTGAAATAGATTTCTCAGTGGATGATGGTGTAAAATATCAGCTATGCAGATCTGCGCGTAGATTTTCTACGATTTCCATGCTTTTATCTCCTACATCATTTAATTAGTTGGGAAGAGATTTTCCCTAGTGCGCCAAGCAGAACAGATTGTATTTCAAGCTTAGTAGTTAATTAGTTGGATCAAAAAGTTGATGAGATATCGTTGATTTATAAGAGAGTTCTTCGAAGAAATTAAAGAAACTGTACGTAATCTCTTTCAGCCGAAGCTGGAGCTGCTAGAAACTTGCGACTGACTGGCCACGTTTCTTCTTCTTCTTCTTCTTCTTCTGAGGACCATGGCAGCCCTGTGGCTATAAATTGCCTTGCTCCAGATGTCAAGATAGAGTGTGTATGTGATGCGTTTATGTAGTCTTTTGCAAAGTGATATTTGGCCAAGAAATATCAAATTGATTCGTTCGGTTTTCTTGTTGTACGTAATTTCGACAATTTTATATAAATTTATCTGAAAACATTAAAAAACAAAGTCAATTTCATGTATTTTCAACCTATAAATCCTTGGAAAAACACTTGAAGCCCATCATACCGGTAGTTTTCTCTCCGAAGTTATTGCGCTTGCAAACCAAGGGAAGAAGAATTTTCAGACAAGCAAATTGAAGAAATACTATTGTCAATGGCTTCAACGTCGACTGGATGATCTGACTTCCACCCGATCAGCTCATCCTATATGTGCCCATACTGTGGGCCTAAACATTATTGGATTCCAAACCACCAATACAGACAAGCCACGTGTGTTATACCCCACTCCAAGCTTCAAAATTTGCAGGTAAATTCACTAATGATTTTTATTAGCAACCACCTTGTACTATCCCACCAACAAAAAAAGATAAATTAAAATTAAACAGTTAAAAGAAAGATATGGTTTTCCCACGTCAGCACTGCCATTCCCATCACGAACTTGTAATTCACCTCATCTATATATACCCTGCACATTTACTTCCCATGCTCTCCATCCCCATTGAAAAATTAACATTTCCAAAGTGGATTGCACCACCATGCCCACATCCTTCATCATTACTCTCTTGGTTCTTTTCCTGGGTGTTTCTTTGAAAACCAGCAAAGCCCTGGTCCCTTTTGCTTGCGACCCAAATGATGGAACTGCGAGAAATTTGCCGTTTTGCCAAGTGAAGTTGCCAATACAAACGAGAGTTAATGACCTTATTGGAAGAATGACATTGCAGGAGAAGGTCGGGTTGCTGGTGAACAGCGCCGCGGCAGTTCCACGGCTGGGGATTAAAGGGTATGAGTGGTGGTCTGAGGCTCTTCATGGCGTTTCTAATGTGGGTCCAGGGACTAAGTTTGGTGGAGCTTTCCCTGTAGCCACTAGCTTCCCTCAAGTCATCACCACCGCCGCTTCTTTCAACGCAACTTTGTGGGAGGCTATTGGACAGGTGAGATTTACTAACCTTTATTTTATTGAAATATTAATTAGATATATAAAAGTTACAAGAAAATTAAAGCCATGACAGGAATTCTATCCACAGAGAACCTTCTGTTTCTTTTTGTTTACTTTGATATGAGCTGGATGGAACAGTTAATTAGTTTTGTTCCATATGGAAGGCAGCCCTTTTAGCATGCAAACCTCACCCAAATTTGCAACCATGCCTATTTTGTGTCTGCTCAGTTTTACAATTTGCTCGGTAGCTCATACATATAATACATGAACGCCTCTTACATGAACCATGTATATGTATTACATCAATATGTGATAACTGATTAAAAAAACGAAGAAGAGGCTTCGTTTAGCAGCAATTATCAAAATGAAATCAGCAGGACAAATCTCTGGCTCCCATCCTGCAATTGCTCGTGGTTGTAGACACGCTCGAATTATAGCGGTTGCAGCTGGTGTTTTTTTAAAAAACTCTTCACAGAATTCAATGATGTGGCCACCTCTTTTTGTTGCGTGCTCGTTACTAGCTACGGCCACATTAAAGATTAAGAAGACAAATATACTTTTTTTCTTTTTCTTTTTTATCAAACAAAAACACGGATTTACAATATCACCATCTTTAAAGAAAGTAGTAACACAATATATTCGTACTTTAATTAATTAAAATAATAATAATCTACATTTTTAGATAGCTAAAAGGCGAATAAATCCATAAATCTTTTTCACCCTTTTACTTTAACCAGCCGGGCCAATAAAAAAAAGGGATAAAAGCTCAAATGGATAAGAATTTAATTTCTCACGCGTGACACCATTGGTTGATTAATTCTACAACTTGCATGTAATGGCGGGCAAGTTGCCATTTTTTTTTTGGAAAAGAAAAGAAAACAAAGCCAATGTAGCGCTGCATATATTTTATAAATTATAAAATCAAACCCTTTTACTGTGCAGGTTGTGTCAGATGAAGCGAGAGCAATGTTCAATGGAGGCGTAGCTGGGCTCACCTATTGGAGTCCAAACGTGAACATTTTCAGAGACCCAAGGTGGGGTCGTGGACAGGAGACTCCCGGTGAAGATCCGGTCGTAGCTGGTAAATATGCTGCTAGCTACGTCAGAGGTTTACAGGGAAACGACGGTAACCGGCTGAAGATCGCTGCTTGTTGCAAGCACTTCACGGCTTATGACCTCGATAACTGGAATGGAGTTGATCGGTTCCATTTCAACGCTAAGGTACGGCGAAATAATGCTTGATCCATACATGTATCTGCCGATGCGCTGATCATGAGACTTTACATGTGATATGATTGTTCGCCCATATTGTTGACTTTAAACATCGGATAAGACATTCATTTCTGGTAGCAGATGGTAGCCATTATGGGGAAGGTGAGGATCGCCCTTTTTTTCATGATAGGAGAGTGATATTATCACCGGGGGGGTGATCTACTCGTTGATTTTGCTATTTCATTGAACAAGAATAAATTAATTTTAGCTAAACGTTTTTCTAAAAATCCTTGTCCAAAGCCGTAGGTGGCTCCCCCCACCTTATTCTTTTTTTCACCGGGAGGTGAGCTAGTTTGATTAATTAATATAGTTTTGCGAGCTAAATAAATTGAATTAGAATATAGTTGAACCAAAATGGGCAGCACGAGCTGCAAGTCCAGACCCAATAGTAATTGCTCATCCCAATAGTAAGCATTTTGTATTTTTTCCTAAAGTTATTCGCTTTGCTTAAGACAACATTGAAGAAGTCGAGCGAAGACAGAGAAGCCAGAAAAGAAATTTTAGTTATTTTTCAAATATATTTTTTAATGGAATACATGTGAGATCATTGTATATATTAATCAACTAGATATTTTTAAAATTACCAACGAAATAAAATATGATTTTAATTTTTAACCACTATGATATGAAAGGCAATTCCTAGGGCTGATCACGTACTATATGCTACCTTTCTTTCTTCATCTCACGTGGGGGGTAATTAACAGGTGAGCAAGCAGGACATGGTGGATACATTTGATGTACCGTTCAGGATGTGTGTGAAGGAAGGCAAGGTGGCTAGCGTTATGTGCTCTTACAATCAGGTGAATGGGATCCCCACTTGTGCTGACCCAAATCTGCTAAAGAAAACTGTGCGTGGTCAGTGGAGACTTGATGGGTATGATCAAATTCAAATGCTATTATATATATGTATATATTGATGATTTTAATGACATGATCATATATATAACATGCAATTAACTGTTGTAATGCTATTTGCAATTACCAACCACAGGTACATCGTTTCAGACTGTGACTCGGTCGGGGTTTATTATGGGCAGCAACACTATACTTCAACCCCAGAAGAGGCAGCAGCGGATGCAATTAAAGCAGGCCAGTAGCCTTTATTTTCACTCAAGTCCAATATGAACATGGAGTTTTTATATATATATATATACCTTTTGTCAAAGAAAATATGTGAAGATTAGTGTCATGATAAAAAAACATTAATTTGTTGCTAATATTTTGCAGGTTTAGATTTGAACTGTGGACCATTCCTGGGTCAGCACACGGAGGATGCTGTGAAAAAAGGCTTGCTAAATGAGGCTGAAATAAACAATGCATTGCTCAATACACTGACTGTCCAGATGAGGCTTGGGATGTTCGACGGCGAGCCATCATCACGGCCATATGGGAACCTGGGTCCAGACGATGTGTGCTCCCCAGCTCACAAAGAGCTTGCCCTTGAAGCGGCTAGACAAGGCATTGTTCTTCTCAAGAACCATGGTCCTTCATTGCCTTTATCTACTCGCCGGCATCACTCCGTTGCCATCATTGGCCCTAATTCGAACGCCACCGTTACTATGATCGGCAACTATGCCGGTAAGTGTTACTGAGCCTGGTTGAGAGGGTTATTTACATCATCTGCATGCATTGATAAGTAACACTTTTACTCTCGGTGGGTGACTAGGTGTGGCGTGTGGATACACAACACCCCTACAAGGGATAGAGAGATATTCCAAGATAATTTACCAGCAAGGTTGTGCAGATGTTGCCTGTGTTAGTGACCACCAATTTGGCGCAGCAATCGACGCGGCCCGTCAAGCAGATGCCACAATTCTAGTAATGGGCCTTGACCAGTCTATCGAGGCAGAATTCAGAGACAGAACTGGGCTGCTTCTACCTGGACGGCAACAAGAGCTCGTGTCCAAGGTTGCCGCAGCCTCGAAGGGCCCAACAATATTGGTCTTAATGTCTGGCGGGCCCATTGACGTGTCTTTCGCTGAGAATGACCCAAAAATCGGGGGCATCGTGTGGGCTGGCTATCCGGGCCAAGCTGGAGGAGCAGCCATTTCTGACGTCCTGTACGGAATTACAAACCCAGGAGGCAAGCTTCCTATGACATGGTACCCACAAGATTATATCACAAATCTGCCGATGACAAACATGGCCATGCGATCAAGCAAATCCTATCCTGGAAGAACTTACAGATTCTACAAAGGTAAAGTGGTGTACCCATTTGGTCATGGAATAAGCTACACAAATTTTGCTCATACCATAGCAAGTGCACCGATAATGTTATCGGTGCCCCTAGATGGCCACCGCCATGGCTCCGGAAACGCAACCATTTCAGGGAAGGCAGTCAGAGTTACACATGCTAGATGTAATAGACTCTCGTTAGGGCTGCAAGTTGACGTGAAAAATATTGGTTCCATGGATGGGACTCACACACTGCTAGTCTACTCCAGACCACCAGCAGGGCATTGGGCTCCGCACAAACAGCTAGTGGCCTTCGAAAAAGTGCGTGTCGCTGCAGGGACACAGCAAAGAGTGGGAATTAACATTCATGTTTGCAAATTCCTGAGTGTTGTGGACAGATTTGGAATTCGAAGAATTCCAATGGGGGAACACAGTCTTCATATTGGTGACGTTATGCACTCGGTGTCGCTTCAACCCTCAATTCTAGGGGTGATCAAGTCTTGAAATGTTCTGTTTCCAGTAATTATGCAGCGGTACATGGCATATTCTTCTACACGAAAATCGTGGGCTTATTATAGCAATATTTGATGCATTATTGTTGGGTATCAAAATGATATTTTTTATTTAATTTAGGCCCCTTAAGAGTGTTATAATTTGCTATCTGGATGTTGTTTTAATTGAATTTGATTTCTCTTTCGTGAAAAAATCAAAGCGTTGCTGCTCTTCTACATATATCGTGACATAATGTTCTTCTGAGTCGAGCCGATCAAAGGTAATCTTTTCTTCAAGGGTTATGACTCCCACTATCCCATTAAGAATATCCAGCAAAAATTGAAAAGCTCGGCAAAAAAAAAAAAAAAATCATGGTGGTTTTTCTTCTTTAGAAGCTTGTTTGCTGTTCAATATTTAGCTTCTGGAATCCTAAATTTTCAACTGCTTTTTTTTTTTTTTTTACCGAATTCGATATCAATTTCAGGTGAACGGATTCAGTCTGATCAACTTGCTATAACGTGCACCTCGGATTCGATTCGATTGTATAGTTCTTTGAAGGCCATCTTCTGGTCTTGCAGGCCCATGTTATCTTTTTCATGGGGAATTCTATTTATGAATCAGATGGCTTCTTGGGCCTCTTGGAGTTTTCCTTCGAACGTAGAGCCATTTATTTCTCTTCCCTTGTAATAATCAGTAGTGTGGACTGTGGAGTAATTTACTTGGTTTTTTAATCGACCTGACCCGCCCATGCAAGCCCGTAGTATTGTTTTTTTCAAAGGCAAGCTACTTTTTGACCTGACACACGTCCAGGACAACCTTTTACCCTTGTGTAATTTTGAAAAAATAATCAGGATGAGGTCATTCCTATCAGATCCAGCAAGGACTAATCCCCAACGAGGACGTGGAAAACTTTCAGACCATGGGAATGGCCATTTTCATTTGACCATGCAGTGGTATGGTCAGAATAGATGATGCTGGAACTAAGAGCCACACAACTTTCACAGTGCCCCATTGTAATGAAAAACTGCTGAGTTGCTTAATGGCTGTCACGGTCCCAATTATATCACCATACCGTTTCTGGCAATTAAGAATCTTGCAGGCGATAACTCAAGGTTTTGTTCACGACTTAATACCCATTACTCACTCAAGTTTATATATATATATATATATATATATATATATATATATAATATATATATATATTGGAATACAAAATTAAAAAAAATATATATATATTGGAATATAAAATTAAAAAAAATAACAGTGATTTTTGCGTAATAATAAAAATGAAATGGTCACCCTGAGTAAAGCAAGGCGGGAGGGAAGATGGTATTGTTTCTTGCTAGCGTCACATGTCGTTTTTCTAGCCAGGAAGACAAATGTGAAAACATAGCTCATGTATCAAAAACAAATTAATCGTGCATGAAAACTGTACTGAAAGCAATCCAAGACGCCATTCTCTGCTTGTTGAAGAATATGGGCTGTGCATTTATTAAATACAGGTGTCATTCCATATGAGCTGTGCATCAATCATTAAACAACAGGTTTGATTTTTCGTCCACGAGGGAAAATTCGAGCGTTCCCAATTATCAATCAACATTTTCTAGATGGTAGCAGTGAGCAGACAGGAAAGAGTCAATTGTCAAGAGTTAAGCTAATGTATCCTAGCCTCTTCCTGTGGCCTTTACATTCATGTTCCATGTGCTTTGTCTTGCCTCTGTCCTGTCCACACAACGCTCCAGCTCCCATAATCTAATAACCGAGCCTAGCATGTGCAAAGGACAGGAAGGGGAAAAAAACATTACAGAAGAAGTTTGGCACTGGTTTATATGTGTTGTGGGGAGTTGTTTTTGAAAATATTTTTTAATTAAAAATATACTAATATATTTTTATTTTATTTTTTAAAAAAATTATTTTTGATATTAGTAAATGATATTAGCAAATAAAAATGAATTAAAAACACCAAAAAAAGATTATTTAATATAAAAAATTCAAATATTTTTAAAAATATTTTTGAAATAAATACTAAAGCAAGCCTTAAACT
This sequence comes from Salix exigua, assembly GCA_032356905.1. NCBI lineage: Eukaryota > Viridiplantae > Streptophyta > Magnoliopsida > Malpighiales > Salicaceae > Salix > Salix exigua. The sequence goes on from CM063601.1 coordinate 7,574,329, forward strand.
TCTCAATCTCGAGTCAAGTTCTGAACTTTTGATAGGCCTGGGTGGCTAAAGATTTTGGATTGCCAGGGAAGTGCACTATCTCTCGAACAAGCCCCGTTGAAATCAATTAATCATCACTTTGTTTTGTACCACTGAAGATTAGCGGTTCAAGATCGAATTTCAGAACATGAAAGGAACGGTGTACGTAGAAGGTTACTTGCAGCTCTCAATATGTTAGAGAACGAATTTTCTGTTCTTTTTTTATTTCTCTGTAATCTGATTGTTATTATACATGGATAAAGCTTTCACAAAGGCTGACTTGGGTGGGGATGGCTCGAAAAGATTCTCGACACTCGAAGAGCACCCGAGGAGCCCATGACTTGCCAAACTCCATGGACACCTTTACACATTTTTTAGGTCTCAATAATTGCAAGACTCTGTTTTACCTTTAGAGTTGTTTTCACTTTATTGGTCAAGTCCCAATATTGATTGCATTCATGAGACCGTACTGTTACACGGTTTTATTTATTTATCAGACCCGGTCAACTCTAGGCCATTGTAGTTTTTTTCTGCTCGAGAAAATAATAACAGTTGGCAAGCCAAATGAAAACAAATAAAATTTGAATGCAATTTAGGTCAAAGATGTTGAATAGTGTTATCATTGCATGCGCATGCCGCCCCAGCACAAAAGTTTTGTCAATAGTTTAGACTTTAGAGTTCAGCTCCGGCCAAATTAAAGAGCCTTGACTTTGAGCGTTGCGAGTAGGCTGGTGAAAGCTCCACGTTTATTTTTTACATTACAGCATTTATAAGACTTCAGTGAAATAATAAATATTTATTGTGCCATACCTCATAAACATTATATTTATTAAATTTTAGAAACTTGATTGAATTCATTATGAATTTTACAATTAAAGTTTGGGATATAGAATTTAGTTGAAATTATATACGACTGACTATAATCTAATTTGTTTTTTAATAGAATATCTTATAATATAATTATTTTACATCAGTGCAATGGTATTATTGTTCCTAATATAACCAATAATACTACATTCAATAACAATTATTAAATGATAATTTAAACACGCACATGCAAAAATAAAAGAAACCACCTGTAATGTAGTTGCCTGCCAGTTACGCTGGCTTGCAAGCTCTTCAATAATGAATAATATCTTGTTTGGGAATGTGATTGTCATATATTTTTAAAATATTTTTTGTGTTGAAATATATTAAGATAATTTTTTTTTAATTTTTTAAAAATTATTGTTGACATAAAAACATCAAAATAATATAAAAATACTAAAACAAATTTATTTAAAATAAAAAAACATTTTAAATTTCAGTAAAACCCGGTTAAAATGCAGAGCCAAACAGCTCTAAACTAATTAATCTCCCCCGGCCGTGACCACAAAGCTGCACATGGGTCACCTTCTCCACGTGAAATTGGATGCATGGACACGAGCACCCCGCAGAGCTTTTATCCGAGTTCGGCGGAGAGAAGCATGCTTACAAGCTTTTGAAAAGTATCACTGCGCGCGCATTGGTTGAATCATCAGCTCAACAAACAAGGCTGTTAAGAAACACTGTATATAATAAGCCAATACTATGCCGTCAGATTAAAGAGAGAAGCTTGGGCAAATTTCCAGCTGTAAATATTATTCAAGAACCTTATCTGAGAGTACGTGTGCGTTTTTCTTTTGTTAGGAATCTTTAGAAATTCCCGTAAGATTTTCGCTTCCTTGCATGCAAACATGTCTAGAGAATGGGAGCAACGACGTGTCCCACAATCAAGAATAACTTTTAATCAATAAATTATTAAGTATTATTAGTTTATATAGACCAGGATTGGCACAAGGAGAATCCCATGATGCTGATTCCTCGCCCTTTTAATAAGGACTTTGTTCTAAGCATTAGCTACGCTTGCAATTAATTATTGGGCAGGTAATGGGTCCATTTTAATTTTTCGAGCCATCATATTCCTTACCCATCCCTTAATTATTGTGCTATTTCCTTTTTGTTTATTCCGTCGGGAGTTGAAGTTTTGATTATGAATATGATTGGATCTTAGGAAACTAGGTTGTTAAGAATGAATATAACTGTGATGGCATTTGGTCTCGTCTGATATTGCATGATGCTACCACCTGCCACGAGGATGACTAAACTTTTTTTAAAATCTTCGAGGGAAAAAAAAACAAGAGAGAGAGAGAGAGAGAGAGAGAGAGGAGGAGGAGGAGGACACCTAAATTGCTGATGATTGTAGAACTGTTAGATCATCCAGGTGAGAGTTCATGATTGTCACAGCTGTGAGTCCCAATTTTGAAATCTAAGCTCTGACGAATTATTCATCCGATGATTATAAATAGAAATGACAGGACAAAACATTAGGTCAGGTGTTGTTATAACTCGCTAAAAGAAAGAAAAAAACACCCTAGTCAAGAACTAATTATTTCTAGGTGTCTAAATTATTAATCTAATGAACTTTGATAAACTATGTTCCTGATATGACTCGCTTAATACGCCTGGCATAACCAAAACATTATTCATGATAGATATATTTAGAGGGTGTTTGGCACACATTTGAAAAATATTTTTTTAAAAAAATATTTTTATTTTTTATTTTTGATTAAATTTGTTTTGATGTTTTTAAATTATTTTCATGTGCTGATATAAAAGATAATTTTTTTAAAAATAAAATAACATCATTTTAATGTATTTTTAAACAAAAAAATATTTTACAAAACAACTTCAACTATACTTCCAAACAATTCCTTTAGTATCAATGCTCGAAGAATAATCTCAAAGTAGGGGAAAATAAATTAAAACCACATGATGGATTCTTTCAATTATTCGAACCTCCCACTTCTACGAAGAAAATAAACATGAAAATTATGATTTGTTAATTGCTGGTACTGTTTTCGCTATCTGAACAGTAACAACTACTGTGTACAATAAATAAATAAATAAATAGCTGATATTTTTAAGGAATGACAACCTGCGGTGGTTATGTGTGGTGGAGTCGAAAGAATTTATAACAGAGAACAGAACTGGCTGTCCAGGCAAATAAGTTTAATGCCCTATGTACGTACGCATGTAATTTATATATGGAAAATCCATTTTTAATGACGATGGAGACACAGCATGTGCTCTCATGCTGGGGGCATGATACGTGTTCAAGTGCTTTACACATGTTCTTGGAGTTGAATCTGTAGGTGTACAACCTATATATCCCATCATTTATAGTTATTCCTGGCCCTTTTTCATTCAAAATAAATAAATAAAATATTGACTCCAGTACCTGCCCTGTCTAGGGTGAAGAATAATATTTTTAGGAGAGAATAACATGAATTTAGATGGAATGGAATTGATCGTGCATGGTTAGACGTGGATATATATAATATACGGAAGAGGAAATTAACTTTCATTTAAGAAACTTGACCGGACATAAGCACTCCTATGATTTATTCGTTGAGTGAAAATGTTTTTTTTTTCGTGTGCCTCGATTAACGTTTTTTGTTCTACCTGATTGTCTCCTCCACCTGGAATTTGGCTCGTCTTCATTCAGAACAATGAGCCCCCGATGCTGTACAGCCTGGAATACTTAGCTGTATAAGAGCTGCTACATCTACGTTGATGGGAAAAACCAACCCCTGTAGACCCCCTAACCATGGTAGTCAAAATCGCGAGTCAACTCGCAAACTCGTACGAGTTTGCGAGTTGGCTCAGAAAACCGGGTTGAACCGGAAAGAAAAATCGAACCGGTCAAACTCGATCAAAATCGGGTTGACTCGTAAAATCGAGTTGACTCGTTCCGATTTTACGAGTTCGATCGGTTTGAGTTTTCATCTTCAGATTTCAATCTTTCTTTTCAAAATAGTCATTGAAGATGAAGATTGAAAAAGAAGAAAGCAAAGGAGAAGAAGATGAGGGAGGGAGGGCGGCGACGTGAGAGTGAGAGAAGAGAATTGGAATTCTTAGGGTAACCCTAAGAGGTGGGGCTGCCTTTTATATTACTTATAATAATAATAAAAAGGGGGCTTTCTAATGGGGGGTGTTTACGGGGATGGGTTATAACTTATTATTAATAATAATAGTAGGTTTATACGGGTATAAAAATAATTTAAAAAATCTTATTAATTTAAGATAATAAATAACATTAATTAATTTCAAATACAACAATCATAAAAATATACAATTACTTGAAAACATAAAATAAGTAGTTTAAATTTCAAATCTCAAATATCGTGGTCTTTTAATTATATTTAAATTTATTTTAAAATAAATTTAAATATAATTAAAAATAATAATTTTTGTACGGACATATTCGGGTACGATCTTTCTACGATTTTACGATCCAATTTTACTATCCGATTTTTCGGAATCCTTTCGATTCGTGTCAAAATCTCGATTTTGACTACCTTGCCCCTAACATCACACCGGGTGTCCCAAGTAACGTTTGTAGGTCCTAAGTGACACCGTACGAGATTAGCATTTCATTTTTGGGTGTCGTTCTGACTTCTAACATAGATTAGAAGTAGGTCGTGATCATGTTTTAGATAAAAAAAAAATATTTTCAACCATATTTTAATTCAATAAGCCTAAAAAAAACATACAAAACATCTAGTGAAATATATCTTTTGCCTTCAACGACCAAGAAATTGGCTTGAAAGCCCACAATAACTCAAACCAAAATTCTTTCAGGCACGGTAAATGCAAGCATATTAAGGATAAACCTTTCATATAAAACAAACTAATTGATATCAAAATCACTTATGGATGCAATTATCACATATCAAAATCACTTTGTCTATTATCTTTGAAACTAGGAGACAAGAAACAGAAAAATAAAGCTCATGACTACAATTGACTTTATTCTTAAGTTCTAGAAATTGAAGGGAGTAAATGTTTAAAGTCTTAGCTACTGTTTCTATCCTCTCTCGAAATAGGACATAGGAAAAAGTTTGTGACAGAAATTGACCATGTTCTTGAATTCTAAAAATCAAGGGGATTAAATATTTATAATTGAAAAAGCTTGGTGATAACAATGAACATTTCATCCAAACTTTGTTACATCCTTTTCTTACACATTCTTTAATCCTTGGAATACCAAACAATTTGGCTATTTATAGAAGAAGAAAATGAGAACATTAAAAGACTCTAAAAAACGAAGTGTCGTGAAAAAAATGAGAAACAAAATACATGAGTTATAAAATCTAAGATATCCTAGTAGGCAACCAATATGTATAATAAAAATAATTATATCACTTTAGTTTTGAATGACCATATACTAAAAATATATCTCATCAAATGGAGAAAAAAAACTAAGTAAAGAAAAATGAGTATAAGATTCTCGTGTAATTTATGAATACTTCAAAATTCAATAAAAAAAATTAATGAATGTATTTCAATATTTTTATTTAAATACTTCAGGATTTATAAAAAAATATTAAATTGTTTCATCAGAACAATTTAATAGAAAGATCCAGGTAAATAAAAAAGGCACTATTTATATTTACTTCACCGAAAAGTACATGTTTGTGTTAAATCTTTAACATAGTATATTCTATTATGAACAAGTTTCTTGAAACTTAAGGTGATAAAGATTTTATAATTTTGTTTTTATAGATTGAATTTTATTTGGATTTAAATTGTTTACACTCAAAATATTTCTGAACACGAAATTTCATAAAAAAATAAATAAATATTAAATTGAGTTACTTCATAGGGTCCAAATAGTTTGTAATTATATCCGGAAACTAACCTTGCTTTTGGTATGTCACAGTGCTAGACTCAACATGATTTCACGAGAACATGTTTGGTAACGGCATGTGTCCATCCAATGTGCCCACGAATACAAATAAATTATACATATATGTTTTTATATTTGATATTTTCCCGTAAAGATATATAATGGGACGCTGTACACTGATTGAGTTTCCATAACATGAGGTCTCGAAAGCAAAAGTACAAGCGACAAATCTAGCTGCGCCTGGAAAATGAAGGTGTACGCTTGACAGTTGGGACCTGACATCAAGGCAGGCCACGTGGAGACAGGCCATCCATCATGGTGACGTGGCACGATAATGGGGATGCGCCAAGCTTGGAGGAACTGTCCTCCACCAGAAGGGATTGTGGGCCTTATGCGGCGGGGCCCGATGGAAACAGAAGTTTGCTGGGAGCCTTTAAGACAAACCCATCTGGCTACTATCCATATTCATGTGCATTCAGTAATCAATGTGAGTGAAATAAAAAGCAAAGCGAAGCCCATAAAGAAAAACACGATTCCCGTGCCTGTGCTTTGCAAGTTGCAAGTACGCTTCTGCAACATTACTGATTCCTCCTCACTCTTCAAATAATTATCTCACACCCCGCCATCTTTTTCATTACAGATAGATTTTTTTTTTATCTTCAAGTATATTAAAATAATATTCTTCAAAAAAATACTTGATATATCAATACTTCAGAAAATAACAAAATATTTTTAATTTTCTTTCAGAAAAACATAAAATTAACAAGTTCCCGTGAGATCCCATTTCAGATACAAGACATATGATTTAACCAAATACGATTAATGTATTTAAATGAACTCAATAATATGTAAACATATACATAACAAATACAGTGTTTAGTTACGTGTTTCAAAAAAATATTTTTTAAATATTTTTATTTTTATTTTAAATTAATTTTTATTGATGTTTTTAGATTAAAAAAATTAACAAAAAAATTATTAAAAAAATTATAATTAAAATATCAAATAATAACAAAATATTAAAAGTAATAATAACAACACAAGGACAATGATAAATAAAGATCGGAGATCTTGCCGATTGGCACTGCAATTGGCCACATTCTCAGGCATTACTTGGCTCGAAAGAATCCGCTGATAAGCCTGCAATAGGGACATTCAAGACTACCACCTAGCTGGTCCGTTTGGGTAGGTATACAATAAATTCTTTCAACGGAAGAAAATAAAAAGCTCTCCGTGGGGGTGACTTGCTTACCTTTTGGGGCAATTTACTGGCGTTGTATCCTTTCTTTCAACCCCCCTGGTAGTTGAACCCGAGGCCCCGTGACGGGTGACCGCCTATACCCTGTAACAATCATGAACATCACCGTCTACACCCAGTTGATTTTCTTTTTTGCAGGATTATCGGTTAGTTCTTCTTTAAGTGTTTCTTTTTGATATTACGATGAAAAGGTTCTTGTTTTAATTTTTTAGAATATATATGTAGCGATGAAAAGGTTCTTGTTTTAATTTTTTAGAATATATATGTAGCGATGAAAAGGTTCTTGTTTTAATTTAATTTTTTGGAATATATATTTATATTAAAATATATATTTTTATTTTTAAAATCCGAACATTATACTATAAAAAACACTATGTAAATTAATAACTTAATATTCTTTAAGCTAAATATACTCTTAAAACACTCATAGCACAACTCAAAGCTCATTTTGTTTTTGCTCCTGGAAAATTCTTTTGCAAACATTTCTTTTTTGCTTGAATTTAGTTTTTTTAATTTTAATTTTTTATATTCTCAATTCAAATTAAAATTAAAATGTTATTCACGAGTGTTTTTGACAATGCAACCAAAATGTTATTCACCATAAATTTGAAATTGTATTGGCTTAAAATTATCATTATTATGTGTGTAATAATTATTATACATGTGTGTATTTTGAATTATTTTTATATATTAATGTTCAAAAATATTTTTTTAAAAAAATATTATTATAGTATATTTTTAAATAAAAATACAGTAAAAAATAATTATTATGGCAATATCAAGCACACTGCAAATAAAAATAATAATTGATGTGATTTATTTTTATATTGAATTTAACTAAATCCGATGTTTTGAATTTTATTAAAAACATATTATGATAAATGTTATTTTTTAAAATATTTTTTATTTAAAAATATATTTAATTAATTAATTTATTTATTATATCGGCACAATAAAATAATTAATAATTAAAAAATAATTTGTAAAAAATACAGTTGTCAAACATGTCATTAAAACTCTTTTTAAAATTATTTTACATATAAATATATAGGGCAATACATAGAGTGTTATAGGCCACATAGCCATAATGAAGAGAGAGAGAATCTAATGGTGTGGTGCCAGCTACGAAGTTGAAGGATCAAAGCTTTCTCTGAGGTCAAAGCTGGCAAAATATTTTTTCTTTTCCTTGAAGGCCAGGCCACCCCTCTCTCCCCCCCTCCCTCTCTCCTATCTCTCGTAGCTATAAACCAGCTGAGAACACAAACAGGATTTTAAATCCAAAGATCAACCCTCCCTCTATTTCATTGTTCTCTCTCTCTATATATATATTTCTTCTCCCATTTTATCTCACAACCATAAGAAAATTTGTGCTCAGAGTGACATAGAGGGAGTTGTTAATGGTTGATTCTTCTTCAGCAACTCGAAAAATAACAACCATGACTACTTATACTTCTCCTTGTCTTGGCGGGAATGAAAAGAAGCACTGGTGGCTTAGCAACCGTAAGGTAATGGCTAGCATTCTGACTCTTGATCAAGAGGATCTCTGTTTAGCATTGTAATTGGCTTTACATTTCATTTATCTCGCCTTATTTGATCTCTTTCTCAACTGGGTTCTTCTCATTTGAGGATTTCTTCTTCCTCATCATATATAAATATTCATCATTTTTTCTCAAATGGTGTGATGATACAGATTGTGGACAAGTACATCAAGGATGCAAGAAACCTGATTGCAAGCCAGGAACAGAGCGAGATTGCGTCCGCTCTTAACCTTCTAGACGCGGCACTTGCACTCTCTCCTCGCTTTGAAGTGGCTCTAGAACTCAAAGCAAGATCTTTGCTTTATCTCAGACGATTCAAGGACGTGGCTGATATGCTTCAGGACTACATTCCTAGCCTTAAAATCGCAAGCGACGACTCCGGCTCTATTTCTGCCTCTGACAGCTCTTCCCAGCAGCTCTCAAGAGAGAGGGTTAACTTGTTGCCTTCCGTGAACACTGATCCAAGTTTCAAGTGTTTTTCCGTTTCCGACTTGAAGAAGAAAGTGATGGCCGGACTCTGTAAGAACTGCGATAAAGAAGGGCAGTGGAGGTAAATTCCTCGGTTTCTGTTTCGTTTTTAAAGTTGTGGTGTCCGGTTCAACTTTCAATGACGTTATTTATTGTCTAGATCGGTGAATATGTCTGTATGTGGTTTGAGTAAATGCACAGGCAGCCAAGCTTTATTCTTCCTATTCTCTTTTCTTTTAGGACACGGAGGTGGTAGCCATAATTGAGTCTGTTTGAAGTTTGAACTTTTAACGTCCTTAACAAAGGTTTTTTTTTCCTTCTCTGATTCTCCCAAGAGAAAATGGTATTGTTTCTCATAAAGGCTGATGTAATAAATAGCACACGGCTTGCCATGTTTTAACATGATTTGGTCATCTTTTGAGGTCAAAAGTAGGAAAAAACCACGATGTCTAGTGTCAAAAACCATCTCACCTCAAACTGTCTTTGCCTAAATCAGTATGGTATTTTGCTCTTATATTTTACTAGGTTGTAATCGAGTGCAATTAAGTAGTGTAATCTCTTGTAATTGACTGATTAAAAAAATAGAGTTGAATTATAACTTGAGATATCTTGATTACTTGGTAAAACACTCCAAAATCTACTAGTCAAACACGTTAAAAACTTTGAAATGAAAAAAGTCAAAAACTCAATTCAGATACTAACGCGATCGTTATCCAATATTGTTACAGGTACTTGGTTTTAGGTCAAGCTTGTTGCCATCTAGGTCTAATGGAGGATGCCATGGTGCTCCTCCAGACCGGAAAACGCCTGACAACTGCTGCATTTCGCCGTGAAAGCATTTCCTGGTCAGAGGACAGCTTCTCTTTCTCCAACTTCCCGATCTCTAGTGATATATCCACATCGACAGCCCCACCTACCCCGCCGAGAAATTTAACCGAATTCGAAAGCGTTCCACAACTCCTTGCATACATTAAGCTCCTTCTTCGCCGCCGCACAGCCGCTTTGGCTGCCCTAGACGCTGGCCTTCACTCGGAGGCCATCCGCCACTTCACCAAGATCGTGGAAGGCCGACGTGGGGCTCCACAGGGATTCCTTGCTGAATGCTATATGCATAGAGCTTTTGCATATAAAGCTTCAGGAAGAATTGCAGAGTCCATTGCTGATTGCAACAAGACTTTAGCTTTAGACCCCACCTGCATTCAGGCACTGGATACAAGAGCTTCTCTTCTAGAAACAATACGGTGCTTGCCTGATTGCTTACATGATCTGGAGCACCTGAAACTATTGTATAATTCAATCCTGCGGGACAGGAAGCTACCAGGTCCTGCTTGGAAGCCGCAAAATGTTGGGTACAGAGAGATTCCAGGGAAACTTCGTGCCTTGTCTACCAAGATTGAAGAATTGAAGCAGAGAGTTGCTTATGGGGAAACTAGAAATGTTGATTATCATGCTTTGATTGGATTGAGGCGTGGGTGCTCGAGATCCGAATTAGAGAGAGCCCATTTACTATTGAGTTTGAGGCACAAGCCTGACAAGTCTATAAATTTTGTAGAGAGGTGTGAGTTTGCTGATGATAGGGATCTTGATTCGGTAAAAGACCGAGCAAAAATGTCTGCCTTGTTGCTCTATAGATTGCTTCAAAAGGGTTATTCTAACGTGATGTCTACAATCATGGATGAAGAGGCTGGAGAGAAGCAAAGAAAGAAAGCTGCGGCTGCTTTGCAAGCAGCTCAAGCAGCTGCAATCCAAGCCCAGCAAGCAACACAAAATGCCAAATCGGAATCGATCCCATCTGCGGTGGAGATTTCTTGCTCTGATAGGATCGACTGGAATGACAATAAAGTGTCATCTGCAGGGAGCACCACCGCAGCTGTTTTTCAAGGGGTGTTTTGCCGCGACCTTGCTGCAGTTGGGAGTTTGCTATCACAAGCTGCGTTTACCCGTCCAATTCCAATGAAATTTGAGGCACTGAGCTGCTAAATAAGTTGCTGCTCGAGATGTTGCCGGTAGTGGAATCTCTGGTTCATTTTGTACAAACATTATATAAATTTAGGCTACCGGAAAATTTTTGTCCCTTTTTTTCGTTCTCAATTTCTCCTTCTACGACTACCACTGCTTGTACAGAATTTCCAATTTTCTATTTATGGATCTTTGCTTTACTGCTGGGTTTAGTGATGTTTGTTATTGAAAATCTTGAATTATATATATATATCTTTAAATTACTTTGACGTGTTATCTAAAAATAGATTTTAATATATTTTCAAATAAAAAATAACTGGGATTTACTGTTTTGGATGCGGGAAAGATGGGTTCTTGAAATTTGGTGTCCACACATGTAGCCTTGGATGCTGAGAAGCTGGCTTTGGCTTCTCTCCGGTGTCTGATCTGTAGCATTTAATTTTCTCGTGTTAGTTTATCTACGAGCTGACGCGTCTGACATTCCACTAGATTTCATTAATTCTCTGATGACACGTAAGGCTTCCCTCTATCCATTGGGCTGGTGAAAAATATCTGTAACTAAGGAGCGATGAATCCCTTTGCGAGAGTTATGGCTTTTGAGCACAGAAGTTATGGCCGTATCCTGATGGATGGTGGAAGCTGCAGCAGAAAAGGAGTTGTCAGGTTTTTTCAGGGCTGGCTGATGCAACAAAACAAGGCGTCTCATTAAACGTACACTTTGCATCATTCCTGCTTTGGGCTCTGCTTTCCACACATTGATGACTGCCTGAAGCAAAATGTGGAGCCATGGTGGTGATTCGCGTTACAACTGTATTTTTTTTTCTCTTTAAAAAACATACAGATTAAGTTTTTTCTCGGATTTTTATTTATTTTTCAAGTTATTGTAATGTGATAATATAAAAAAAAATGTTGAAACATCTTTTGAATTATGAAAAATATGAAATTTATGGTCTTTATGTTTCAATTATAAAATATAACCAATCCTTCGATGATGTCAAAAGTCAACTTGTTGACATGTCGAAATGATTTGAGATTTTAAATTAAACATATGGGATGGATTGAACTTAACCGATTGACTTAGTAATATGTTATTTTACATGATAATTTTTTTAAAAAAATATTTTAAGGAAAGATTTTAAATTAATTCAAGCCAACCATATAGCTTGTGTATTGAACTAGTTCAGATGGGTTTGTTAACTTTGGATGATGGGTACAATAAGGTTTTCCAACGTCCACAAACCTAATTATATATATATATACTAGCACATTAAAAATCCGAAATAAAAACTGTGGGTTAAAACAGTTTTCATAGCTGTTTACTGCCATACCGTGGAAATATTCAAGGTCAACAATTGTTGCAGCATATAATAAATTGATATATAATAGCCAAGCAATATAATTATTTGAACGGACAACGAAATAATCAAATATCTTTCTAATCTCGTACATACCTAAGATGAATGAAATTTAAGGTTGAGGAAGACTGTCTGCTCTCAATTTTGAATTGTCGGCGACAAAAGATTTCTTAGCTTCACCGCGCATGGTTTAATTCTCCATGCAAGACCAAGAAAAAGAGAGGAATAAAATATAACATAATATTTGCTTAGATGAGTGACCGTATTTTATGTCGTGTATTTTGTATTGTGACAATAATAATTTTTCATTTTAAAAAATATATAAAAAAATATTATTATCTTATTTTAATATCATAAGCAATTTAAAAGTACCCAAACAAATAATTTAAAGTAAATCAAAAAATCAAAAACATTTTTAAAATACAAAAATAAATAGGGTGAAAAACATGTGTGCGTGCTATTCACATTGTTCACTTTAAAGAAGTGGAAGAAAAAAAGAGCTACCAAACCTGCAATGCACTCATCAAATAGTCCAATATCTTTACTCGTTAAAAGCGCTCCCTGTCTTTCCTTACAAGTGATCTGAGAGCTTTTTTATCCTGAGAAACTGGCTTTGTCCTTTCGTTCTTCCACGCTACTCAACAGCTTTATTCCCCTCGTCCGAAATGATTATTATGCATGTGATTAATTAGTCAAATCCGATTTAAATACATCACCACTGGCTATTTTCCTCTCACCCATTGACTCTTAATGAAATCTCAATTAACTAGCTCGAACTTGGATCAAATTACACCGACGATATGTTTAGAGATGGATTTTAATATATACTCTCTGACCCTTGCGCGTTTGTGCTTTGATATGAATGTTCAAGCTAGCTTACATGTTGGTGCTCATTAATTTCACTAATTAATTAATGGATTAGGTGGATATTAACTGATGCAAATTGAACATGCCACGTTGATCTTCTTGTCAGCAATATTGAAATGGAAGACCGAAGACCCACTTCCATGCACGGTGCTGCATGGGATGTGTCGTGCTTGCTCTGAACCTGCATCGTGATGTATCCGTTGAAGTTTATGACACTTGTTCTTTCTATAATATAAAATGGAGAGCTGCTCATTAATTATAAGTTAATTAGAGACAAAAAGTCATGTATATACATGGTGGCTAGAACTATGAAGGTAGCAAGCCAGGGCAGGGAAATGGCCATTAATGGGGGGTTTCTTCCAATTAGCTGAGCTGAAATAAAATGGCAGAATATCACTTCCCAAATATTTTATAAATTATGTTATTTTAATTGCTTTTAATTGTGTCCATTAATCGGTGGCGTAAAGGTGAAAAAATGGTGCCTCACACATCTTTCCCGGGCTTGTCTTTAACCTGTAATTTTTAAAAGGATGGAAACCCACTCCAAGAATGAATTCGTGCCCGTGGCTATGTATCTCATTGTAATCCTCGGATGCTCCTCTGACATGATATCTGTAATATTCAACTTTTGTTTCTATCAGGCGAAATATACAATTATTTCTGAACATTATTTATTTTCTTATGGCGAAAGAAAGGGGCTCGGCACGAATCCTCACAAGGGTGCCCATTCCATCATTTTTTTTTTAATTTATTTTACTGATTAAATAATTAAAGTCGTCAGAGCCTGTGGTGCATCTTTACCAGGAGATGTTTTTTAAAACCTTAATCCCCCACAAGCTTTACGCATCATCGCAAATTAAATTCATGGTGTTTTGTGTAAAGGCCACAACACCCTCTTGGCAGGGTGTATGGATGGGAATGTCTCGAGGGTAAAAAAGGAAAGCACGAAGAGTGAGTGGGTCGAATATGGGATTAGCCTGGAAAAGAAGGGTTTGGTTAAAATAAACACGTGATGTTTGAATGTTGGGAACATTGGAAAGAGGAGAAGTCGTGGCCAGATATGATGATGTCAGGGGCGCCATGTGATGCTATCATGTGCAATGATCTCCTCCTCCTCCTCCTCCTCCTCCTTTTCTTTTTAATTTCCCGATCAGAATGGGAAACCAGGGCTTGTACAAGATACAGATTAAGATTGGATGATTATGTTTGCACCTCGGCCTCTGACGCCTATATAAAACTTTTTTTTTTTTAATTTTTGTTTGATCGAAATATTTAGAATATCAATGGTTCGGTTCGAGATATTTACAGCAGTTCCTGAATTCAAATTCAAATTCATATTTCTTATAAAAATCCGGGATAACAAATATTTTACTGTAAAATTTAAACCTACAAATTACTCAAATAAAAAAAAAGAAATATTTAGGGTTATCGAAAGGAGCGCTAACTAGTGATAGCCATGATATTCGATGAATATGGGTTTCATGCAGAAGCTTTTTTAATACGCAGGACAATGGCACGAGGCATGAAATAATAGACCGCTCGACGCTGAAGTATTATCTGCAGCAATTTTTCTGGTTATATTAATGGAGTAAAATGATTTCTTTCCATTATTATTTGTAGTGTGGTATTAAATGCCTGATCATCTGCCACAAATTCTAGTCTTATCATCCTGATTTCAGGCTACAGTGTCAACCATACATAACACATTGCAGTGAAACTAGCGTTTGACCTACACTACAGAAACAGCTTTACTAATATTATTGATAGTGTGTGTTTTAAGCTAAGCATAAAACTTTTTTATTTTTTTAATATTATTTCTATCTTTGTAGCGTGGGGTTCCAGGAATTAGCAAAGCTTGAAGTCGTAGCAAAGGTTCGTGGCTAATATTTTTCTGCCTTTTCAAATGAACATTTCCCAGATTATGTGCAGGAGATAACTGCTTGAAGACCCAAATCCCAATCCCCGCTGGTCAAGGTGCAGTGTCTCTGAATTTTCAGTTTTCCCTTTTCCCGCTTTCTTTCCTTTTTTACGAATTGTTTTTGCAGGGAGTGGTTGATGAAAGGATTTAACTCTTTATGCAGTATAGCATAATAGGCCCAGGAAACTTCCCAAGGTGGGCCAGATAAGTGGCTGAGTTTAAATCACAGTAATCTCCAGGCCCAATATATGGATCCCGGCCCACATAAAACCGATGACCTTTTTTCTTTTCTTTTTCTTCTCTCTGAGCACCTTATCGAGGGTTGGGGTTATTGATACCCTAATTATTTTCAAAAGGACAGATCTATCCTTTAAATTTATAATTGTTGAAAGAAAAACGACTTTAGCATGTTTATAAACAAAGTTCAAAGAAACCTGATTTCCCTCCATTCCCGTATAATAATACTCCACTGGATAAACAGTATATGCTCCTTTTTAGGATACAAGGAAATGGGTTTGAAAGAAAAACCTGAGAAAATCTAATCAATTTGCTCCTTTTTGAAAACCAAATTTTTGAGATGAACAGTGCATTAGCAACCAGTATAAAGATCAAAACATGCATGTTTCCATCGAAGCAAAGACTTGAGAGTTGTTTCGTGGAAAAGAAATCAAAATGCACGTCAATTGAAAAGAGATCATACCGGTACGTCCATTGATAGCAAATGATGCATCTTTGCAACCAGTTTGTAATGTCCTGCCCCCCTCCTATACCAATTTCAGGATATCCTAATCTTTTTTTTTTAACCAGATGTCCACGCCACAAAAATTAAATCTTGGTCGTACTGTACGTATATCAATTAAAACCCGAAATTCTTGTATGTGCCCATAAAAGTTTCTCCACGGGAACATATTAAGTCACTAATTCTTACAGTAGAAGCATGGTCCTAAGAAAATATATACCTTATAAACCACTTGGCTCTCCGATGTTGTAGATATTCTAATCACCAACAGCGTTTACTCATGAAACTTGTTTGCATCATGAATAATATCTAAACGCCAGAAAAAGGTTCGATTTGCTGACAAATATAAATAAAAGACGTCTTCCGACCTACAAAGTGTAAATTTCAGAATAAATACATGATGTCTTGAACAGAAATTGAACATGTCCTATGATCACCTTGTTATTCTAAGAAGGTTGTTAAATAGATCTACTACATAGACATGAGAAGACTACAGTAAATTCTACACGTTTGGTCACAGCAAACTTCGTTAAATGCAGACATCTTCGATGAAAGCTCAAAGGGTTTCAAGAGAGAGAATAATTGACCTTTAGTGAAGAGCCTTTTTCATTCTTTTCTTCCTAGGGCTGGTTCTTTTACTGCTTCCGCTACACTTCGGACAAAACCAGTCCTCCTCTGGTATACTTTCAAGAGGAGGATCGCAGCAGTCCATATGCATCCCAATCCCACATCCAGCGGAACCACTTTCATCGCTGCATATCAGCATGACTTCCCCTCTATCTCGAGAGCCACAAACTTCACAGGCTATATCATCACCACTATCAGAATCCTCAACAATCTCTTCCGCCTTGCTCAAAAGGTTGGAAAATGACTTCTCTGCCCAGTCATTGGTATTGTACAGTACATGTTTCTCAAGAGAATACCCGGGCTTGCAGACATACTCCACCAAGTAATCAGCGACAATACAGGGTATCTTATGTCTTAAGAACTCTTGAACCCACATATCTGCGCGTGATATGCCAGGGCTGACGATAGCATAGTCAACTCCAGATGTAAGAAAGCGGGTGTAAGGAGGAGAGGTTGCTAAGATGGTACCATCCCCTGCCTTCACTACTCGTTTCAGAGTATCCTGTTTGTCGAGCAGGAAGATGAAAACTGGGTCAAATCATGGATATAAGATAATTGATCAACTAAAAACTATAAACATCCGCTCAGTATCGTTCAGGGAAACGCAAGACCCTAAGAAAGACAGCTTATGCAGAATGTGCCGTAACTCGCCCAGGGAAAAGGTGGCAGTTAAGCATATCTGAGAAGAAAACATACCAAAGGTGGTGTAATGCATTCTCCATAAATGATAATATGCATTCCATAGAAGGCTCCATGACCTGTTCTCTCCCTTAAAAGCCGCCACTTCCTTGGAGCTTCTAAATTAATTGTTCCATCTTCGCTGAGGCTATTCTTGTGCCATTCATAAGATTCCTCTGCCAAGAACCTCCCTGCATGACTACTAGCAGCTAGATAATCAGACCTAAGAATCCACCTGCATTAAATGTATATCTATCAGTTTTAACAGATGGCTCGTAACATTATAGATACTCCATAACAAAACTCATTCAGATGACTTTTCATCTTAACAGGAAACAAAATATATGCTTATAGAAAAAAAATCCTCAGAAGATAAAAGAGGAATGCATAGTTTAACTCCAGCAAATGAAAAATGAATTGCATTGCGAAGTCAGAGACAAGAATCTTGATAGAGGTTTTCTTAAATATTAGTGTTCAAAGCTCAAACTTTAGGCATGAAGCACAATGAACTGCACCTTCCAGACGCTGCAGCAGCAAAGAACTTCTCTGTCCTCCGAATTGGGTCTGGAGCTATGAAGTGTGTTGCCTGGTATGACCATTGATGAGAATCTCTGCAGAATTTTCCTTTCAAACGCCTAATAACTTGCTGATACTCCTTTCTTTGCATCCTATGCCCACTCAATATAAACCATTGCAGTTCACCTTTTCTAACCTTTTGATTAAACTTCATTGGTGTGTTACTAGCATTGGCAGCTGTTTTCCCGACATGCTCATTATCTAGACTCGCATATTGATCTCCTTCAAGAGTACGCTTATTCTCCTTCTCAGTTTCCACGGAATTCTTTGACTTTTTCCTAGATACAGTTCTACTTTTAGCTTGACCAGCAGGACATGGCTCAGTGCTTTCCTTTTCTGAAGCATTCTCCTCAATCTTCTTTCCATTAAGATTCTCTTCCACATCCAAATCTTTCTTAGACTCTGCTTCTTTAACAGCCAAAGTAACAGCCGTCGTCTTCGTCTTACCAGAAGACTGCTTCTTGCCTCTGCTTCCTTCAAAACCTTCTTTCAAGGTTGATCGGTCTCTCTTTTGTATTTCAATTGCATTCTTTCCCTCTGCTGGACCATCACGCATGTTAGCTGCATAATTATTTGCTTCCAATTTCATTTCTATCTTATTGTCTGCTTTATGTGACAAAACAATCATGTCAGTCTGCTCGTGATTGAGCAAACTTTCACCTTCATCTTTCTCCTCTGGAGCCTCAGTTTCATCATCCGTGAAACCTATCTTATCCACAGCATTATCTCCCAACTTATCCCCCAATTTTGTGGCACTTTCTGTTTCCATTTCTTGTGCTTCTGCAACATTGACAGTTGCAGGGGATGTCTCAAGCTCAGTGGCATCAGTGGGACTCCTGTTCTCCACTCTCCCTTTTCCCTTGGCCATACCAACTGTAGGATCATTTTGAGAAGCAGTTACATCTAAGTATATGGAACCTTTTTGGTTCACATTACGTGTCAATTTTGGTCGATTACCCAGAGTCTTCTTGGCAATCATCTTCTTCCTAGCTGGCTTGGTAATGAAGTTATCATTTCCTTCCTGAGGCACATTCAAATCAGAATGCATGCAAGATTTATCTGTCTCTAATCCCTTTTCATGTGTACATGGATCCCCTCCATTCTGTTGCCAATCTTGTGGCTCCCCTGCTTCTGCAACCACCTGTTCAGATCTTTCGGTAGCAAAACCTCCACTATCTGGCCCTCTTACAAAGTTATCCTTTGTCAAGTCACTGAAGGATGGTTTTGGAGTATTCTTATTTGTGTTCTCATTTTCTCCAGTTCCCAAGATAATGTTTTCAAGGAAATCATGATCTTTTGTGAACGAGTTCCTTCTAAATTTTGATGACTTGGCTGTTGAAAAATTGGCATGTGGATTCTGCATAGCATTCATACCAATCATATCATGCACAGGGTGGCCATTATTGCCGAGGGGAGAGTGGTTATTAATCCTAGACAAACCATCCACCAAAGCCATTGGTTCTAAACCTTGACTTGTGTAAGTAACTGATGGACTCCCTGTGACATATGCTTGTGCATCATGATTCATCTTCTGTGATTTAGAGCCAGAACACGAAACATCTGTCTTTTGCTTCTTACTTCCTGGTGCTTCTTCATAAAGTAATTCAACTCCTTTTCGAGGAATTTCAGCACAAGAAGGGCTCGTTATGTCCTTTGCATATTCTGCTTTGGCAGAAGACATATTGACAGATTCGCCTAAGAGAACTTTAGGAGAGCCTCTAATATTTCCCGAGTTCCCAGAGAAGATTGATGATGGGGATATTCGTGAAGTATTCCTTGTGTAACTTGTAGTGCTATACTTTGCATCAGAAGGAGAAGGCCTTTCAACACTTCTAGAAACAAACTCCAAGTGATTGTTAGTTCTTGTAGAAATAGGAGTTCTCCCCTGTGTATCAGGTAAGACATTGGAAGTGGCACCTTTGATCCCACCGGCATCCAGATGGCCAGGCACCTCAGAAACACAAATATTATCAAAGCATGAAGCATGATCATCTCTGCTTCTTTTCCCAGGGGTTACTAAGATATCTTTAGCATTGACAACGCTTGATACACCTTCAGGCCCGCTCAAATTATGTGATATTTTCTGCACTTCCCCAGTTTTGGGCATTTCACAAGCCTTGAATGTTCCAACTTGCAAGCTCTGAGGACTCTTATTCACATTTTCATAACTTGGTTGCATCACACTGGTGCCCTCAGCTTCATCCTCGGAGTCTTTTGCTGCAGCTTCCAGCATTTCCAACTCATGGCCACTGTTCAAATAGAGCAATAATTAGCAGTATGTACACTAGATCCAAGAATTTGTA
Source organism: Salix exigua (assembly GCA_032356905.1). Taxonomy (NCBI): domain Eukaryota; kingdom Viridiplantae; phylum Streptophyta; class Magnoliopsida; order Malpighiales; family Salicaceae; genus Salix; species Salix exigua. Next base: position 7,594,343 of record CM063601.1, read on the forward strand.
TATGAAACAATAGTTAAGCAGACAATCAATGATTAGAAAACCTTAGCTTCCTAATGAATGCATCATATATGTATTTGTTTCTCTCTTGCTTTCTTTTGGAAACAAAAAGGTAATATATCTATTTGTTTCTACTAATGCAATTCATAGAGATGCTTATTTTGCGCAAACATATAATGAGTGAAAGATCCCCACCGAAGAATAGCCAGCCATTCAATAATGGAAACAATATAGTCACAAGGTACAAGTGTTAATGTGTGATAAGTAACTCTGAACTCAACATCTTGGGCCGTAGGGAGCACAAAAGGATATAGTACCAGTTTCCATGGAATTAAACAAAGAATCATGCCATCACTTCTACTCATAATTCTGAAGGTAAGAAATATCTGATCAAAGAAACAAAAGTACCTCATACAATCTCATTGCATCATTTATGCCACTCCTTAATAAAATTCAAACTCCATAAAATGGGCTAAAACAGTTCAAGATTTCTTCTATTGTGATATGCAGTTATGCACCGGTTATTCTTAAGGAGTAAATAGTGATGTCAAATTTATCATGTTGAATGCTACTAACCCAACAAGTTAAAATGTCTCACCTCTTGCTATAATTATCTTCCGGGAGAAGCTCCCAATTTCTTAAGCTGCAGTAGAAAGATATCCATTGATTATGTGAGATACTTATCTACTTCAAAGTGTAAAGAAAAAAAAAACCAACTCAGAGGTCTATGCTTGAAAAATATAAACAAAATTATAATAATAATAATAAAAAAAAACAATCACCTTTCTTCCAACCAACGATGATTAACAAGCTTTATCTTCTTGATTTTATTGGCAAGCACATACTTCTCACCTAGACAAAGTGAAAGCATCTAATTGAAAAACTAATCTAGCCAGGCACTCACACTATGCCGGAACACAGTATGAAAAGCTCCATAGGAGCAAATGATAAATTAGCAGCAAGTAATAGTAAGATTATGTTCTTCACACGAATGCAAGCACGCAACTGCTCAAGAAAAATTTGACTTTCTAGGCAAAAAACTACCTCGGTAGAATAAGTCTTACTCACACTCATGCTACAGACTAGATCAACATCAAATTATGAACAGAAGGTAGAACATAAATCAACAAGTGGGAAATGAGGGGAAAAATTCAATACTGTTAAAGGAGCACAATATCCAATGTATAGAGGAGAGAAATCCTATAAAGCTAAGTTTAACCAAAATTTCTTTGGCAAAATATTTCTGTTTTGACAGTTTAATGATTTTGCCATCTGTACCTTTCTAGATCTAATATCACTCGTCTGCTATAGGAAGATGATAATGTGCATAACTTAGTCCATGATGACTGCATATTCAACCAACCTAAGCCTCGGTCCAAAACCGTTGTTCCTTCAAAACATACGTCCAACAACCAGCAGCTAAAATGTGCTATATGTTATATGCAATGAATACAGCAAGCTTGGAATACTTGGTTTGCTTATTGTATTAAACAAGAGCATATTAAAACAAGTAAAAGAGGAACTGCTTATACGCATGCAACAAGAGCTGTCATCCAAGTTCATTCATAATGGTATTCATTGTGTGGAGATGAAAACCGCACCTTCAAATTTGTAGCAGATGAGATGAGTAACTTTGTTAGCAACCAATGGCTTAGAAAACTGTGCCCCCATCAAACCAACCATGGTCTGAGAACAAATAACAGAAAACTCGTAAAAAATTTATTTCATTCCCAAATGCTCATGAAAGCTAACAAAATGAGCAACGCATACCATAATGTCATCTCGATCTTGGCGTTGGTACCCAGTCAAGCATATAATTAAATTCTTAGCACCCGGGATTCCATTCAAGTCTCTAAGTGGTCGGTACATAATCTATTGTACAAAAAGTTAATCATTAATATCACAAATGAAGAAAAAAAGTACCAAGAAAATCGAAAACATTTTGGGCCTTGATTAAAATTACATTGCAGGGAAAAAACTCACCGAAGTGGCATCAGCAGGCATCCCAATATCAAGACTATGATCAACCCATAACCCTGTTACAACTGTCTTTCCATCGTTTCTTGCACCAACACACACAGGATCATCCTAGATTGCATTTAAAAAAAAAAGAAAGAAAGAAAAAGTGTAGTGATTAAATTAGTAGTTCAAAAAAACTGAAAATAACAATAATTAAGGACTCACATAAACAATGTTATCGACAATGACGTGAGTGCAGTCCTCGCTGCACTGACCAGCATCGATGCCGCCACCTCCAACAAGCTTTGATTTAAGCTGCACCACATTGCAAGGATTAAAATATACGCTCTTATATTTTCCCCTTGATCAATTAAAAGAAGTAGCCATAATTTCAGAGAGAGAGAGAGAGAGAGAGAGGAAGAAGAACCTTGGTTTTGTTGACGGGATCAAAACCAAAGAGAACGAAACGGACTCCGATGAACGTTTTGGAAGGAGAATCTGTTTCCAGCATTGAATCGGATTCAAATTTTATTTAATAAAATTGGGGGAAATGAAGATTTTATTGTACAGGGAGAGAGGAAGAAGAGAGTGTTATTATAAGATTAGGAAGTGACTCTCAAGTCAAAAGAAGAGAATAGAAGAAAACAGAGATAGAGATATATTTCTGTACTGTATGAATTGTAGGCAAAGCTTGTGGAGGAAGAAGAGTGGAGAAAAATTATCAAGTGGGGACTGTCGAGAGGGAGGGAGGGAATTGTATATATATATATATTTTTTAATTCATGTGCCGAGGCGGGAGGGGGGAAATTAGTGGGAGCGCCTCCACGTGAGAGGACACGAGTTCGGTGCCCTGACCGAGATGGACCGTCTAGCGAAGTTTTATCAATTTAATTACAAGAGATTAAATTACGTCTTTGAGGGTAGATTATTTTAAAAATAATTTTTATTTAAAAATATATTGAAATAATATTTTTTAATTGTAAAAAATTATTTTTAATATCCTATAATGAAAATAATCTAAATATATTAAAAAATAATTTAAAATAAAAAAAATCAAAAATATTTTTCAAACATATTTGCAAACACACTCTAAAAATATAATAGGTGGGAGGTTATTTTTTTTAACATGACAATCCAATGTAATTTGGATAAAGATCGGTGTCAGATGTCCGTTACTCAGTCGTATCTAGGTTAATTTTAACATGAAAAAAAAGGTGAGTGTTGTTAAGTATTTGTTTTTTTTTTATGAAGAATTTTAAATATAAATTGTAAACTTGACTTCAACATTCAGTAAAATTATTTTAAATTATTTACACTAATAAATATTAAAAAATACTTTATAATTATTTACACTAGTACGTGTTAAAATTAGTATTTCAATCTCACAACCCAAATTGAAATTAAGTTTTTCCCCCCTGCAGTTTCTAGTTATTTTTTGTTTTTATTTCAGCATTTAAATTTGAATTGTTAAAAATTAGACTCTGAGTTTGTTTACTATTAGGTTGTCTTGGTCTCATAATTTATATTAAAGGAGTAAACTAAAATTAGTTGGCTTGATTCATTTGATGGGATTCTTTTTTAATGAAATATTTTCTTTTCTGATTTCACCCTTCAACAACTCAAATTATTATTAATTTTATTATTTAATATTAAATTATTTGGAAATAGAGTTTTCATGGTTTGTTTTTTTATTGTTTTCTAAAAACTTATTTTAGTCTCGCAAATTTAGATTTTTTTTCTTGATTTCAATCTTCAACATTAAATATATTAAAAATTAAGCTTTATATATTTATTTATTTATGTTCTCAATCTTCAACATTTGTATTTTTTTATAAAAAAATCTTTTCACGAGGTCTCAATAAAAAAATTAATTTTATCTCTACCTCATTAAAATATGACTTTCATGATTTTACAATGTTACCATGGTCTCATAACATGAGTTGTGTATCCTGTAGATTAACCCTATTTGATCTAGTATATCTCTTGTCCTAATATTTTTTTAAAAAAATCGTTAAATATATGCTACATCAATATTTTTTTTAAAAAAAATAACATGTAACATGTATTGGTGTTGTTTGAAATATGAACAAATCTTATAGCATACAATTTGGAAATTGATATAAAAAAGCTAAATGGCGTGATATTTTTATTGTTCCAAGATCACTGTTAATCATCTATTTTATTCGATGAATATTGTGTGTGTCAGTCTATATATCAAATTGATTTTAATAAATAAAATAATTGAATACAATAAGGTAAATAACACATGTTATGATATTAATTATTGTATTTTAATCTTTTAAAAAAATTCTATAAAAAAATTACAAAGCTATACTTGATTCACGGGTTTTGCAAAAGTGTCTTTTTTATTATTATTAATCTTTAATTTTTTTCATGGTCTATTTTTTTCTCATACAATAAAAAAAAGATTTCAAGTGAAAAATCATGTTATTAAACTATATAAAATATATGAACGAGACTTGGTTTTTAAGTTGAATAAGTTAAATCTTTTTTTAGATCAGTTTCTCAATATTTTGATTTTGGGTTGCTTTTAAAAATTTTAAATTGTATATTTTTATTATCATATAATTAAATAAAAATAGTATCATAAAAATAAAAATAAAAATTACAATTCCACTAGAGTTCATAACTTAGTTCACAAGTTTGACGTGATAACTTGAGTTAATAAATATCTTTGTAAAAAGAAAAAAAATACAATGATATTTATTAAAAATAAACTCTAAACATATACATGTCAAAAATATTGAGAAATTGTGAATATAAGAGCTGATAAATAGAAACTTATAATTTTGAATATCATTATTTATATTTAATTTATTTTTAATATTACCGCTCATATTTTAGCTAATATAATTAAACACAGTACAATATGCAAGTCTTAAAGAATGCTATGTGAAATTGATTTTTTCTTCTCATTTTTATCATTTTTTAATTTTTTACATCAAATTTGGTATCTATTTTTTAATTAATATTTGGTTTTTGTTTGAATTATGTTTTACAATTTGATTTTTCATAATTTCATCATCTTACATTTCTTTCCCTATTAGATTCGATAGTCATTTTTTTAATTCAATTCTTTTCTTACTTTAATATATATATATATATATATATTTAATTTTATCTTTTACCATTAAAAATCTAATTTAGTGATTAAGTTTGAATATAAAATTCTACGAGTTACGAGTTTTATTCTCTTATGAAGTTCATATTTTTTTATCTTTTATTATTTATTTAATCAATAATCAAAAAGGTAGTCATGTACTGAGTGTATATATAATATTGCAATACAAAGTATTTTTTGATTGAAATATATTTTTTCAGGTTTAATATGGGAGTGCAAATCACTTTTCAAAAGGTTTTTTTTTTGTTTGTCTTGTTAGATAAATAAGTTTAATAATAAGCTACAAATAATTAAATGTGTGGACCCATAGTGCCTATGGTTTACCTGATAAAAACTCCTCATCCTCTTCTTTTGTGGTTTTTTCGCCTACTCTCGGCTCCGCGGTTGGGAAAAAGCTGCTGTTTCAAATCCAATAAACTCCATATTAATCTTGGTTTTCTCGAGAGGGTTTCCTTAAGATCTTTGAAAACCCCATTTTGTTGAGGTATATTCTCTAAATTACATAATTAAGTTTGATTCTGTGTTGGGGTTTCTGTGTAGTGTTTAATCGAGGCTGTATTAAGCTTAAAATAAATTTAATTAGTCTGATTCATATTCTGCGAATAGATAGATGGGTCACTTTTCTACCTGAACTATTGTTGCCCAGGCTCGATCTTTGTTTTCTATTTTTTCTAATAGGGTTGCATTGCCGTGTTGTCTTAATGCCTTGCTTCTTGAAAGGCCCTTCAGGTGTTCGATCATATGCTTAAACAAGTTTCCGAGGGGAGGTGAGAGTTTGCTGCTCGTTGTATTTTCACTGGCTCTAAAAGTTTTTAAAGTAACCAGTAAGATTTCACTATTCAAAAACGGAACAAAAAAAGGCCACTACAACTGCGTATTGAGCGTTGCAAGCTGGTTCCCAGGGAAATTGTTGTCGATGTGTTTTATTCTTAAAGCGAATGATACTAGCGGTTGTCCCAATCACTGCCACTACCATTCCTCTTTCAACGATGTTAAATTAGGTTTTATTATGTTAGACTGGGACATGTCTCTCTTGTGCCTATGCCATATTGTTTTTTCATATTTGCAGCATTAATCTGACTGGCCATTGAAGATAAACTGTGAGACATTTCATAGGAAGTTACCTGGAATAGAAGATGAACACCTCCTCTACAGGATCTTCATCGAAATCGAAAGCTGGGTCTTCTTCACAGCCTTCAGAAACTTCATTTAAGCGAAAGCGCGGGGTGTTTCAGAAAGACTGTAAGTGAGTGAAATGACTTCCTTTATGCAAGTTTTCTCATGGTTTATTTTGTTGTTGTTAATTTTCTACTTTCCCCCCCTCACAGTGCAGCACATGATGTATGGTTTTGGCGATGATGCAAATGTAAGTGTTGCCATCTTATCACCATAATATAGTTTTCATTGATAGAATGAGGTTTTCTCCAGGTAAAAACAGATCTATAACTGTTTACTATTTTTATGCATTTTGCAAAAATTGTTTAGTGATGATCATCTACTGGCTATATAATTTGCAATGCACTCTCCTGAATCTAACGTGACAAGTTTGTAAAAGTACTTTCCATCCTCTCTCAAATTACCATATGGTAGCACACAACATTTGAAAGAAAAGTGTTTTAAACCAACCTGGACCTCTGAAGGCAATATATTAGAACTTAAGAGTTGCAGCATAATCAATCTGTCACCTTAAGGAAGGAGTGGGGATCTGGTTAAAATAACTTTCTTAGAGGCTATTTCTAATTGCTTGATAGGCTCATGAATCCATTGCATTAAATAGTAATAACTTAAAATTACCATTGTCAAGAGATTATTTATTACGGCAGACCTTTTCTGTACTTGCTGCAAGTAGATAACAGTCTCATCAATAATAGTCAGATAACTGCCGAGGAAGTCTCTTGTCATTGATATCAAACATCTGTGTAAAAATCAGTTAGTTTGGCCTGCCATTGAATATACTTACACATATCTTCTGCTGCTTAAGCAGCCACTCCCAGAGACTGTGGCACTTGTGGAGGATATTGTTGTGGAATATGTTACGGAATTGGTAAGCATCTTTTTATGTTAGTAATTCTGTCCCACTTTAGCAAGATGGTATCGTAGTATCATGTTCATATGTGGCTTCTTTTTTTGCAGGCACATAAAGCCCAAGAAATGGGATCAAAGAGGGGAAAGCTATCAGTTGAGGATTTTCTGTTTCTAATTCGCAAGGTACTTTTAGCAAAGAGTTTTGCATTTACCATGTTTTAGGAAAGTCTGTAAATCAGATTTTCCATTGTTCTTTTGCCTGTCAAGAGTTAACTGGCGCAAATTGTTAACTGGTACACACCTAGAGTTACCTAGTTCCTTTTCACAGAAATAAAAAGTGAAAACCATTATATATATATATAAGAGTAGCAGGATGGGTAATGGCGGGGGTGAACACCTCCTATAATTTAACTGTCATAACACATCTACATAATAGCACAACATATTGATGAAGATCCCATTCCCATTTATGCTCTCAGTCAAGTAAGATCAATTTGTTCTTTTGAACAGTGGGTTCATGAGAGCACTTATCACTGCATGTATGGAGAACGATTTGAACCCTGCTATTGCTATTAATACCTGGCTTTGAAGACCAACTTTAGTGACCACGCGGACAGCCATCACTGCCATGCTTTTTCTGCCCTATATGTCTTACAAGCTTCAAATGCAGTCATAATAGTTCTAGCTTTAATATGTTTGTATTTAAACCAAACCAAATCTTTGACCTGCAGGATCCTCCCAAGCTTAACCGTTGTACAGAGTTGCTGTCTATGCAAGAGGAGCTAAAGCAAGCAAGGAAGGCTTTTGAGGTTGATGAAGAGAAGCTAGCGTCAACGGAGTGACATGGGTAGCGTCAATCCAAGTTTAAAAAGTTTCTCTTAGCAAAGGTGGTGCAGACCCATTTGAAAGGTTGGAATCCATCATTTCATGCTGTAACAATAGTCAAAGCAATCTGCGGAAAGGATTTCTGCGAACTTCAAGAATTGCCTTCCTAAGTTTTAGTAGTTGGCACACGAAGTGGACTTTGAGTTGTAAATTAGCCTTATGGCAGCATTCTTAATTATGGATCAAGAATCTTAACTATTGATCCATGCGGATGGCTATGCAAGTGCATAGCGCCTCTGTTCCTCCCAGTTACCCTGACAGAAAAACAGCATCTTGAATGCTCTAGAGTTTTACTTTGTTCATTTCCTAACGTCTATGAATCTCCTGGAGTTAGTTTCTTGGTTGACACAGCTCTATATTATCTTATATATGAAGTTCAAGATTGAATGTCATTTGGTTGATTTATATATGCGTACTTCAAAGTGAATTTCACAATATTTCAGCAATAATTAACACCACAGGCAAATAACTAGATGGTGGTAACATCAATCTTCTTCAATTCATTTGTGTGAATCACCAACACGCGTACAGGCAAAGGTGCACTCATCTGTACGAGGCTGCTCAGCAAGGGGTGAAAAGTTCAAAGAAAGGGAATGCAGGGGAATAATTGGCTTTCTGGTTTTCCATATATAATGCCTGGTTACTATGCTACAGTTTCAACCCTAGCCAAGATCGCCATGGCCTTCAACTTCTGGCATTTCATAAATACTTTCCTTTTTTTCTGTGCTTAAATTCTTGCTAGGCGGTGAGAGCATAACATTAGCGAGAGCTTTTCCCTCATGCACTCGTTAGAAATTATGTCCTATACTTTTCGTTAATTACTACCCATTCCTTTCTCATTCTGGCTACGATTTGATTCGGAAAACGACCAACTCCCCGTTGTTTTCTTTCTTTTGGCACAGAAAAAAAGTCATCTACACTTCCATAAATCCGTTTCCAGCCTCTAATTCATATTTTTACGTCTAAAATTCAAAACATGTTTTATACTCGATTAAACTTTTGCTCACAATAACATTATTAGACAGAATCAAGGCTTAAGATCTACAGAATTCAACTCCTGTCATTAACCAACTCCACAATGTTTTCTCTTTAGGTGTATAGTGAACGTTTGAGAAGTTTTATTATTATTTTAAAAATAGTAATTAGTATTTTTTAGGGTTTTATATTTTTATTTTCATAATACCTGCAAGAAATTATTATAATATATATACTTAAGTTTTTCCTCTTATATTTGATATAGATAAGTTGTATTTACATGATGAATTTATAAAAAACTAAAATCTTTTGTTGACAATAACTAGCATCAACTTCTAAGGTAAAATAGACGGTCTGCTGTAGACAAAGCAGGCATATGAAGCAGTCATTTACCACATAAAAGCACTAAAGCAGTTCATTGTTTATTTCAGTTTCTGTTGAACCAATTTCATTAAGCAAACAGGAGACAAGTTGTAGCTCTGATACATCCCTCAAAACCAATTTCAAGGTGGCCTTGAAGCACATGGGGCATGACACAAATTAAGGACTCCATTGACAGCAGAATGTCATTCTTAGCAGTGCAGAATGAATTGTGTTTAATCGTAAATCACTCGAAATTCACAAAAATCAGGCAAATGAAAGTCATTTCCAATCAAAATGGAGCACAAGAATGCCTAGAGAAGTTAATTTCTCTTTAATTTTAGGTTCTATTGTACTTCTCGTAGACAATTCATTGAGAAAGCAAGAGAATTTTAGCTTAGATGGGCAAAATCTTACTAATTTGTATGCTACTCCGCAACAAGGGTAAAAAACAAATACCTTGCACAGCAGGCTTTCAGATTTTCTATATAATGCCATGTTACAATTTGAACAATTCAGGACATGAAAGAAATTAATTTCTACACCCTAACCAAGAACTTCCTTGATCTTTATCTTCTGGTTTTCTGTTAGTGATGTGGGGAAAAGAACCTCAAACGTGATGTAGAGATCACCGTTCTTCGTGCTAAAATGCAATGGCATTCCCTCCCCCTTGAACCTTCTTACTTCTTTGGGTTTGGTGATTCCCTGAACACAATTTACATGTAACCTTCTCACGTACAGAATCAAATAAATAAAAACTGCAAAAAAAACTAGGAGAATATGTGAAACTTACCTTCGAGCTAATGTCCACCAAATGCTCATCAAGATGCTTAATGGTCTTCTCAAAACCAACAAGCGCTTGAACCTGGTAAAAGATAAAGGTTAGAAAAAATCAGCTCGACATTAAAAGCGGAACTTGTGTCACATAACCTTTAATGCAAAAGGGTTAAAGGATACATCAATCAGCAGAAAATTTACCAGTGTTATGGTGACAGTTGTATGCAAGTCATTGCCTTCTCTTCTGAAGATGTCATGAGGTGCTGTACGAATTCGGAACTGCCAAGAGCATGACAGATTTTTTGTTTTGTTTTTGTTTTTCAAGTAAAAACAATAAATATCAGTAGTAATAAAACCATATCACAAGTGTAGTTAAAACTAACCTTCAAATCACCAGGTTCTCCATCAATTATAGGCTCACCGTCATCATAAAAAACCACCTCCTGTGACATGCACAGTAACATTATGCTAAAAATGCAAGACGATACTACAAATAAGGATGCCACACAACCATGCCAAATAATAAATGTTATCTCTGCTGTAAATTTGGCAAACCAAAAGGCTACACGATTTATAATACAAGTTCCACAAGGTCAAATCCAAACATCTGATCCTAGATTTTAATAATTATGAAAAATTATGGCAAGGAACATAATTGCAGATCTAACAGCGAAAATTGTAGTTTGCAAACTAAATCACGAGAGAACAATATTCCATAGATTTTGAAAATGCATAGCATATGACATGTAGATGAACAGCTCTGGGCAACATGATAAATCTGCAGATTGTTCACAAGTTAAGTGCATTTTCATATGGCAAGTAGGACATTGTCACATTGCCCCAACATTCCATGTTTGATCACATTCCAAACAGCAGTTGAGAGTTCTAATTGCTTATCATCGTCATACAAATAGGCAAAGCATTTAAGTTACAAAACTGCAGATGCAAAAGCACACAAATAAGAAGCCTTTTCTAAAATCTAAACAGAAACAGAATATGAAAAGCCAAAAAAAAGGACCGATTAAAGGGTCATTGCATGCAGCTTATAGCTGAGACTTCCATTAGTATTTTCAAGAGAAGGGCCCTTTACTATCACCATATACACGGCTTTCATAGGTGATAGGCAATAAGCATTTGAAAAGGAAAGAGAAGAAGTTCATGACAACTTCCATATGGATGCAGCAAAGGAAACAAGAAAGTACTTCCAAAAGTAAACTTCAAAATCTTAGAACATAATGGTGCAGAGAGCTTACTTGTCCATCTTGCATGCCTTTCTCAATATCAACTGTGAGAAAATATCCCTCCCTTTCATATTTGACATTTTGACATTGCTCACAGACCTGGAAAAAAAAATAGAAAATGTAAAAAAGCTAAAGAGTAACCTTATAGTACTGGAGTTGGCACAATGATGGACAATTGAACCTACAAGGGGTCAATATACTCTCACCACTACGTTACTTATAAATATTAAGAACAAGATTCACTGGAACTTCCACAACAGGAATGTTAAGCAAATTATACCTGCTCTGTCATCTGCTGAAACATCCCTGGACCAATTTGCTTGTGGTAAACTTCATTTCTGCAGTTACAACGTCTTTTACCAGGGGCTGGCTTTATAACATTTTTTTCCCTCCAGACCTAAAGAGTAAAAAAAAAGTGAAGCTCAATAACAAACCAGACCAAAATCTTATTGCAATAAGAATGTTGGGTATCATGTACATACATACAGATGCATGTTTCTCCTGTTATATCATATTTTACCTGCTAGCTTCTGAGAAAAACACAGGACACCAACAGCATTATACAACTGCCACAGCTTAAAGTTAATTTTGGCTCCTCCTAACTATCTTTGCACACCAAAATTCCCATGCCACAAATTCATTAAGATAAGTGCTAGCATCAGCCGTGACAGTCGCATCTAAACTGTGCATGCAATGTAGACTACTCACATCAGCATGTTAAACTAGCCATATGTGTATTGCATGAACGGTCCAGAACATCCATCAATCACACTAATGCTAACAATCCATGTACACTCACACACACACTTAGTTTGGAAGCAAGATATGCAATGCAAGAAAGACTCTGGTGCTTTTCTTCTGCCGCAACATTCTATTATATTTTACCAAACATATCATAAAATCTATAAGTTTGGCAACACATAATGTAATGTGAAGCATCCTTCTTTGGCTACATTTGATTACATAGGATATTGACACTGTTCTGAAAATGGTTTGAGAGTATAGAATTTATCTCATAGACTGCTGCTTAAATTTGCAATTGGAAACTTATTAGCTCAACGCAACTAAGCCTTATCCCATTGAAATAACAGTGCATCTACACGCAACTTCCCATAAGAAAGGCTAAAAGCAAACATCATCTATTGCATCACACGCGGTTTACAGGACTTAAGAAAAAAGTGTTCATCCTGCACCAATTGAGTTCAATTTCCACAACAAAATGGTCAATTACTGAATTGAATTCAAATGTCCCTCACCTTCAATGAGCCACCCATATATAGGTCTTCCAGTGTTGCATCCAATTCTACAGTTACATCATCACCCTTCACGATTTTCTCTTCCTCTTCCGTTGAACCTCCACCAAAAAATCTTAAGAGAAAATTTGGTCAGCAACATGAGGTTTTGAAATTAGGATTTAAAAAAGAAAAAAATTATGGTTAGGCACATACAAATGTTCAACACAAAACCATGTTCTTTCTTTAGCAGAAATGTTGTTATCCGCTAAAGTCAAGTGAAATGCAATTTATAAAAGGATAACAGACCCACTAACTTAAAAAAAAAAAATCAGTACTAATACTCTCCACTTGTGCGTGAGTCTGGTGGTAGTCCTTGGATCTGGGACAGCAATAGCTGATCAGCACAGTTAAATAGCAGTCTATGCAGGCATGAAGGGGGTGCGAGCAAGGGAGAGCATGCTACAAATTTAGGGTGTTTTGAGACTAGACCAAAACGGAAGCATTAAATCTAGGGATACCAATGGTCCTAACTCCATAACAAAACTAAAATGCAACAAAATGTCAACTAAGTTGGTTTAAGCTACATGAATTGCAAAAGTTTCATACCTTTTTGATCTGAATACTACTAAGCATTGAAGAAGAAATGAACAGGCGGAAATAGCATAATTAAAAAATACAAAAAAAAGGGGAACATACTGGCTAAAAATATCTTGAAAATTCATTCCTCCTCCACCGCCTCTGCCTCCACTAGCCATATGCTGCTTAAGTCCCTCCTCTCCATACCTATCGTAAATACTCCTCTTCTCGCTATCCGATAACGCCTCATACGCTGAATATTTCATTTACCCACACAAAAATCAATCAATTAATGGAAAAGCATAAAACATTAGTTCGAAAATTAATTAAAACAACAAGAAGATACGCACCATTGTTAATCTCGGCAAAACGCAAATTAGCTTCTTCATTTCCCGGATTCTTATCAGGATGATACTTCAAAGCTAGCTTTCTATACGCTCTTTTGATCTGCTCGTCTGATGCGCCTTTAGGCACTTGCAATACTTCGTAATAGCTCTTCCTGCACCACCATTATTTATTAGCTAATTTAACTCTGTAAAAATAATATTTAAGCGTCAAGGAGTGAGAGATTGAGAAAGGCGCACCCTGCAATGGCGATAATAGCGTAGTGTGATAGAGCCACGCATAATAACAACAAGAGCTTTGTTCTTCGATGCTGATGCGCCATTGTTTAGATCACAAAATATCAGGAGGAGAGGATTGGTGGATCTCTCCGAAATTAATGAGCTCTAGGGTTTGTAATAGCCAAGCCTGTTGATGATTTATTCCAGTGCTGAATGACTAGTCTCCTCAGAAACTCTCTCTTTCAAATTGTTAAAAGGAAGATCTCTTGTTATAATGTTTGTGTTCGTTCCATGGGATAGCCTAAAACCAAGGCTGCCTAGAGTGGCTGGAAGTATAACCGCAAACACAAGGCAACGATGACTTTGACTTTCTTTTTGGGAACAAAACGGAGACTTGACTTTGCGACGTGTTCTTTCTTCAAACCAACCAATGAGAGAGGACTCTATGTTGTCCCAACGAATCATGTCATGACACGTAATCATTTTGCTTTTCGTTTTGTTCCTTTGGTCACGGTGCAGCAATTGCAAGTGCAACTTGAAGGTTTAATTCTAAACGACGTCGCAATTCTAGTTAAGAAATGTGTCTCGGAAATGGTGCCCAGATCCATAATGGACTTCAAGCCTAGGCCTGTGAACGATTGGACTAGCCATTATGGAGCCGAAAAAAGCGAGAATATGAATCATTAAAGCCCGAAAACATATTGGTGTCGCTGACGTTGCTGCCCGGCCTGCCACTCACAAATCTAAGACATACTCTTGCTCCATGCATTTTCTTTTCACACATATTTTATCATTTTATATTTTATTAATATAATCGTCGGATAGCCTGTTCTAGTGTAATATAAATGATCTCCTATGAAAATCCATTTAAAAAAATCAAAACAAATTACTTTAGGCTGAAATACAACTGAGAAAAGTCTTGATTACATCAGCATGAAGTTTTTCTACAACTAATCGAGGCTAAAATCTTAAAATAGGGTAGGGTACTGTGTGTCAAGGGTCATGGTGGACCGGCTGATGGCGGTTACACGGATGCAACGGGGGGTATCAACGTGGAGGTGCATGCCTCGTCACGAGGCTCTCGACGGTGGAGATGCCACGACTGTGCTTCTGTTTTAATGTCTCGTGGCACAAATAATACCACAGATCTATGCTCATCAATAGCCCACGCACGCTGTCCCACTCCTAGAAACTGCCGCTATAAATTTTTCATTTCACAGTGAGGAAACAATCCTCACACTCACTCTCGGCTATAATCCAAAGTGACACTTTTTTAAGTCCAAAAGTTACTCCCAGGCAGATAGCAGTATCGATCTCTCACTGGAGACAAAATGGGGAGGGCACCTTGTTGTGAGAAGGTGGGCTTGAAGAAAGGGAGATGGACCGCAGAAGAGGACGAGAAACTGACAGAGTATATTCGAGCTAACGGAGAAGGGTCCTGGCGTTCACTGCCCAAGAATGCAGGTGCTTGATCGTTTGCCTGGTTTTCTTAAAGATAGTCATTATGGGCTGCTCATAGAGCGTGTAATTGACTTTATTTTGCTTCTTTTTTTTTGCTTTTTGAAGGACTGCTTAGGTGTGGGAAGAGTTGCAGGTTGAGATGGATTAACTATTTGGCAGCTGACTTGAAGAGGGGAAACATATCTGCTGAGGAGGAAGAGATCATCGTAAATTTACATGCTTCTTTGGGCAACAGGTGAGTTCATCGGAGCAGCATTTTCATCCTTTGGTTGCTCACCTGAGTATTTTAATTTCTACCCCTCCGCGGTTTTCTTTTCTCTGCTTCCCCTTTCTTTTCAGTATCTCGGAAGATTCCTTCATAATATTGATGGGGTAAATTAACTGGTAAAGATCTAAGACAACAACCTTTTTTCAGCAATCACGATTACGTGAATTGCATGTGAAGTGGGAGTAACTCTAGAATTGTTCTGCTAAAATCAAAAGGAAAATACTTCTTCGGGAAAAAGTTGTATAATTTTTCAAAGGAAAAATGAACAAAAATAGAAACTATACCTTGTTATGCCTTCATTCCTTGTCTGTCCGGCGAGAGAGAAAGGATTTTTGCGTTTTTTACACACACACACATGTTTAATTACTGTTTCATGTATACTTTGAAAAAAATTAAAAAATATATTTGTTTTATTTTAAATAAATATATTTGATGCTTTTAGATGATAATAATTTTAAAAAATATATATTATTTTGATATATTTTAATATAAAAAATATTTTAAAAAACTAACTTGTAAAAGCATGCATCGGAAACTGAGGCTATATTGTATCAGTTATTGGTTAAGCGGTGCTTAGTTAAGATTCAAAGGTGTGATTTCGTCAAATGTTCAATTCTGCCCCTACAAGTGTACGGAAATCCCAGGTTTGTCGTTGGTTATGAATAAGGGCATGGGGCTGGTCTGGATGGGTAATAAATTACCTCTCGGCTCCTCCCCGTACACCAAGGGAAAGGAAGTGATGAGTCGGCAGCTATGACCCCATTTGGGGGCGTGGTCCAAACATAAGTTTTCAGAGGCTCATTTATATTATTCATTCCTTAAAATCATTAGCTTTTATATATATATATATATATATATATATATATATTGTTTAGAAACGATGATTTTATAGAAATTAATTATTTTGATATATTTTTAAATAAAATATATTTTAATTTGAGGGGAGGTGTTTGCTATGGATTGCTTAATTAATTTATGTCAAACCCCTTAAGGTCCAACCTGTTCTGTGCATACTGACTACTGACTACCCAGTGCTCTTCACGGGTTATATATTTAAGAGAATAGAAATATTTATTTTTTAGAGTTTTTCTCCCGAAAATATATTAAAATAAAATATTTTTATTTTAAAAAATTATTTTTATATCAATAAATTAAAACAATTCAAAAATATAAAAAAATATATAATTTTATGCAAAAAAAAAAATAGTTTTCTATGAAACTCTGTCTGCGCCGCCTTCCCAAACGGTGCCATAGTCTCATAGATGCCTTTAATTGGTTAAGAACCTTCCAGCTAGGGTGTGATGTAACAAAACCATCATGTTTTAGGTGTGTGTGTGTGTATTGATCTGCTTGATTGATTCATATGGAGATATGTGGATAAATACCGGTGAATCGAATCATGGAAGTTTCTTCTCTTCTCTGATTGCATTATGCATTTGTATGATCCCTTATCACACAGTTCAATGATTGGATTACGTTGTATTCATTCATTTCATTCCCACCATATAAAGATGCAAAAGCAAGGATTAGTCTGTCACTTTTGGCCATGCATAGTTTTTTTATCAGTTCAATTTTATTTTTGGTATGGCATGCATTAAAAGTTCATTGTTTTTTGATGGCTCAGGTGGTCTTTGATAGCCAGTCACTTACCAGGAAGAACAGACAATGAGATAAAGAACTACTGGAACTCTCATTTGAGCAGAAGAATTTACAGCTTTAGAAGACCATCAAATGAAAGTCTACCATTGATAATGGAAACAGCAAAGGAGGGCATGTTAGCCAAAAGAAAAGGAGGCGGAGCAGATAGGTTTGCCGCCGAGAGAAAAACAATACGCCACCCTCAAAAAGACGCCACCAGGGTGTTAGCAAAGAGACCACGAATGAATATTGACACCGGAGATTTATCTGATTCAAATATTGAAGGCGTCAAATTGCCACAGACGCCGGCAGTAGAGAGAGAAACCTTGTCAGGTGCAATCAATGATACGGCGATTCGGGATCCATGTGTCGAGGACAAGGAAGTTATGGGCCTTGTCATGGCAAGTCCCTGTCCAGAAACCGGAAGAGAAAAGTCGGGTTTCGGTGGGGAGAAAGCAAACCCGGTCATATTCCCTAGTGACGATAGAATAAGACCGAATTCATTTATGAACCCTAGTGGAGGCGAGAAAGAAAATGATAGCTTCGGAATATTCTGTGAAGGCGTTGGAAATGAGATACTGAGTTTTAATGATGTTGTGGGCAAGGAGTTGCTGGATCCAGATGGCGATTCGACTTTAAATGACGAGGGACAAAACAGTGGGGATAGACAGAGTAGGGTTTTGAGTCCACACAAAACAGTAAACGTTTTTGATTCCATCGGTAATTTGAGCTCGAATGGAGAGAGTGGCGACTGGTCTTCGTTTTCTTCAATAAGCTCGTCAGGTTTTGACGATTGTGGCGTTGATTGGAGCTGGGATGATGTGAAGGGAGGACACGTGGAGATAGGAGACGAGACCAGAGAAGGGAATATGCTATCTTGGTTGTGGGAAGAGGAAAGTCAAACACTAGAAGATGCAGTACTGGACTGTGAGAAGGAAAATGCCATGCTGCTTGGCTTCTTTCTTGATTTGCCTCAGTAAACAGCCTCTTCTTGTCGAGTGTTCTGCCAGAAAAGATGGTATTGTATCTCGGAGACAACATCAAAAAGTCAATGGCTGGCTTGAATTCCTCTTCCTATTCGCAGAAATTCAAGATGCGAGAGCAGGATTAGGAAATCGAGCTCTTGTTCTTTTAGTTAGCTTGATTTTTATTAGCAGTGCATGTTAGGTTTCTCCCAGTTCTTATGTCAGCCTTCTTCATCTAGGCACTCATTTTATCTTTTAGTCATCAGTGTGAACCTTATCTAGTTTATTGTACATCTCTTCTAATTATAATTAAAAATAAATCAAGTAGAAGATATTGTTCGGATTTTAAATACAACACACTCCAAATCTTTGTTTGATAATTTCTTTTGGATGTAAGAAAACTGTCTTCTAGAAACGTATTTTGTGGGTTTAATGAAGGATTAAGATCTTAATTATCCTATAATCTTATAAAAAAGATAAGTCATGACTTAAACTTAAGATTTATTGTTCAAATCACAAAATTCTGTCAATCTTTGTTTGATAAAATTAACAAAGCTAATGAAATTTTAGTTAAACTAAGTCGACATTGCTATAACAAAAATTCAAATCTATAGTCGATAAAGCTGTAAACAAAATCAATACCCCATATCAAGAAAAAGTGGAGATATATTTGACTGATTTAACCAAAAAAAAGATAGAATTTATACCAAAAAATTATTTAATTATTCGTATAATAAATGAAAAACAAACGAGTAATTTATTTATATTTTCAAAATTATTTTAAAAAATATATATAAAATGAGAATGAGAATTTATACCAAACAACAACTATTTTGATATATTTTAGAATAAACAACTCTCGATAATAAATACTACCTTCTGGTCATCATAAAGGTGGAGAGATTAATTTTGACAGCAATTGATATTTGATAATGGAGTGGATGTAGTGATTAGTGGTATCTTTAACAACAAAAATGGTGATGAAATACTTTTTTGATCATGACAGATATGAGTTTTATCATATTTGATGTAGTCATAATTATTTGAATTTATATTTTTTATTTAATTAGTTTTTTATTTTACCATGATATCTGAATTTAACAAGAGGAATGCATTCTTGAAGTGTTGATAATGCAATAGCATCAAGTGTGCATAACGCGTGGATGTCAATAAACTTCAGTTATCACTCAAAAAGTCAACGAACACTTAAGGTTCACCAACAGGCGAACCCAACAGATCCAGTCAACCCTCATGGCTGACAACAAATCTGGTAAACCCTCGTAGTTGCCGACAAGTCATTAGCTTGAGGTATATACGTGGAAGATCAAGGAAGCACGTCAATAACGTAGTTTCCATTCACTTGTCTGTTTCCTTACACCTCATTCATTTTACGATGATATTCATTCATTATGCATAACTTTTACTCAAAATTTCCACAAACAACGCCACAGATAAAAGCATCCACAGCGCGGGTGATATATGATGAGTCATTTATTAATTAATATATTTTAGCTTCTTTTTTTTTTTCAACTACAACGGGTGCCATTTGCGGACATAAGATGCTATTTGTAGCCGGTCGGGTAAAAAGATGGCCCCATTGGGCCACTTTTTTATATATTATAATAATATATATATATATATTAGAAAATAATATGATTGTATCAAAAATATTTATTTTTACTTAAAAATATTTTAATAAAAGAGTAAAAAATTATATATAAAATTAATAATTATATTGTTGAAGGGTTTTTTAAAAGTAATTATTTAATTATATAACTTACTCTTATTAATTGTATAATTAATTGCATAATTAAATTACATATAAAATAATTGCACTATATTTAAAATAATATAAAAATAAATAGCTCTCTAAAATGATTTTTATCACTGAAAAACACATTAACAAAAATATTATTTTTATACTATTTAAAATATTATTCTAAAGATTTCACTTTTCAAAATAACATTTCGCTGGAAATGGTAACTCTATAAGACTTGAAAAAACTCCGTTGAATTTGAGGTTTTCATTAGGGATGATAATCCATTGGATAAGAGTCTCAGGGCTACTCTGACTCCGTTGAATTCGAGGTTTTCATTAGTGATGATATTCCATTGGACAAGAGTCTGGGGGTGCTTGAAGAGCTAAAAAAAATAGCATGTTTATTTATTTTTTATATTCTAATATACAAATTATTTTGATAGTCAAATTAACTTTTACATATTTGAGCTGCTATTAACAGTTCATGTAGAAAAGCTACAATTTTGAGTCCACCTTGGTGCTAAAAAATAATATAACTATATTAAAAATATTTATTTTTGTTTTTATTTAAAAATATCTCAATAAGAGAATAAAAAATTATATATAAAATTAATAATAATATTATTGGAGGGTTTTTTTACAACAATTATTTAATTATATAATTTACTCTTATTAATTGTATAATTAATTGCATAATTAAACTACATGCAAAATAATTGTACTATATTTTAAATAATAAAAAAAATTGTTCTTCAAAATGGTTTTTACTATTAGAGTAATCAACAAAAAAAATCATATATACATTATTCAAAAAATTATTTTATAGATTTGGTTCTCCGAAATAACTTTTATCATTGGAGTTGCTATTGCATGCAACAAAAATCCTTTAGTTCCAAAGTCAATTTAATTTTTTTTTATCATCATCAATTATAGATTTCTTCAGAAAAATAATAATTAACTAAAAACATTAATCCATTTAAAACTAATATTGAACTAAGTTAGGCTTTTGCGCAACCGAGTCTACTTTACTTTTTTTTTATTATTATCAATTAAATAAAAAAATTAATTAACAAAAAAATGCCGGACCCTTTTAAACTAATATTGTTCATTGCAATATATATATATATATAACCCTTTAAAATAGATGAAAATCCTTAATTGGTGATTTTTAAAGTTTAATGATATTAAAAAAATGCTCGGTGATGATATTAAGACGACCTTTGTACTTGAGAGGTATTTATAAGATCTTGTTATGCGCATATTAAACTGCTGGCTTGGATCCAAGCCGGACTATTCAGGCCTCCAGGGTGATCGATGTATGACTATGCTCCCACTATTTATTAACATGTCAAATCGAAAGATCTTGATCGACACTACAAGAATCTCAAGCAAAAAGAAAAGTAAGAGGAAAGATTATAATATATCTGACATTTGTTTTGATTTTTTTTTTGTTTCAGAATCTAAATATTATTTTTCTTATAAATTTTCAATGAGAAAAAAATTAAATGAACTTCAATTACATTTTTGATAAAAAAGAATGATTTAAAGTATCGTTTTTTTAATAATGAATATAGTATGAATTAAAATACATACACTATAATTTAAAATTTTCTAAGTTTTATTTAAACAAGATTTTGACTCAAGCAACATTTTTTTTTTATCTAAGTTTAAAATTGTTTTTAACCAAATATATTTATAACTCTGCTTTGAATCAAATATCATAAAATAACTCAAATCAATTTATAAAAAAAAAACATACAAAACATAAAATCTTTTCTTTGTTTCTTTTTCTCCATATGAAAATTCTGTTGGGAAATTCGGCTTTCCCATGCGCGGACCGGAGGTGTACTTGATACTTGCTCATAGGAGGCTTAAGCATACTTGACACAATATTTAACGTGGTTCGGCAAAACCGCCTACATCCACGGGAGAGAGTCATTGTATTAGAGATAGAGAAAGAGTTACAATAAATACATATAGAGGAGGAGGATTGCATCCACTCTACTCAACTCATCAACTCTCTCTAGCTCTCTCTACACAACACATTCACTTGTGTTTCTCCCACTCTCTACACAACACATTCACTTGTGTTGCTCTCTCTCATTTTTAGCTCTAAGAAGCTCCTCTATTTATAGCAAGAGTGAGGAGACAATCTTAAATGGTTGGCCACCAAATTTTCTTCATAGTCAAAGGTTGGCCACCAAACTTAGGCAATTTACCATTTTCAACAATGGTGGGTTGATTACCATTTTCAACAATGGTAGGATATTGCCACAAAATGGCAATATACCTAACAATCACCCCCTTTGCCATTTGTGTGGGCAATTATCCTCTTGCTTGTTCAGCACAAGCTTGCATTCTGCAGCTCTTCCAAGCTTACCATTATGAGAGCGTCTTCAACACAACATTCCCCTTCGAGCATATCAACCATGCTCGGTCCGAAATGATTTTTTCAAGCCTTACACCAAGGCTTACAACACCCCCTCAAACGAATATTTCCAAGTGTGACAGTCATTGAGTATTTCAATATGATCACAAGCTCACCACTCTTCCAAGAGTCTACTCATCCAGGAGTTGCGCCTGCCCTCTGTTCCACCCTAGGAACCACGCCTTACTTCTCCATGAGTCTCTCGCTCTTAGTCGTAAGAGTCCAGGTAGCTCTCCACCTTTAACCATGGGGGCAGCCCATTAAAGGTTGATCCATATTTATCTTCATACTCTGAGTATTACAATGCCATTACCGAGCTCACTACCTTGACAAGAGTCAACTCGTTCCCGGAACCTGCGCATGCCCTCTGCTCCTTCATAGCAGCCGCGTCTTAATGCTCCACAAGTCATCCACTTTTTGTCCAAGGCAAATGTTTTCTAGCTCATTGATCTTTAGCATGGGGGCAATATCCATGAAAGTCAATCTTGCATTTGTCTCCATACTCATCATAGCCACTTCATTGGCTATACACTTGTCCACTCATATCTAGCCATCACATTGGCTCTAAGGTTGTTCTGAACTGGGCTCATATCGTGGCCCACACACCTTCTCCTTAGGTGTCTGAACGGGGGCTTCTATCACAGCCCTCACACCTTCTCTAAGGTGTCTTCGCCCGTTGTCATGGGGTGGTCTGATCCGGGCTCCTATCATGGCCCTCACACACCTTCCATCTAAGGTGTCTTCGCCCGTTGTCATAGGGCGGTCTGATCCGGGCTCCTATCATGGCCCTCACACACCTTCCATCTAAAGTGTCTTCACCTTTCATAGGTGGTCGCATCCTCCTTCAGCTGAGATGCTTCAAAGTGGATCCAAAAATCTCTACTACCATGTGCACTTATGGGAGAGTTACTGTCACTGACTACATAGAAAGAGAAAGTTGCGGTATACTCCTCGCAATCCTCCACCTCGATTTCTATGTTTGGAGCTTTTGTGCCTTTCTGCTTGATAGCTCCACCTACACCAACTCTCTTTGGTATCTTCGTCTTTCATCATTGATGGTTGCCTTTTATCACAGGCGTTTACACCCCCTCAATTAGGTGCCTCTGCAACAGCTCTCTTTCCATCCTTGCATGCATTGGAAAGGTCTTCGCATGTTGTCTTCATTAAGAGCATAAGAGACTTTTTGTTGTACAAACTTTAACAGTCTCTGCTCTGAGCTTCATCTGGGAACACTTCTTCTCCTTGCACCTACTGTCTCATTACAGTACCTCGTTGGATCCTACGGGTACTCCTGCACAATCTCCGTGTGCCCTCGTGCAATTTCTGTTCTCCAGATTTCTCCCTATTCCTTGCTTATGTTTGACAGCAGCTCATCCTGTCATAACACCTGTCCAAGTCAAAATAGGGTGCCAATCTTTATCCCCTGCTGTATTTCTCTTCCATTATCAGGGTCTTCATCAATTCTCCCCTCGAGAAATCACAGCCACCGAATCTAACTTCTTTGGAGAAATCACCACTTCATCAGATCCTTGATCATACAGAACCCAACTGTTCCGTTGTGCCGCCATCCTGCTAGTCTTCAACTGTTTCATTACAAACTGCTATATATACGAAAATAGTACCGTATGGATAATCCTTCCACTAAGCAAGTTCCCAGGAAAGATTGGAGGGGTCACACTGGTCCCGCTTAAAACCCAATCTCCTAGACAGAACTTCTTAGGCCATATCTATCCATCGTACTGTCTTTTCGTATATACAACCATTTGCTAGCTTTGTCCCGGTCTTCTTTACAAGTGATCTGGAATATACTGGTTCAATACATGATTTCTCAATATCTGGCGAGACTACCAGTGCTTAGATTCGTCAAGATTGGTCTTCGTCAATTTCCACTCTTCACCTCAAATTATCGACATGATCGGGTGTCCAGAGTGTCCCAATTTTACCTTCCTTCAAGGCAGTTAAATTTCTCCTCACTCAGCAGTTCAACACATGTAATTGGGTAAACATGTGCACCTTCTTCTTCTTCTCTTCAACGACCACCATGATGACCTTCAGATGCTTCTTAATCGGACAATCTCTTTTGTTAATTCACCACTGTCATTTTTGGTCTCAAATCTCAACGATCGGACCGTACCATTGCATCCGGAACGATCAAATTAGCTGGAAACAAGTCTGAAATCGTCCACATCGCACTTCAGACGGCTAAGATTTGATCAAAACAAGTTCGACCGATGAACGGCCCAGATTCAATCTCAGATCCGGTTGCACGTAGACTCTGCTGCACAGAATCTTATCTCACCAGTGACATGGCACTGTTGACTTGACTGATGATGTGGCGCTGACGTGGCACAGATGACGTGGCGTTGACTGGCCGGTGACGTGGCGTTGAACTCCGAATTAAGTGTGCTATACACCGTTGGAATCGTGGTGACCTCCTCTAGAAGATCAGATACTCAAAAATCATTTTTGAGCACTTTGATTTTTCTGCAAAAAATCAAACACCTACCTACACCAACGGCTCTGATACAAGTTGTTGGGGTCAACTGGTATTCGGGTCGGGTCAGCCAATCCGGGCGAAGAAGACGCATGGGGCGCATCTGCGCGCGTGGGCAGATGCCCTGCTGGAGAGTGATGGAGAGTGTGGCCATGTCCGACATCAGATTTTGACGCCGTTTTCACCAGTGGCTTCGTCTCGGCCTCCTCTACACAGTGGTATGGTCAAAATACAATTTTGACAATTTTCATTTTTGAGCAAAATCAAACACCCCTTTAAACCATCAGCTCTGATACCAGTTGTTGGGGAATTGCGGCTTTCCCATGCGCGGACCGGGGGTGTACTGATACTTGCTCATAGGAGGCTTAAGCACACCGACACAATATTTAACGTGGTTCGGCAAAACCGCCTACATCCACGGGAGAGAGTCATTGTATTAGAGATAGAGAAAGAGTTACAATAAATACATATAGAGGAGGAGGATTGCATCCACTCTACTCAACTCATCAACTCTCTCTAGCTCTCTCTACACAACACATTCACTTGTGTTTCTCCCACTCTCTACACAACACATTCACTTGTGTTGCTCTCTCTCATTTTTAGCTCTAAGAAGCTCCTCTATTTATAGCAAGAGTGAGGAGACAATCTTAAATGGTTGGCCACCAAATTTTCTTCATAGTCAAAGGTTGGCCACCAAACTTAGGCAATTTACCATTTTCAACAATGGTGGGTTGATTACCATTTTCAACAATGGTAGGATATTGCCACAAAATGGCAATATACCTAACAAATTCTACAATTTCTAGAATCAACATGATTTATGTACTGACTCTCTAGGAGATGTGACATGTTGGTAAATAATTTGAGATTTATCTTATAGATCTCAGTTCAAGTTGAGATTTGCTCATCTTGTAAGAGTTTGAGAGAGTTAAAGTTTCACTCGTTTAATTCATAGCCGTAAATAATATCTAAAATGTGAAATTTACTCTAATTCAAAAAAAAAAAATTATACCCTTGAATATTAATTTTAAGCATAATAGGCTGGGGCTAACAAAAATAATCAAGAAATATGAAAGTAAGATCCACGTATGTTGGTGGTCCATGTACTAAAAGCCTCTAGAAGAGGCATGGTCCATCTCTCGACGCATATTGAATTCATTGAAGCCAAAAAAATATCAAGAAATCAGAAAGGAAGATCCGCATATTACTATCTTGTAGTTTACCAGCAAATTAAAATGATTTGAAAATACATAAAAATAAAATTATAAATATACAATTGGACCACAATATTAAATACCAACAAACCATCAAAGGCAATTATTAAGTTCGTCGGGTACATATGATACGCAATTATCATTGCACCAAGCGGCAGTTGCTGCTCTTGTATTTTAATCTCTTGTAGCGTGGGCCGTCGGAAGGGTGGTCACTTGTCACGGCTATATATGATACGCAATAGTCGGTGAATCGGTCAGGACAGAAAAAAAATCATAAAAAATATTTTTAGTTTTTTATAAATGCATAAATGGGTTTTTGTGTATTTTTATTGTGCAAATGCACTGGACAATTAAGATGATTTCCCCGATGATGTCTCGTCATTTTACACCATTACAAAAATTTAATTAAAGTTTATGAGAAATAGAGTGAAATATTTTTTAGTAACACAACTTTTAGTTTGTTTAACTACAGAACCAAGTTACATAATAAAATAAAAATAATACGATGCAGTGGAGTTCATAACCTTATTGTGAGTTTGATAAATTAACAATAATTAATTTGATCTATCTAATCATTAAAACTATAGCAAAAGAGAAACATTATTGTTGAATTTATGAATTGACTCATAAAATCATATAATTTTACAAGTTAATTACATATAACATGAAATATCAGATAAAAAACTCATGAACTAATAAAATTAGACTCGGTTCGTGCAAAAGTGATAAAAACTTTAAAACTAGTAAAAATCAAATATGAATGATTTTCTTGATACTCTACAACTACTTGGTCGGATACCCTATTATGTTTAGATTTCTGTGTATTTTTTTGAGTTTTTATATTATTTATTTTATTTTTATTCAATAATTTGTTGTAATTTTCATTATTTTGATTTTACTATTCAAGTTTACATTGTGTTTTTTAATGTCATGTAAAAAAAAATTAAAAAAACGTGGACCGGAAAGAAACTAGTGAATATTGGAAATTCTCATACTTGATATTTATTTTCCAATAAATGCCAATATCTCACAATTGAAAGCAAGGGTATTGTAACGTGTAGTTACTTAAGAAACCCATTTAAAAGGTTCGGGACCCCCCTGGCTCCAAAGAGCAGCCGGACAGGAGCGTGTTGTTGGGCCTATTGTAACGTGTAATTACTTGAAGAATGCACCCTTGAAGTCAAATGCAGGCCTTCCTAGGACGATGCGTCGTACATCGTCATTTGTATCTGTGGGCCTATTGGCCCATAGTAGTCGATACTCTCACCGGGAATAAGTAACCATTCCTTATTATTGAAGATTGTAGTTTTGCTTTATACGACAACGTTTCCAATGCTTCCATAATATCTGGTCTGCCTGGCGAGCAGTCATGGCATGTGGAATTGCAACCGTTGATAGAGATTGGTAAGACCAGAGTTGCATCTTGATCATACACGTTGCCATCCTTTTTCTCTCCTGGCAATTTCTAAGACAGTGACTACTTGCCTCCAAAAAAAGAAAAAAGAACGAGAGAGATGGAGTATGAAAACCAGAGAAGTTAGATCCTCTTCATTAAAGGCAGATCCACCATGAAACTTATTACACATCCTCCTAGTCCATTTGTTAGCTTTAAGGGCTCGTGATGAACGATCCAGTCACTTCTCCTACCTAAATCCTGTATTTTTTGTTGTTATTTTCAAACACATAAAAGAACAATTATTCACTATGATTTGGATCGAAGGTCCTTTTTTTTTCTTTTTTGAAAGTATATCTTTAATTAAAAAATATCAAATTATTATTATTTTAAATAATTTTAATATATATATATATATATTTAATAAATCATGTTTTTATCATTACTTAGGAGTGTTTGAAGATATTAGTAGCGGCACAATGTTTTCCACTCAAAAATAAATTAAAATAATATATTTTTTATTTTTAGAAAATTAATGTCTAACTTTAACAACTTAAATTAAGGACACTTACTAATCTAATCCAAAGTATTTTTTTTTATCAGCTTCTCGGCTAAGTGCGACATTGTATCTCAATAAAAAAAACTATAAAGACTTTATGTAGGTGGGCTTTAAAGTTTAAAGAGCAAGGGTTTGTTTGGTGTTCCAGCCAAACAATATATATTATTTTTAATTAGGTTAAAACTTTATTCCGTAACTTAATTAAGTGAATGTACTTTTTTTTAATAATTTGGATGGATTAATATTAAAAATATTTTTTTAAAAAATTAATTATAATATATTCTCAACAAAAACATTTTACAAAAGAAATTTCAATACACTCCACAGGAAAATTTCAGTTTTTCACAGGCTACACCTCTCATGTCCTGCCATGTAATCACAAAACGTCACGGTGCTGTTTTGATGGCGTGGTTTCCAAAAATTTTGATTTTTTTTTATTTGAAATGAACATAATTTAGTTTTTGACGTTATGAAATTAAAAATAATTTTTAAAAAATAAAAAAAATATTATTTTAATGTATTTTAATGGATTTTGATGAATTTCCACTTTAATTAAGAAAAAAAAACAAAAAAAACAACACAGTCATCATTTGAACAAATCAAATCACCCCAACTCAGACTGAACACATGGCAAAAAAAGCAGGCCCCTTTCCTCTAACCACCATCTCCTCGTTTAAAACTCTACTGCAGGTCCTGGCATATAAATACTACTGTCTTCTAATTATTTTTTTTGATTTTTTAGAAAGCAGAGAAAAAAGAAGAAAATGGAGAAGCACCATCAGATCTGGTTTGCCTTTGGTACCTTAGCTTTGATAGCTGCATCGGCTTTAGCAGACGATGTCGTCGTGTTAACAGAAGATAACTTCGAGAAGGAAGTCGGTCGAGACAGAGGCGCTCTCGTTGAGTTCTACGCTCCTTGGTGACCACTCTTTACTTACTCTTTTCATTCATAGTAATTTTCATTGAGCTAAGATTAATCGTTTTTTTTATGCCTATCGTGATTCGTTAACCCATAAATCTGTTATGATTCGTAATCTTGATGAATTCGTATATATATTTTTTAATGTGATTAACCGTCTGTGTAATTCAAAATAGTGTATTTAAGATTCATAGATATGAGTTATTAATAAATTATTTAGGACATAATTGTAATTCTGAACGTGACAGGTGTGGACACTGTAAAAAGCTTGCTCCTGAGTATGAGAAGCTCGGAAATAGCTTTAGGAAGGCAAATACTGTTTTGATTGGAAAGGTCAGCCTTATTATTATTGCTATTATTTGGTTCATGATTTATTTTATTTTATTAATGTTTTTTGTGTAAATTGTTCCCATGCTCATGCTAATATTCATTATTATATATATCATTTTTCTTTCATATCAACCCCAAAAAGCATTTTGATCCTTGCTGGAAAATCGAATCGGCCGATTTTTTTAGAGACTTATTGACACCTGACCTGACCTTGTTGATGATGTGGTGCAGGTGGACTGTGATGAGCATAAGGTGTATGCAGCAAATATGGGGTTTCTGGATACCCAGCTATTGAGTGGTTTCCTAAAGGATCGCTCGAACCTAAAAAGTGAGGATATTGTAAACTCCACCGCTATCTGATAGAATGTCCAAATTTATTGCATTGCCTGAAATGCGTTTCTGTGCTATATATATAAAAATATAATAGGTATGAAGGACCACGCTCGGCAGAAGCCCTTACTGAGTATGTCAATACTGAAGGAGGTAGTACTTCTAGTCTTTGTTTTAAAGTTGTTTCCTGCTGGTTAACCCAGTGAAAAAATCTTTGTACAAGTTTCTTGCTGTTACCTTGACTGGTAAATATGCTTGACCTGCATAATGTTGTTTTGTTTGAAAAATTAATTCCCCCTTCTCACCTAAGCATATGTTTGCACAAACTGGTCTATGTGCTATTACTTTTTGTCTTATTGCATTTTCAAGGATTTGTTTTCAAAAGCCACTCTTCTGTTAAAAACCTCCAGAGGTTCCTGATTGGCTATGTTATTTACAGGGACTAATGTGAAGATAGCTGCAGTGCCATCCAATGTAGTGGTGCTAACCGCTGATAATTTTAATGATATTGTCTTGGATGAAACCAAGGATGTTTTGATTGAGTTTTATGCACCATGGTGAGCCATGTCCTTCTGCATGCTGACTACTGTCATGTTAATGACACTGATGTTGTGCTTTTATTTATTTTTTAAATCTCCTTTTATCTCGGTCATATGTTATTGATTTACAAACTCTATTTCTTGCAGGTGTGGCCACTGCAAAAACCTAGCTCCTGTATGTATAGCTCCTTCTTTTTCCCATCCTTTATAATTTGTGAGTGTAGGAACATGTGATTTGCTAAGCTGTTTATTATTCGGGCAGGCTAGCATTGTTCCCATTTTTGTTGGACACAAGTCATTTTTAAGGATTCAAGTTGACAAAAAAGAAATTCAAAACCAATCCTCTCCCTTCCACCTATCTTCTCTCTTGCCTCTCCCCACTGTGTTACCCGTGTCTATTTTTCTGATTCTTTTTCTCATATTGAAAGGCTTTCAATTTTCTCTAGGTTGTCTGTGAAAGCTATGATGTAAGATAGACAATCAACTTAAAGATGTAGTGGAGAAAGAGAGATAGATATCAGTGAACACTGCACATCCAGGAGAGAGTCATCTAGTTTTTTTTTTTTTTTTTTTTTTTTTTTTTTGGGAACTTCCAAATGTATTAAGAGGGGAAATGTACAGAGAAGGTGCCGACGGCTTGTAAACGCCACCGACTGACCTGGTAGGGACAGGCTCCTACTAGGTCATCTAGTTTGTTAGCATTTAATGGTATGAAAACATATACCTTTAAAGATTTTTAAATCAGAGAATGATTTACATCCAACCAAAAGTGGGCACAATGTTAACTTGCCCAATACCTGGCAGGTTTGTAATTCATGAGCGCCTGTGTCTTTCTGTAACCATTGGCATGTCATTGTTTATCTGGGTCTTTCCTGCATTAGTAATGATCTGTAGTTTGTTTGGTTTGTTCCTTCAGACCTATGAAAAGGTAGCTACTGCGTTTAGATATGAGAAAGATGTCGTGGTTGCCAATCTAGATGCTGACAAACATAGGGATCTAGCAGAAAAGTAAGGAATACCATTTAGCACAGTATTTTAATGAAAAGAGTTCTCAACATTTGGAGCTGTTAATATTAATGGCCTATGCTAAATTCAGGTATGGAGTAAGTGGATACCCTACATTGAAGTTCTTTCCAAAAGGCAACAAAGATGGGGAAGAGTATGAGGGTGGGAGAGATTTGGATGACTTTGTTGCTTTCATCAATGAAAAGTCCGGGGCCAGTCGTGATGGAAATGGACAGCTTACCTCAAAGGTTAGTTACTACATATAAAACTGAAAGTTTAAACCTTTTTTTTTGTTGACCATGTCATTTGATCATATTATAATTTTATACATGATAGGCTGGAATTGTTGAAAGTTTGGATGCCTTGGTAAAAGCGTTTGTAGCTGCTGGAGATGATGAGAAGAAAGCAGTCTTTTCCCAAATTGAAGAGGAAGTTGAGAAACTCAAGGGTTCCACAACAAGGTATTCCATGGCATGGATGCTAGTGTTGAAATTCCATGTTGGCGTGTTTTGATATCCTCTACAATATCTCTCAAAGCTGCAATGTCTTTTGAAGACTTCTCTATTCTTGTTAATTCTCTAGTGAATCAAAGATATAACCTTACAATATTACATGTATATAGGTATGGAAAGATTTATTTGAAGGCTGCCAAGAGTTGTATGGCTAAAGGTGCTGATTATGCCAAGAATGAGATTGAGCGGCTACAGCGCATGCTTGAAAAGGTAAGATTGATAGATTTTTTCTCTTGGCTGAAACATACCATGTGTAACAGGAGCCAGTATTCTGCAATTTTGAGATGGCAGGTAGTTGGAAAAAGATTCACATCTTAAGTTCTCACTGGTGTTTTGTAGAATAGATGTGAGTCTGATTGGGATGCTTCGATGATAGATCATGAGAACTTTAAATGTGTAGAAAATGAGTCGAGTAAGTATGTGAAAGTTGTGATAGCTGTTAATCGATTTCTTTTCCATGGTTAATGGTGCAGACAATCAGCCCTGCGAAGGCAGATGAATTCACCCTGAAGAAGAACATTCTATCTACTTTTGCTTGATCATCTGATCTTTTGTTTCCTCGTCAAACATTATTTTGGAGGCAAACATCATTCAGTTTTTGGGGAATCGTTTTTACCATCTCCAATGTTTGCTTTGATGTTATCCGGGCAAGGCTTCTCCTCACAGTGAAAATCTGTTTTCCTGGACGTCGACTGAGCGAGCTCCCTAATACGAAATGATTTTGAGAACCCTAACTAGCCACTGCAGTATATTTATTTGCCTTATTTTTACGTCTGTGCTATTATTTACAGTGGATGGATAGACGCTTTTAATTTTGAATGAAACGTGCATTACACAAATTAATATCCTCTACTTTTGCTTGATCTTCTGATCTCGTAATGATTGGACGTATTTTGTTATGTTGAGATGCCAAATCCGTGGTAACCCATAAATATATAAACCCAGGGCTCTTGACCTTGTTGAAACTGAGAGAAGATGACACGTGCAACTCTCCTATCCCATTTCATTCCCCAACATTTTTGCCAAGATTGCTGATATTTGTTTACACCTAAAATTACCCGCAGCAAATAATAGGTGGCCAAACAAGACTTGCCGTTTGCCGAGAGATGGACATGGATTGGGAGGAAATAGTTGCGAACGTTATTTCCTAGTAGCTTTAATTATAATTCTTGTTTAGCTACAAAATACGCTTTTAACTTCCAGCAAAGCTATCTCAGAGCAATCAAAACACTTCCTAGCATCATGGGTTGTACTCTGGCCAGGTTTTGCCACTAGAAAATGCGTGCATCAGTAATTATGCAGCAGTGTATAGTTAATCAGAGACCACCCAATGGGAGAAAAGAGATGCGGAGGGTAGTGAAACAGCCAGCTGTAAAAACCATTAGTGAGTACATCGGATGAACTCAAATGCAAACCACGATGAGGTTATTAAACAAAATCTGTCATGACCAGCCACTAACTGATAAGTTACTCCACGCCACTTCAGTATAGGCTATGGCCATAGTTGGCTGGTTCTGCAATACGATTCCATTAGTACTTAGCCTCCAGAACCATCCCCTTTTATATTCATATTCAAAACCCGACATGCCTTCTCTTCATTAAATTCAGGTTCTGAGATGGTCATTGAAGAACACACCTCGAGTTGATACCCCCTCTCTTCAACCAAGGACTTCATACATGAGCAAGGCCGCTCTTCAGCTTCTATGTTGGATCCGGGCTCGTGTCCCGAACCAAATGGCAGTTCAAAAGATGATGAACTAAGCGGTTGTGTTCTCATCTGCACAGAACGCAGGAGCGCAGCCCTCCTCAGGTCAGCTGAGTGGCATATATCACTTGGTGATGATGGGAACCGCCCCTCAGAATCTGAACCTCGTTGACGAGGCTGTGAATAAGTGACACTGGTGGCAGAGCAGCCATGTGAAGGGAATGAGCTGCTACAAGGGGCAGAAGAGAACCCACCAAATGGCCTTTGATACCTATATGGAGAAACTGGACTGCTGGGTAGACTTTCAGATTGAGGTGAGCAAGCATTTGTAGGCGTCTCGCAAAATCTAGATTCATCAAAGTCTTCTGACATTGGTGAATATTGCAAAGACATTTCATCCCTGAAATAATACATGCAAGGAAACAAAATGAAAGAGAATTAAAAACATAAAATAAAAATAAAAATGATGTTTTCTCTCTCTTTATCAGCCAGAGCAAAAAACTACGAGAAGCATCCTCGTGACAGAGCTGGAAGCCAGGATGAAGGGTAATGCCCCTCTTGCAATCATATAGATTGAACAGTGCATACCCGAGCACCTGATCTCTGGGATTTGATTTTGCATGGGCAAAATAGCGCATAATGTGGTGGCAAATCTCTAGGCAAACTGCAACTTCCAATTACAGAGATTTCCTACTAATATTCACTTAAAAGTGTTAGACCAGTCAGTTATGGAAAGAATTCCACAACCAAATCTGCAGCAACAGCTCAAATCCCTCAAGATTCAACATGATCAACATCCCCTTGAATCTCTCATTCCCCTGTATCAGTTCCCATATAGCATGCTCTGCCATTCTGTACATTTCCATATTTAACATTATAACCGTTGTAATCTTCCCTAATTAGTCTAATGAAGAATGAAGAGAAGGCAAGTTGGCCTCTCGGTTTTCTCACTATCAATTGCTGAGTTTGCTGAGATTTTACATGGTATCAGAGCCCTAAAGCTCACGCTCAAAACATTTTTTTCAAATCCTTGCTTCCGCACCAAATGGCCCCTTCACTTCAAACTCCTCAATTCCCGAAATTGGATGGCCCCAATTATCTCACCTGGAGGATCCAATTTCTTGTTTTTTTAAAGAGCCATGACATGGTTGGTCTTGTTGACAACACCAACCCTGCTCCATCCAAGACTCTATCAGATGGATCATTGAATCCTGACTTTTCCACCTGGTCCAAGAAGGACAATAGTGTTCTCAGTTGGCTCTATGCCTCCATTACTGAGAAACTTGTCTCTACAATACTCAATCTAGAGACTTCTAAACAGGTTTGGGATGCACTTCAAGCCCGTTTTTCCTCAACCTCAAGGTCTCGTGTGGCATTTCTCAAACGCCAACTACAGACCATATCACAATGGAACCGAAATTGCCTCTCCTACATTGAAGAGGCCAAGCTTTTTTCTGATCAACTCTGTCTCTGCTGCAGGCAAACCAGTGGACGAGAAAGATCTCATCTCTTATCTTTTGAGTGGACTCAAGCCACAATTCATGCCATTCATCACTGCCTTTACCTTTGCAACCCGAGACAAAGAGCTATCACTTGATGATTTTCAAACCGAAATCCTAAACTTTGAAACGTTAATGGAGGCCTCAAACACTACCATACCCACTGAAATAAATCTTGCCTTTGCAGCCACTCATTCCAAATCAATGGCTCCAAAAAGAACTAAAGGACCGGGTTTTACAAACCCATCCCGATCACCCAATTCCTATTCTCGCTCCCCAGCTCATATGGGATCCTTTCCCAACAAACCCAACACAAATCATCCTGATGACAACAGACCCACATGTCAAATTTGCACAAAAAAGGGACATATGGCTCTTGATTGTTACAATCACTTCAACTTTTCTTACCAAGACCGCGTTCCACCAACTGATCTTGCTGCCATGGCTGCTGCAGGCAATTCTTCTCATACACAACATATGTGGTATGCAGACAGTGGGGCTAATGCCCATATCACGAACAATACAGCAAACCTCACAACTTTACAACCTTATGAAGGAGAAGAAACCATCAACGTTGGTAATGGCTCAGGTTTGGTAATCCAGAATATGGGTAATACATCTCTCGCCTCAAAGAACTCTAATTTTACTTTATCTAATGTCATACACTGTCCAAATGCTTCATCAAATTTAATTTCTATCAATTGTTTTTGTTTGGACAATGATTGTTATTTTATACTCACCGATAATGACTTTTCTGTGAAGGAGAACTACACAGGGCGACTACTACTCCAAGGGCAAGTTGAGAATGGACTCTATCCCATTGGGAATAATAAATATTGCTCAAATAAAATTTCCTGCTTTGCGGCTTCACTTGGTGTGTCAACCACACTCGACACATGGCACGATCGTCTTGGCCACCCATCTCAAGTTGTTTTAAATAAATTGGTCATGTCTAAATACTTAGATGTTTCCGCATCAAATAAATTAAGTTTTTGTTTGTCTTGTCCTTTAGGGAAATCTAAACAATTACCCTTTAATGACTCAACTCGTCAAACAAATCGCCCTTTAGCACTTATTCATTCCGATGTATTGGTGGGTCAAAATATTATGTTATTTTTGTTGACGTTTTTTCTCGCTTTACTTGGCTATATCCTATCAAATTCAAAAATGAGGTTTTTGATATTTTTTAAAATTTCAAAACCCTTATGGAAAATGTGTTTTCCTGTAAAATCCAACAACTACAAACCGACAATGGCGGTGAATTTACATCCACTAATTTTAAAACTTTTTTACAAGAAAATGGCATTTTTCATAGATTGACATGCCCTCATACATCACAGCAAAATAAAATTGCTGAAAGGAAAAATCGCCACATAGTTGAAACCGGCCTAACTCTTTTAGTGCGGTCTCATCTACCCAATACATATTGGCCTGATGCTTTCCTAACATTTGTCTATCTCATTAACCGACTCCCAACAAAAGTTTTAAATCATTTGACACCTTTCTACATGCTACATAAAATAATCCCCAAATATTCACATCTTAAAATTTTTGGGTCTGCATTGTTTTCCTTTACTAAGGCCTTATGAAAATCATAAACCTTCTTTTCGAAGTAAAAAAATGTATTTTCATTGGTTATGCAAACCAACAATGTGGGCATCGGTGCCTTGACTATAACATTGGTCGTATATATATATCACGCAATGTTATTTTTAATGAGCAAGATTTTCCTGCAAAACGTGATACAATCAACTCTTCTCCTGCCCCATCGAGCACTGTCTCTCCAGGTAAGACTTCTTCACTCTTTAGATCTCCACAATTTTTAACACCCACGTCACCTATTCCTGCAATTGATCTTCCTATCCTTGAGCCAAACACACCAACTACACCAAATCCTCTTCCCAATATCTCACCTTCGGAACCCCCACCAGACCCATCAACGATCTCACCTCCTAACCAATCCACCGATTCCCCTCCAACCCAACCTCTTCCCATCACAGAAAACCCTACACCACCAATACAGAACGAACAACCCTCCAATCGAGTTGTCACTCGTTCCATGACCGGACATTCAAAACTTAAATCCTTCCTAGACTTCACCTCTCTATACTTGACTAGACATCACTTGCAGGTACTCTCCAGTGTGGTCACCGAAACTGAGCCATCCACCTACACACAAGCAGTCTCTTCCCCTCAATGGCGTGCTGCAATGGGGTCTGAGTTTGACGCATTAATGGTAAATGGCACCTGGTCCCTTTGTCCACGACAACTAGGTAAACATATTGTTCGCAATAAATGGGTGTTTAAGCTTAAAAGGTTAGCAGATGACAGTATTGAGCGCTATAAAGCGCGATTAGTTGCCAAGGGGTTTGATCAACAATATGGCATTGATCATGCCGAGACCTTCTCCCCTGTGATAAAACACTCCACTGTTCGGATGCTCCTTGCATTGGCAATGTCATTTAATTGGAATATACATCAATTAGATATTTCAAATGCTTTCTTACATGGTTTTTTGGATGAAGAAGTTTTTATGGAACAACCTCAAGAGTTTGTAGATGAAAATCACCCTGATTATGTATGCCACCTGCACAAGTCTTTATATGGACTCAAGCAAGCACCCCGTGCTTGGTTTCGTCGTCTGTCACAATCCCTATTAGAATATGGCTTCACTGAATCCACTGCTGATTACTCGCTTTTCATTTAAGAGACTGATTCTGTGAAATTATATGTGCTTATTTATGTTGACGACATCTTGGTCATTGACTCTAATCAGCATGATATTGATTCATTTATGTTATTCCTTAATGACTCTTTTGATGTCAAAGATCTGGGTGAGTTGAGTTTTTTCTTAGGTGTTCAAGCTAGCCACGACTCAAATGGGCTACACCTACGCCAAACTCGTTTCATCACAGACCTCCTACAACACCAATATGGTGGGTGCTAAGCCTCTCAATTGCCCAACAGTTTCTGGACCGAAACTCTCCTCCACTGTAGGTGATCTCCTGGACGATCCAATTGAATATCGTCGCGTGGTTGGTGCTCTTCATTACTGCACTATATCCCGCCCCGACATTGCCTATGCGGTCAACCAATTGTGTCATTTTATGCACAACCCAAGAGAGCCTCATTGGGTAGCCGTAAAAAGAGTACTTCGTTATCTTAAGGGGAGCATTGACTATGGAATCTACTTTACTCCTGGAGAGATAACATTACAAGTCTACTGTGATTCCGATTTGGGTTGGCAACCCGGATGATCGTCGCAGCACAACCTGGTATGGGCTCTTTCTTGGACAAAACCTAATCACATGGACAACCAAGAAACAACCCATTGTTTCCAAAAGCAGCACAAAAGCAGAATATCGCAACCTTGCAATCATCACTGCTGAACTTTATTGGATATGAATGCTCATGAAAGAACTTGGTATACTATTGTCTTCCACTCCTACAATTTGGTGTGACAACATCGGTGCTATTGCTCTAGCATCAAATCCGGTGTTTCATGCTCGCACCAAACACATCGCGATCGACTATCACTTCATCCGAGAAAAAGTCCTCAACAAAGACATTCAAGTGAAGTATATCTCAACACAAGACCAGATTGGCGATGTTTTCACCAAGGGCCATACTGCTCCTCGATTCATCTTCCTTCGGTCCAAACTAATGGTGATTTTCCCCATTACTTTGCGGGGGGATGTTAGACCAGTCAGTTATGGAAAGAATCCCACAACCAAATCTGCAGCAACAACTCAAATCCCTCAAGATTCAACATGATAAACGTCCCCTTGAATCTCTCATTCCCCTGTATTAGTTCCCATATAGCATGCTCTGCCATTCTGTACATTTCCATAATTAACATTATAACCGTTGTAATCTTCCCTATTTAGTCTAATGAAGAATGAAGAGAAGGCAAGTTGGCCTCTTGGTTTTCTCACTATCAATTGCTCTTACTCCAATTCACTGTTACAAGCCATGGTCAAATAACATCTCTAAGTATAATGATTTGGGGATATAAAACCCCCAGTTTGAGCCCATCACTGATTATGCCACCATCCATAATTCCACATGGGTAACTAAAATCGGGCTCCAAGCTATGAAGCTATAGAATGACAACGTCCCATTCGAGGAAAAATGACTGGATTAAGTGCTAGTATTTTCAGTACAATTCTTTACAGATTTCATCGACTAATATCCGAGGAGCGGCACAGAAGTCCCAAAACCAAAATAGCAGTATTTACCAGTTAAAAAATAAAATCACCTGGCAATAAACATGGTGTCAGACCTGGCAGGAGATTCCATAAGATTGTCCTGGAGTGGGTCTCCAACTGTTAATCCATTCAAACTAGATGCCATTATCTGCAATCAAAAACGTTAACAATTTTTTGAATTCTTAGTTAAATCCAAAAGAAATGAAAAGTATAACAGGAATGAAAATTTTAAGCCAGTTTAAGAACCTCAAGGAAACGAAATTGCCAGCGAAATAATTAAAAAGAAAGAAAGAAAGACAAAATAATCCTACCAAAAAATAGAATAGGAAGAATAAAAGAGGGGACAAACCTCACTGAGGTAACGCTTATGAGAATTGAGATTGTCAAGGTAGACCTCATCTTCAGGATCTCTACTTCGCTTCCCGTTTGGGGTTGACGTTGATGTCGATGCTGATGATGAAGCTGAGTTCGAATCCAACCTCATTATTTGCTGCAATTTTTTATTAACTCTTAATCTCTACTCTCATTTAAGATGGAAATGTTTCATTTTGTTTGATGTTACTGTTGGGGTTAATGGTTAAAGAGAGATGAGGCAGTGAAAAGGTTTGGTAGGGAGAGAATGAAGACCAAGGGCAGTGCATGGGCTGAGCTGAGATGGGCTCTGAGGA
This sequence comes from Salix exigua, assembly GCA_032356905.1. Taxonomy (NCBI): domain Eukaryota; kingdom Viridiplantae; phylum Streptophyta; class Magnoliopsida; order Malpighiales; family Salicaceae; genus Salix; species Salix exigua. The sequence continues at coordinate 7,633,972 of CM063601.1, forward strand.
TGTGGGCAGCTCAACAGGTGAGTCTTGTGAGCTGAGATGGAGATCACTAGTTGATGGATAGATGTAATTAGAGTCTAATCAGGCCTAGACATCTGTCGATGTTGCCATAGTTCTGCTAACTAAAATAAATAAAAAATACAGGAATAATGTTTAACAATTTTTTTCCCATGAAAAACCTTGGTGACGTGTTGACCGATCATGCAAATACCCCGTCTCCATGCCATGGATTACCGTGGGCTTCCTATCCATCTCGCTTAATGATCCTCTTATGGGCACACAAAATGGGGAATAGAGTCAATAGACCCACCAATGCACGATGTGGTCAAAATTGCGACATTAAAAGTTCCTGTGGTCTCTTATTCCTACCTTTCTACGCTTGATCATGATTTCACCAAAACTTTCAGCTCTCTGTTGACCACTGTGGTTTTGTTAAATTCCTTCCAGTCTGCAGAGATGCCAGATTTCTATGCAGAAGGTGAGTTTGACCTTAGCGGGTTTGCTGTTGGCATTGTTAAAAAGGACTCGGTGATCGATGGGAAAAACATTGTGGCTGGGGATGTTCTCATTGGTTTGCCATCAAGTGGAGTCCATTCCAATGGTTTCTCTCTTGTAAGAAGGTTGGTGTTGGTTCGAGGGATTCTTATTTTTTCTCCATGCATTAAAACATCACTGATGCTAGAAGTATGTTTACAGCCCTGCGATGTCCTAGTTCCTTACATTGGATATTCTTATTAACGGATGAATACGTGTGTATCTTTATAGGGTTTTAGCTCAAAGTGGCCTATCTTTGAATGACCAGCTACCTGGTGTAAGTGTTACATTGGGCGAAAGCATGGCTCCAACTGTTGTTTTGACTAGATTTACTAAAAAACCATTCCTTTTCAAACAGGTGTTTGACTTGATTAGCAAGGGTGGTGTAAAGGGCATGGCTCACATCACTGGAGGTGGTTTTACAGATAACATACCAAGAGTTTTCCCAAAAGGCCTTGGAGCTTCTATATACAAGGAGTCATGGGAAGTCCCAACCCTATTCATATGGATCCAAGAGGTAAATTGTTTTTTACACAGCAATGCTGGTTTATGATGTTAGATTGAGCCATCTTTCACTGCCATATTGTACTCACCCCAATAAGAACCCGCGAGTGTTTAATTTGATTCTTGACTGATAGAACTTGAAGGTTATGTTTGTTATAATAAAGATAGTAAAATGGATCTTGTCATATGGTATTTATCCCCTTTTCTGTTGTTTTCTTATATCAGGCTGGAAGGATAGAACATGCTGAGATGAGTCGGACTTTCAACATGGGCATCGAGATGGTTCTGGTCGTAACCGAGGAAGCATCTCGCAAAATTCTTGAGGAGGGACAACACAAGGCATATCGCATTGGCGAGGTTGTACGAGGTGAAGGAGTGAGATATCGCTAAAATACTACATGTTTAAACATGTGCGTGTTTGCGGAGATGAGTGATATAGAAAATTTCGGCTTTTTCTTTATTCCTGTAACATGAGCTGCCAATTTTATTTTTTATTCGTTTATGAAAGAGCTTCCAAAGAATCCTAGTGTCAAGACGGTGGGACAATTCTTTACAGAATTCCCTCCCATTTGTAGCCTAAATGTAATTCATGGTTTGATAATCATTTCTTCGCTTGACAATGCCAGCAATGTCGTTTGTGCTAGTTTATTTTCTGAGAAGTTGGTGGGTATTCTCAAAAAATGTGAAAATTCAAGATTACTTATCTTAAAATTTAGATGAGTCAACCTGTTCATCGGATACTGTTGCAAATAGATGAAGCAATTGAGTCCAAATCAATGATGGACTTGTAATGATACGCTAGGCAGGAATAAAAATTGTATTGCTTTTATTATAGGAACGATTGTTTTATTACTGAGAGCAAAACTGGGGTAACAATTGAGTTTTCCCCTACCTTTCATATTCGTTTCTCACTGCCTAGTACCCTTCATCTTGCCGCCATTTCTTTTTCTGCCACCTGTCTTTGGTTCCATGCCTCTCCTGTCTGTTCAGCATCAAACTGAATTATGTGGCACTTGATCTCTCGCAACAGATCTTTCCAGGCCATTCTTCTGTTTGATGTTTGTACCTACAGCACATGAGTGGTTCGTCAAGCTCTGCCTAATCTCATGACTAACTCCATAATCTTCTTGACGATTTTTGCAAGGTCTCTCGATAGCTGAATCTGAATGCTGTATTCTACTAGCTGCTGTTTTCCTCGAGTTCTTCCCATTAACAACTGATTTCCCCAGCTTGAAATTTGCGTAATTCTCCTTAAACTGGCTCCCTTGCTCAGCCTGCAATATTTGCCGGTGATAGTGAGGAAGAATGTGGCTCCCGCGATTATTTTGAGAGCAATGAACCCTTTGGGACCCTTGCTGGTGAGATGCATTCTCTTTCTCGGGCTTCAGGGTCCTCTTGTTTTTAAAATCTTGCTGCCCCTTTCCCGATTCATGTAGATAATAGTGAAAGCCAGACTCGGACAAACTAGGAATGACATTTTTAGGTGGATATCTTAGGGGAGGTACGAATGGTACAGGAATCTGGTTCCACACAGCCAAAGGTACCCGCAAAATTTTACTTCTTTTCAAGTCCGAATTTGCACCTTCCAGTTCAAGTTTTAAGCACTTGCTAGGGGTATATGAATGTATCCTGTCGATGCCTGGAGCAGCAGAGACAGGAATTTTTTCCTTCGGATCATCCAGCTGCCTGTATAATAATTTTGATTGCAATGAATGGTTACCAAGCAACGAGCATTGAAGCAGGCAGAAAGAGAATTAAAATATTTAAGCCAATACAATCCCCAGATGGCCATTTGCATATCTTACAGGTTTCAAAACTAGTTTGATCAACACTATTCTCCAAATCAGAGAGAGAAAATATAGGAAAATAAATCTTCCAGTATTTACTTTGGGTTTTCATACCGAATCAACCATAAAGCATGGAAAGTTTGAGTACCAGTAAACAAGAAGAGATTAGTACCGTATGTGAGAAGGTAGTTGACAATCGAAGTCGAACTTTCTCCAATCAATTCCTTTTTCCTGGAGAACAACTTCTCTGGGCCTGGCAGAGCCAAAAGGGTCTGGTTTCTGCTTCTGGTGCTCCTGAAACCGAGCTTGCTCTTCCTCTTCTTTCTCAACCTCATCTGCCCAAGAAAAAGCTGCAGAGCCATTTTTTATTTCGCCATCCACCATTTTCTCTCTAGATGTGTTTTTCTCAACCCCAACGGCTCTTTTGCTGTTTCAAATTCAAAGTTGGAGGCTATGCGACTCAATCTCAGCCCCGAGATGCCATTTATGTAAACTACACAAGACCAAGGGGTAACTTATTGGAAATTTCCGTCTAACGCATGGGTGGTTTTGGTCAACAGTAAGGGTAACTTTGTAATTTTTTCTATTTTGATTTTTCTATTGTCAATTTCGAGGATTGTTTTTTGTCCTTAGATCTGAACCCTTTCCTCTCGTATTAGGGGGGACATAATTTATTCATCTACCGGTGCTTGCTTTCTTCTGTTTTATTTTTATTTTTATTTTAATTTTTAAACCATAACAGTAAGGGCATGTTTGGAATTATTTTTATTTTTATTTTTAAACCATAACAATAAGGGCATGTTTGGAAGGGCGGTTGCGGTAATTTTTCAAAGTGTTTTTCATATTGAAACACATCAAAATATTTTTTTAAAAAAATTATTTTTGACATCAGTACATCAAAATAATCTAAAAACACCAAAATATATTTATTTAAAATAAAAATAAATAAATTTCAGCAAAACAACGGTTTTGCCGCGGTGACATACGGGCTCTAAGTGACTAGATAGGTGTGTATTGTAGTATATTGCAGGCGAGGTTAAATTTATTTTGATAATAAATAAATAAATGTTTAAGTGATGCTACTATTTTCAAATAAGTAAGAGAAATATAAAATTTGGTAATTGATTTGATTCTGCTTAATAAACTCATTTTATTTAATATAATAATTAAAAACATATATCAACAATAAATAAAACAAACAAAATACTTGGCAATGATCAACTATTAAATATAGTTGTCTATATATCTTATATCATATTCGGAAAGAAATTTTATTGGAGATTCTTTATCTCTCCGCCATGGACACTACTTCACCATGATAACCAAGCTTATTAAAAACAACAAATAAAAAAATTCAAGATAACATGCGATATTTTCAAAATTAGTGAAAAAGACTATAGACAAAAAATACAAGGTCAATCTTCAATTAAATGAATATTGAAGAATAAAACTCATAAAACATAAACTTAAAGAAAATCAAAAATAAAAACAAGCAAACCGAAAATAATATCCAAAACCTAAGTTAATCACTTAAACTCGTAACCCGTAAAAACCTATTTTCGAGCTGAATAAAGAAGCTCAATTCTTAACCAATAAAATCCTAGGCCTAGGTTTACTCATCAAACTATATTTTCAACTAATTTAATATTGGAAAGGATAATTTTTTGTCAAATTAAAAAAAAACAATTAATAGGATGATGATCAAATTTGTTCGGAAAAATAAAATTGAAGAAGGATGCAATAAGAAAATTAAAAATTATCTCAAATAAAATAAATAATAATAAGAATAAAAAATAAGGATTAAGTTTGACAAATAACAAAATCAGAGGATGAGATTGAAAAGGATTCAGATTTTATAAATTATTCAAATAAAAAAAATAATAATCGAAATAACAAATCTGGAAAAAAAACATTTGAATGACTACTTTGAAAATTAAAGGGGTTGAGCATGAAAATCGAAGAGGATAGAGAAGTAAAGTTATTGATAATAAATTATATGTCAGTAAGACATGAGGGTGCTTGTGACCGTGTTTCATAAAAAATTTTGAAAAAAAAAGATTTTTTTTAATTTAAATTAATTTTTTGGGTGTTTTTAAATCATTTTCATATGTTGATATGAAAAATAATTTTAAAAAATAAAAAATTATTATTTTAATTTATTTATAAACAAAAAATATTTTTAAAAACAATTCAACCATACTCTCAATCATACGATATCAAAACATTATTTTGATATATTTTTAAATAAAAAATATTTTTAAAAACAAAACCACATTTTAGCTTAACTAGGTGGTAAGTTTTTTATTCTTTGTTTTTCTCTTTTTTTTATGTAACTTTTAATTTCTACCATCTAAAAAGAAAAAAGAAAAAGAAAAAAATAACTTTCAAGCTTGAACAGAAGCAAAATTTCGAAGTGAAAAAGAGAGAGAGAGAATAGAATTTGTAAAAACGCATCGCTTAGCAAGTCCCTGAGCGCAGTCCACTCATTCGAAAGCATCTTCACGAAAATCAAGCCACGCAACTGCAGCTTTCCCGCTCGGACATTAACGCGAACACTTTGCCGACACACAATTACACAGGATTTATCTAGTTACCACCCAACCCAAAGCCAACAGAGAGAAATGAAATATGTCCTAGTCACCGGAGGAGTTGTCAGTGGGCTCGGCAAGGGCGTTACAGCTAGCAGCATCGGCGTCGTCCTTAAAGCTTGCGGCCTCCGCGTCACCTCCATCAAAATAGGTTCCCTGTCATAGTTTAATGGATATTCGTGTTTTGATTTGGGTGAATAAATCACTTTTTAATGGTCTGATATGTGTTACAGATCCTTATTTGAATACTGATGCTGGCACCATGTCTCCTTTTGAGCACGGGGAGGTTTTTGTTCTTGACGATGGCGGAGAGGTTGAGTCCCCTTATTTTTTTTCTTTCAAGTCTTGAAAATGATGAAATTTATTATTAACAGGTAAATTATTCCCTGGTTTCTGCTGAAAGGTTGATTTAGACTTGGGTAACTACGAACGTTTCCTGGACGTGACACTAACCAAAGATAATAACATTACTACTGGGAAGATATTTCAGGTAACGGGATGAGTTTAATATATTCGCTAACGCATTAAGTTCTAAGTTCTATAAGATATTGGGCGACTGATTATTGATATTCTTGTTATTTGGTGTTTGACCAGTCTGTCATCGAAAAGGAAAGGAAAGGCGATTATCTTGGAAAGACTGTTCAGGTGATGGTTTGCAGCTTGCTAGATATGCTTCTTAACATGTTTAAATAACTGCCAACTGAATTGCTGCTATGTTTGTGGAAATTCTAGGTCGTTCCACATATCACCGATGCAATTAAGGATTGGATCGAGTCAGTTTCTGCAATTCCTGTGGATGGAAAGGATGGCCCTGCTGATGTGTGTGTGATAGAATTGGGAGGCACAGTAGGTAAGAGCGATATGTGCAAGAAGGATGCAGCTTTCACTGGTATTTTTATTGGTTTTGCAATTTCATTTGGTATCAATAATTTATTCCTTTTTCTCCTTCAGGTGACATTGAATCTATGCCATTTATTGAGGCTTTGCGACAGTTGTCATTTTCAGTTGGTGGGTCATGATGTTTTCTGTATATTGGAGGAGCATTGCTCTCTTCCTTATGTTCCTTTCATTCAACGATGAAGGATCCATATTCTCTAACTGGATTATTAGTACTTGCGAAGCCATGGTGTGGTGAATATTCTTGATATATTTGACCACTCAAAAAACATTGTAGGAAATTTGATGAACGATTTAACTGTTTTGTCAGAAACTTTACAAATTACAGAAGCAAATTCATTTGAATTGTTCATAGTGTTGTACCTGTGCTTCTTTGCTTGACTATATGCTGCATGAACAATTAGATGAATACTGTAAAAAAATAGCATTATGGTTCCATCTTGAAGCTACTATACACTCATATCACAGAGCTTCTCTCCCATGTTCACATATGTGGAGTTAATTCATTCATGAACTATTGCAATAGCCACTCATGTTAATTTCCATATCTCTATGCAGGACAAGATAACTTTTGCCTTGTTCATGTGAGCTTGATACCTGTGCTAGGCGTTGTTGGAGAGCAAGTAATGTGCCATATTATTTGTTTTATCCCCCATTTTGAATGTATTCACTTAGAGGCCACGATGATCATATCAGACTTGTGATCATAACAATACCTTTTTTTATGTTTGCTTGCAGAAAACTAAGCCTACACAACATAGTGTCCGTGAATTGAGAGCATTAGGCTTGACTCCTCATTTGTTGGCATGTCGCTCTGCTCAGGTACTTTTATGCTACCAGACATCTTTATGCTTTCAAGAGGATTATTGACTGGACCAATTTTTGGTTTGGTTGAAGATCTTTGTGGTAGATTCCACTGAAAGTTGCGCTCAACTTCATTTCAGAGAAAATATCCATGCTCTCTTGTTTATGATCTATACTATTAAACTTTTGGAAGGTTTCTGAAGGTTGATAACATTTTACATGTGTGGCAGCGCTTTTCTTGATGATTGTATAGCATCTGTTATTGTGTTGCCCAAATAAGTTGGACTCAATCTTTCTAATAGTTTTACATTGCTTCCAGCAATGGGCTTTGTTGAATACCCTGTTTTCTTCTTATAAATTGACTGATACTCTATCAATTTCTTTTTTTGAGGATGAATTTTGAGGCATGGAATGACTTTTAGTAATTTACATTGCAGCCTTTATTGGAAAACACAAAGGAGAAACTTTCTCAGTTCTGCCATGTTCCGGTAACTTTCGGTGAACTTTGCACTGTATCGCTTCTAATAACAGCTGTTTTAAATTCTGAGATGTCATGTATCTCCTTGTTTCTTGGCAGGCTGCTAATATTCTCAATATTCATGATGTTCCTAACATTTGGCATGTCCCTCTGTTACTTAGGGTGGGTTGAATTGCATTCTTCTGTTTCTCTGGATATTGAAAATTTCATTTTTTTTTGTGTTGATATGTATGTTGTAATTTGCTTTGACCATCTGGCATGCTCTCCTTTTACAGAACCAAAATGCTCATGATGCAATTTTAAATCAGCTAAACTTACTCAGGTTAGTTTAATTCAAGTTTCTCCGCATCGAAGGCATAATCAATGGATCCACAGTACCCATCTATCTCAGCAATGAACATTTTCATGAATCTCCTGGAACGAAAAACTAAAATAGTTGCTTATAGCAAGTTCAATTGTTTTAGTTGATTATCTCATTTCACCCCTTCTACTTACTGGGACCTGGACCAAGGCATTGGTTAAGTTGTGATTATACTGAGCGTACCTGCCAGAAACCATATGCATTGTGACTTTTTATCCAGACCCAAGTGTACAAAGATTTATCATATTAGCTAACTTGTAGTATTGTTCTATTTCAGCATTGCAATGCCTCCTGCTTTACAAGATTGGACCATGATGGCTGAGACTTATGATAATCTCACCAATTCTGTCAGTATCATCATCAACAACTTCTAACTCTCTTTGATTATTTCTTTATTGTTGAGGCGAGAAAATGCAATTTAATGCAGGTGAGGATTGCGATGGTGGGAAAGTATGTTGGCCTAACAGATTCATACCTGTCTGTTGTTAAGGTGCATCACATTTATGGTTCTTTAGTTTAAGAAAGAAAGAAATTGTGCAGTAACATATAGTCTGAAACTTTGTATGGCCACTCCAAGGCTTAAAGGTTGTGTTAATCTGACAATAAAATGTTTTCTTATCACATATCTTCATAGAAATGATATTAGGTGCCAACATAGTGAAGATGTCTTCATATTTGAACATTCATTGAAGGTTTTTTGTTAATAATGGGTTTGCATTGTCTGGATGACTTTTTGCGGGCAATTAATGACACATTAGCACATTCAACATTTGATGATAGATAATTTGTTAGAATTTTAGCGTGTTTGTTTCTTGGCATGATTCACCAGTTACTGTTCTGCTTTTTTCTGCATTCAGGCCCTTCTACATGCCTGCATCGCATGTTCATTGAAGCCATCGATTGATTGGATTGCAGCTTCTGATCTTGAAGAAGACAGTGCAAAATCGGTATTGAATCCTTGCTATTTGCTAATTGCATTTTGCTGGGTGTGTTTTGCATCTTGTTGAAATTTTCCCCCTGGTAAACATTTCTTTATCTTACAGACACCAGAAGCACATGCAGCTGCGTGGGAGACTTTAAAGGTAAGAAGATTACAATATCTATCTATGTATTTTCCTTTCTCCATTATTGTTTTTCTTTACCAAAAGCCAGATATCTCTTCTCGAAGGCCTTTTGATTTTCAACATCCTTCTTGTGTCAAGAACACTGACATTTCACATATAAAAATTTCTCTGACCATATCATTTTTTATAATTGTTGTAGCTTTACATTTTTAGTAATAGTTTTTTGTTTTGTTTTCCACTTCTGTTTTTGTCTAGTATTTTCACCATGACATCAGTGTGACTGCTACAAGATCATTTGCTTAATTCGTCTTAAGTTATCCTTTTGACAACTTAAGCATCTGATTTCTGATCTTTGCAGATTTTATTTGATTATTTTTCAAAATAAAGTAGACTGATAGTGACAGCTTGATTTTTAGCTTATGCCAAATTCTGGTCCCTCAAACTTGATGTCCTTGGTTGAATGATTTTTGTGACTTTTATCATTTATATATCTCATTGTTTGCCATTTGATTTTAGCTTTGTGGACTGTGCTATTATCATTTGTAGCTTTAAAGAGCAGCAAATTTATCCTTCAAAGGAAGGGCGGGGGGTTGGATAAAAACTGTGAGGTTCCAATCTCCTTTTTGAATTTTTTTTTTAAAAATATATAAAAAATAAAAATCATGACTTGCAGAATGCAGCATGCATCTTAGTTCCTGGTGGATTTGGAGATCGTGGGGTGAGAGGAATGATATTGGCTGCCAAGTACGCTAGAGAGAACAGTATTCCTTATCTTGGGATTTGCTTAGGCATGCAGATTGCTGTTATTGAGTTTGCTAGATCTGTAAGTGACTTCACTTTGAACTCACTCTCTTATGCTATCAATTTTCTTGATATGATGTATCCAATGACCACATGTCCCTTCAATGGCAATTATTTTAGGTTTTGGGTTTGGAAAGGGCGGATAGCAGTGAGTTTGATACAGATACACCTGATCCTGTTGTAATTTTCATGCCTGAGGTATGCATACTGTAGCCTTATTGATCTGTATTCTGTATTTAGAGCTTTCATAAATATGTTTCATGTGTTTGTACTACATTACCATCTGCAATCGAATGCAGGGTTCCAGGACACATATGGGAAGCACGATGAGACTAGGATCACGAAGGACTCTATTCCAGACCCCTGATTGTATTACTGCAAAACTGTATGTGATTGGTTTATTAGTCTTCATTTTCATAAGTAATGGAAACACCCTGTTAGTGGGGAATAAAGTTAATTTCCGATGGCTATCATTATGCATATAAACTGTCATCATGCATATAACCTGTGTTATGGACACTGGCGCCATATATGAAATTTCAGTTTGCAGGATTTTATCCATCCAGTATGCACAAGTCCATAGCCCCCTCCAGTATAATATTGCTATATTAGAGCTGGTTAGAGGTGATGGACTGTATGAACTACCTAAACTTTCCATCAGGATAGAAAGAAAAAGAAATCAATAGTATTTTGATCTTTGTGTCTACTTACATACCTATTTTAATCATTTGTAATTGCCAGGTATGGTAATACTCAGTATGTAGAGGAACGACATAGACATAGATATGAGGTAAGTTGCCAGGTTAACAGAACTGGAAAAATAACTGTACAGAACAGTCATGATTATTTTGACATTGCATGATGCAGGTAAACCCAGAGGTTATTGAAGTTCTAGAGGAAAAGGGCTTAAAGTTTGTTGGGAAGGATGAAACTGGAAAACGGATGGAGGTCTTGTTTTCTATTCACTTGGTTTCTTTCTTTTAGTCCGTGTTTTTGTTGTTTAGCCAATTCATATCTGGTGTTCAAGCTCACTGGGTTTGAGTGCTTGTTATGTGCCGTTATATCTAGTCAAGAGAGAGAACTAATCTTTGTGCTGGATTTGCAAACTCATTTGTTTTTTCTTGTTCTGCAGATTTTAGAGCTTCCAACTCATCCTTTTTATGTAGGTGTCCAATTTCACCCAGAGTTTAAATCACGGCCTAGAAGGCCCTCTGCTCTATTTTTAGGTATATATCAGCCGTCAGAAGACTTGTACATATTATTAATTAAATTGTTCTCATTTAGAGGTTTAGAATATAACCAGCAGGTGTAAAGGGAATTTATATTTGGTGTAAGACTATTTTTTGGCTGTCTAACGTAGAATATTACCTATCTATTAAAACATATTTGGAAAAGTGAGGTTCAATTGTTCTTGAATATTTATAGAAAATGTCCAGAATGTGCTTTGTGGAATTTTCATGTTCATTAAAATAATTTGCAACTTTTTTTTTTAACTAGTGTTTTAGCATTATAACTATGGTGTTTGCGATGTAGGTTTTATACTGGCAGCAACTGGAAAGTTGGAAGCACATCTCAAGAGTCATCAAAATGGAGTTTGATTTGGCTTGAACTTCCAGGTCCTGTTCACAAGACCATTTTAAACAGGAATTCCTTATTGTCTTTGGATTTGCTCCCTCCGCTGGTTGCAGATAGGCATAGATTATTGGCAACGCCAGATCTATTTTAATTAATACAAGTAATACTACGCACAGTTGCATGTATGTAACACTAAGATTTGCAGATGCAAATATAGGAGGGGCATCAAACAAATGTTTCTGCTCCTTTCAGTACTAGTATAGTATATAAATGGTATTGGATCTAATGCATTTTCTTAATATTTTTTTTGGTCTTCAAATTTCATAATTTCTAGTGGAATACAAACCCAACACAATGGGTTTAGTACACGCGCTGCTGATAGTGTTGGGACTAGTCTGTGGAGGGTAACTATGTGTTTTTACAATTTAAGTGATGTATTCATTAAGCTATGCATGTTTCTATTAGGGTTACTACAATAAACTCCACGTGATGAGTTCAGCAGCACAGCTGCTGATAGTACAGGGACTATATTGGGGGGTGGGTAGCCTCCCTATTTCCAGTCGCGTTTCTTCCTCGTCTTCTTAATGGTACCTGCGGAGTATCGGGAGAAGCCAATGAGGCGTTGGCTAGTAGTGTAAAGGTCACTTTAGGTGTAACACACCTTTGCCGGACTTGTGCTATATGACTTTGATTTCCATGCAGGTAGATTTGGCTGATCGATGTGAAGATGCGTCATTCCTGCGCAGCACTTCATATGCTCCTATTGCTGACCAAAGCTAATTATTTTTCCTTGGTGTGGGGTTTGATATAGGATGGATGATTAGTTCAGTTCCCATTCATTACGGGGAAAAAAGCAGTAGTAGATATGTAGCTAGTTCATTGCGTAGGCTAGTTTTGATGTTTTATTGCATTTGGAAAAATATCCGTTGTGCAACTTTACTTTCAGAATTTTATTGAACAGTTTTTGCCCTTGTTAATATCTTAGGGAAATCCAAAGTATATATGATGGTATATCATGAAGCATGGTTATGCTGTTGATGCCCATTTTCCTGCTGCCCAGGAAACTGGCCAATATATTCAGGAGTTTTAAATGTTGCCTCATTCGCAGAACTTATAATTGCGTCATACTGTCTAAACCCAAAAACTCTGGAGACTTGTTTGCTGGATTCCAATTTTCCGATTGTTAGATAACATTACAGCGGTGACTTTTTTCAATCATCAACCTGATATCACCATCTAAAAAGAACAAGGGAGACGAGGAAGATTCAACTGTTTCTGAATTCGCATGTTAAAGAACCAATCCCGCCTTCCCCGACGAGAACAGAGAAAGCAAGAGACTACGAGCACCATCATTGATGGATGTTGCATGTTGCACACGACACGATCGACTCGACAGTCCGGCTCGGAGAGAGGTTGCTTACTCTCACTAGTAGCGAAGGAAACGGGAAGGGCTTTTTTTCGTTGTGGGCGGGTTTCATGAGATCTATGCCGGCCGTCGGAATCAAATGAAACGAACGGTCCTTTGACTATCGGTCAAGAAACGAAGTTGCTTGTATAAGGTTTACGTACGACAGACTTGTAAGAGTAGTTTGGGTTGTAAACAGATTAGAAAGAGTCTGGGTCTTCGAGATTATAAGTCACAGCCCTCCATTGGGTCGCCTTCTAAGATCAAAAAGAACATTTAAAAAACTTGCAATTGTGGTTTCTAAGGATTAATTTGGCCTTTTGAACTCCAATGACAGATTACCATCGGAATCTTATAGGTGCCTGTCAGGTTAAGTCAGTAAGTTTGAAAACTTGACTGCCGGCCCTGAGCACGATTTATTTTCCCGTGTTCAACATTTGTCAGCGATGCTTTCGAATTTCGAAGCCACCGGAGCCTCTTGATCAATTTTTTTTTTATTTCCAAAAAGAAAGGTAGCCACAATGAATATTATTCAAATTCAACGATAGTTTCCGGTATTTACACAATGCCGCAACGCCCCTTTAATTTTACAGAAAGAAAAATTCCTGAAATTGCAAAAAGGCAGCTAAGAAAGACGCAAATAAGTCAGAAGACAGTGAATGTCCGAGATCATCAACTCGTGCCTTTTTCTGGAGTCTCATGGTATTGTAGATACGAGATCTGTCTTTGAAGCATCATTTGTTGACGGAACTTAGCTATGAACTCCTCGGCTCTCATATCAATCCCTTCTTCCTCTTCTGGAATTTTTTCCTCACAGGTCTCGCACTCTTCTTCTTCGTCCTCCCCGCCTTTTAACAAGAAACTCCTCCTCGTCCCATCATAATATTCATTAACTGGTCCATCTTGATGATTATCATTTTGATCACCCATCACCTCATCATCAGAACCGTAGTCGAAGTCGACCTGTGGGGTTATGCAGGGCATGCTGAATCTCATGGAGGATGGGCGGTGCATCTTGACGTGGAAAACGGGGGTCTTGTCGAAGGAGAGTTCATATTCTCTATAATATAGTTGGCCGCGAGGAGAATCGCGTCCCATGTTCTTAAGAAACTTAGGCACAACACGTAGATCCATCATAAAACGTCTCTTGAAAGCACCACCTTTTCTCGCCCACAACAACGCTAGACGCAGGATGTTCCATGCTCTATGAGTAACATCATTAACATTTTTCTTCTTCATTTTCTAAATTGTTACAGTAACTTGCAAGAACTAGTTCCGCACCTTCAACAGAAGTAGAGGCTAGCACTGGAAGTAGCAAAAGGTAGCTGAATTGTTTGAAAAGAAATTTGAGAAGTTGAGAGTTTTGTTGGGTAGTGGAACACTAGAAAGGAAATGTACTTTCTGTTGCAGAGGAAAAATGGTGGCGATGGCTTTTATATATGTGTGTGGATTTCTGATACGCGGTGTTGTTGTGCTGAAAGCGAGAGAGAGAGAGAGTTGTTTAGCTTTCTTTGGAAGCCTCGGTGTGAAATGATAGTTGTGGGCGGTGGAATCTTTCAGGGAACACGGTTGTACGCGGGGTATTCAAGCTGGATTTTTATTTAATTCCAAACCTTGACATTGTCCCAACATGCAGCTACCTTCGTTTTTCGCGTTATTTTTAAAATATTTCTCAATATTATCACATTAAAATAATTTAAAAACATTAAAAAAACTTAATTTAAAATAAAAATAAAAATTATTTTTAAAATACTTTTGAAACCTGAAATATATCCCAACACGGTTTTGGGAACTTGGAGTTTAAAATATGGATTGATATTTTCTTTTGTGTTGAACAAAATTAATGGCAATGCAGTGAAGGTGAAATCTAATTAATAATGGTTAAACTTTCTCTATGAAAGGGATTTATGGATATGTTAAAGGGCAGCACATTTTCTGGTCGGGTTCTTTTGTCTTTCTTATGAATTAAGAAAGGAGATCTCTCGCAAAAAGTTAACGACTTCGTGCAAGTAAACGCTTGGCGTATTGTCTTAGAAGCCTAAATCACGGAGCATGATAGGGAGCTGCTGATTTCAGTACTGGCTGCTTCTCAGTATGCTGAACCGCGTTTTTTGAGCTGTGCTACTAATCATTTGAAAATCCAATTTAAATTGTTTTCTTAGTCTTAAGACTTTTAAATATAATTTAATCACACATATTTATGATTTTTTAATCTTTAAACCACACATAAAAAATAAATATATTATCTTGATTTTTGGTGTTAATTGAAATAATGATTCTAGTTAAACATTTAATATTCGTTAAGATAAATAAAAGATTATTATATATATATATATATATATATATATATATATATATATATAAAATTCAAACACAATTACATATTTAAGTTTAATAAAAAAAACTCACTCTGGTATTTTTTATATAAATGTTTTTTCAGCTTATCGCGCAAAACTATTTCCTTACAAGTACATAGCAACAATGACAGTTTTATATTAAAAACAAATCTTTGTAATATAATCAACCGTACAGCCAAGTTAACGATTTGATCAGGTCAATGAAATGAAGAAACAGCTTATGTGGAGAGAATATACGGTGCATGAACTGACTTGGATACCACTCAAACTCATGCTCGAGCCAATTGAATGGGACAACTCCGATCGAGCCAATTCAGCTCGAGGGGGTTCCAGCCACTAAACTATACAGTCTTATTGATTGAGCAAAAATACAGCAGATCATTGTTCTTGCTACTTCCAAAGCAGATCAGTAGTAACTTCTTCTGGGTTAGCATCTGGCATTTTGAAGTAAATACTGATTTCTGGGCGCGGCCCAGCTGGGGCTAGACGAAGTGCAGTTTTGGAATTATCTTGATCAACTGCGACAATATTCAACTATTTTTTATTATTGTTTTTCATATTCCGGAAGCCCGAGCATTAGTAGTAGTTGAGATCTCGGCAACAAGCCAACAATGGCGGTGTCCTGCTGGCTGTCATGGAGGGCACAATATTGATATATATATAATATTAACGCTCAAAATGCTTTCCGGAGTTCCATAATTCAGAGCCACGTTTCATGCATATGATTCAGCCAGGGTATTCAGGGCTAGCAAGTATAGGAGTAGCAAGCAACAATTTGATGCAAGTGACTTGTTTTTTAACAAAAATAAAGAACGAGCCACGAAGCTGGGTTTGAAATTTGCACTCCATTGATAACAGCTATATATTACAGCTCTGATCATAGCTGAACTGCTATAACATGGATGCTGTACATGTAAAGTCAAAGGTTATATTCATGTGTGTGTTGATTTTGGTTTTGGTTTTCTCTCCAGATCTTCCAGACATGTAAGAAAAACTCTTACATTTTCAATATTGAAATAAAAACCTTTTTTTTTACTGCAATATAACAACAGGGGGCTCGCGATAATCACCCAGTTGGACTGCCAAGGAGAACAGTCTGGCTGGCTGGCTGCAGCACGTTCGGGTTGGTGGATGGACCATTGTTTCATTCTTCACGGGAGATATGGACCCCACAAAAACTAGCCCCCACCTAAAAATAGAACGAGAGCAGCTTAGCTTGTGATTTGCAAAATAAGAGCGACACCTGTTTTCTCAATGCAAGCGTAATTCCCACATCACAACCTGTTGCCAGGCATGTTGCCATGGAAGTCCACTTCGTGAATCTCTATAATGTAGTATATTAAAATAATATATATTTTTTAAAAAATCATGTTTGAGCATACAAAAATAATTTGATAACACCAAATCTTTTAAATCTAAAATAAAAAATGAAAATAAAATAAAAAATATTCTTTTTTCAAAAAAATATTTCAATCACACTCCTCCAGCTTTTCCCTATGTAAAGTTGACGGAAAAGAACACATAAATTAACATGCGCAAGTAAACAGCTTAGTATCTACCATAAGTGAAGCAACCCAGCTGGCAGCTACCTCTCTTCTGTTCTTGGACAAAACCATGCGAAGATCGCTTTAAGACTTCAGCTCTTATTATAAAGGCCCACTAAATGTCATCGTTAACATTCTCTGTCCCATCATTTAATATTTCTGGTTTCTACAATTTACTATTTATCACTTGACGTACGCATTAGTTTACATGAGAAACTGATTATAATATTAAAAAAAAATATGTATGAATAATTATGAACAAAGAACCACATGTCTTCATCTTCTAACTATTGATTAGTTAGAACAGTATCAATTTTACTTCTATATTATTTTGACTTTTAGTTAAAGATTTTTGTCTCAATCTTCTACAAAATGAAATCATTTGTTACAAAAAGGGTACAATTTGAAAACATTCTTCTTAGAATTATGTCAGCAGCATATTTTAAAATTTTCAAAATACATTTTAATTGGTGTGCTTAGCAATTCAAGTCTAGCTATCTAGCTCTAATTATTAATGACTTACGGACCAGTGTTTACGAGGCTAGCTATCTAGCTCAAATATGGTTACACAGCGCACGTTGATTATATACGGCGCCACAGGTGACCCAATCATCATCTTCCCAACATTAGCTAGCTAGATATTAATTGGGAAGTTTAACCAGCCATGAAAGGTGTTGCTAGTGCCATCTTTCAACGTGCTGTGCTGCATCGTTTATGCTCCCTTTCCTGTGTGCTAATTAAATGCTAGAAAGGGACTTCCCATGCATACAGCTATTGTTTGGTGTACATTAACAAGCGATCGAACCAAATTATAGCCTCCACTTAACAAGCGATCGAACCAAATCCATGCACTTGCGGAACATGGCCAGTGATTATATATTTATCTATATAGATCCAAGTAACATTTTAGGAATCATCACCGGATTAATTATATAAAATGTGGCTGGCCATACCCTATAATATAATAAGGGCTACACTGATTTTAAGGACCCGTGTTTTAGGGCCAGTGATTCACAAAAAAAATAAAAATACATAGAGTGATACAAAATTTGTTTTTGTTGATTTTCAGTACATGTAAAGCAAATGGCCTTTGCTTGTTGGGCGTCAGCGATGGCGAAGACCAGTTCAACAACAACGGAGAGAAACATGCGGTGGCAAATGTATAGGAACCGTTGGATTGGTTTGTTCTCTAGAAATATAAACCTACCAATATCTTTCGCCTAAAATACCGCCTGCACGTCGCATCGCACCTAAAGAAATGAAAAATCTTCCAAGTTTAGATCTTATAACCATTCTGGGTGTCAACCCAATTGAATCTTCATTGCAATATCTTTCTGCTCAGTCAAGTTGACGGATTCACTGAGCTGTGTTGATATATATATAAAGAATTACTGATCAGGCAATGAAGTTAGCGTTCTTTCCACGTTCATTCCAATCACTAGCAACTCCAGTTTACATGTAAAAGACTGGAACTAGACGGTAGTAATCCAAGAAAGGATAAAGAAAATGATGGTGATGAAAAAAAAGAAACGTTACTTTGATTTCAATTATTAAATATAGTAGCCCTCGCATACAAATAATATCCCCGCAAGCACTTCAATTCGCTAGTAATTCGTTATAAATAAATATATATATACATATATATAGACAGCAATTGGCAATCTGGTTAGTGGCAAGAATTTCTGCTGTGTATTATAGTATTCCATTATTCTCCACCGCACTACACTTCGTCAAATATGCTGTTTATGATTTACTCAAACTGATTAAGATCACGTCAATAGGGCTATAGCTTCACTAAATATAGCACAAATCTTCCTTTAATGGAAAATTTGTGGACTAGCTTTTCCTCGAGAAAAAAACATGGTTAAGATAAGGAGGCAGAAACGTTCCTTTTGCCCTTCAATCGCGAAGTGTCTAAGGAATATTAATTACATAATATTCTACCACAATAAGATTGTTATACTAATATGTATACGTAGAAGTTTCTTTGAGGTCCAGCAGCAGGATTGTGTTGAAGTTTCACTCAGTCGATCGTTCTGAAAATTAATTACTCGATATTAAATCCCTTTAAATTCTCAAACAAGTTGACCACAAACTCCAATTAATATATATACATGTCAGAGGTCGATACAGGGGATGATCGTAGAAATTAGGCAAATTTATATTTATTTTCCGCAACTAAATTCAAAATCAAGTTAATATATATGAGTTGTATGCAACCCATCAAATCAATTTTTTATTTTTATATTTTTTGCATATCAATTCAAACAAACATTACGGAATATTCCGCGTTTAACCTCCCTACATTCTTGGTTATATATATAAATGACCTCTGCATGGTGCTCACTCCACATATAAATGTATACCTTCCATATTAGCCACTCCTTTTCTTAAGGGTCATCTCTTCTCCCCCTGCTTTTTGCAGGGAAGAGACCTTGATTAAGGCGCGCAGGTCCTGCTGTTCCTTTCCCTTTCCTCCGATCAATTAATGGAACGTCGGCCAGGTGTTGTCGTTGATATTTTCGGTACAGTTACAAACAACGGAGGCTATCAAGATGGCGCCGACCCCAAGCCACCGAAGAAAAAGCGTAGTCCATTGCACATCCTTAGGGTGGCAAATTATATGCTCTCTCTAAAATCTGGGAAATCTAAAACTGCCCATACCGATGTTGTCTCGAAGTGGAAGAAACTCTTGTCTTCCATGCGCCCTTTGCACATTAACAGCAGCCAATCAACCCAACGTAGCATCGGGGAAGAGGTGCCGATGGCAACTTTAACATCCAAGGAAGTTTATGAACCTTCCGCAGCATTCGATGATGGTGAGCAACTAGAGGTTTTTACCCCACCGTGGTCACCGGCCCCAAAAAGCACTGCAGGATCGTCGTCTGGTCAAAGTAGCCAATACGCATCGGCGCAAAATCTTCAAGAGCTTGATGATCAGAGAGATGAAGAGGATGAGGATGAGGATGAGGATGATAGTTATTATGATGATAAATACGGGGACGAAATGATAGACATGAAGGCCGAGGAATTCATTGCTAAATTTTATGACCAAATGAAGTTTCAATATAGGAGTTAAAGAGATGTCAGAGGCCAGTAAAGTACTTGAAACCAGGTCTGTTTGCATATATGCATGTTTCGTTTAAGAGAAAGTGCCAAAAACAAGAATAGCATTGGGTTGGTTAACATTTGAAAAGGTTTTATCGCGTTTAGATAAATTTTCTATCGTGTTTTTTTCAATCAATGAACAGAAACAACACTGAGGAAATTAGCTATTTTGTGATGAGCAGGGCGATGAAGATCTGGGATATACAACATGAATTGAGAAGAGGAAGAAGGGAGGATACTTTATTTATTTATTTATTCCGTTATTTTGTAATTTTTCTTCAAGTTTAGGCATGAGTTCAGGTTTTTCCTTGATGAATAAATATAATATTGTTGCGAAGCAAAATTGCGCAAGAACATAATTAATTTCTTGTCATATATATACGCATCATGTTAAACATTTCTTGTTCTTAGTCTTTCCGGTTGGACACGTGATAATAATGCTGATTAGAAATCCGTGCACATATGAAGGTTTACGCCATGCAATTTCAGATGATATATAGAGCTGAAAATGCTTACTGCAGTCCAGAGTTTAATTTCTTAAATTAAGTTATTTCAACATACTTAACAAAGGGCAATGAGCCTGTCCTAAGAGAGTTCTTCCCTCTTTAAGAGTTTCTGGCGGAAGTTACCTGATATTACAAGGAAAATAAATAAAAGATTTAGAACAAGGTTTAATAACCAAATAAACATGCATTTGTAAATTATAAATTAACAATTTTATTCTAAGATAAAATATATAGTGGCTATCTCTTTTAAAAAGTTGACAAGATTTTTAAATAAGTTAAAAACCCTGCCTCTACAATAAAAATATACTAAATTCTAAAGGAAATAAACATACAATCCAAATTAAAATATAAAATCAGAAACATAATAATAATAATAATAATAATAATAATAATAATAATATCAATTTACCTTTTAAATGCTAAAAACCACCCGTACTTGCAAATCTTGCCGCAACATTTTCTAAATGGAACCGCTGTGAAAGATACTAAATCCTAAATTTATTATTATTATTATTATTATTTTTATTGAAGTGGACTCAATTCAGGGAATGTGGGTTAGGTATACATGCTCCTTAGTCGGCATATTTGTACAGTGCAAAAAATCATATTTCTTTATTATAGACAAGGGAATTACAACAGTGATATTATTATTGGACAAAAGATCTATTAATGTAGGACTCCTGGCCCAGTTATAGGTGGGCGGGCCCAGCTATAGCTAACGAGACACTCTTAAGCCATGGCCCATAGGCTGGTGAGCTTCGTATCTTTGTTCCACAGCCCTGGCGTTTCAAACTAAGGTTGTGAAAAATAGTTTCTGATGAAACCTCAAAAAACCTGCTTTAATGGAAACCATAACACTTCTTTTCCTCTCATTAACCATGCATGCCCTCTCTCATCGTTTTGTCCACTTATCAACTGTGGTTTAAATACCAATACCTTTTTTATTCCTCCAGATAGCAGAGCTTTTAGAGCCGATTCCACTTTACAAGTGCGCTTGACAGCACAGCATGTAAACTTGGTTAAATTTTATTGATTTCACTAATTTTATCACTTTTAATTCTACTAATCTTCAAAAAAATTATATAATTTTACACATTATATATATATATATAAATTCATAAGATTATATAATTTTAGAAGCTGACTCGCATTTTAACAGCAATATTCCAAACTCCAAATTTCATTGTTACACTACACTGAAATGGCCGGTTGTTTGTTCATCTACCCAACTGCAGGATCCGCGTGATAGAGAAGGCAATTCAATCCGTATTAATCTTTGATAGAGTTACAAATAAAAACGTAGAACAGTTCGGATCGACAAATGAAATTAAGATTACTCAAATAGAAGCCATCAAGCCATTGCATACATTCAAGAAAAGAAGAGGAAGAAGAAGATAGCAATCGGGTCTATTATCCGTGAAAATTTTCCAACCAAAAGAATTCCCAAAATATTTGACCCGCCAAAACCACCCAAAGATCCAGTGTTTTCAGGTTCAGAGAAAAATCGATGCCAGTGCTTACCATTTTCCATCAAAAATCCTGCCTGCCACATCACCATCATGGACCACAAAATATGACAGACGTGTAAAATTCAGAGCGGCCGGCAATTCCAACTAGTATCCGTGTATGATCTTAGAGCACTTGTTCTTGATCCAGCAGATCCCTCTCCTCAAAGAAGCCTTCACTTTACCCTCCACTGTGTAAACCTTGTACTTGGCAATCCGTTTCTTTCTTTTCATTTCAGGATCAGTCAAACCCCCCCAGGGCCTCGACGAACTGCTCTGACTCCGCCGAGGCGGAATCGATGCCACATTGGGTGAGTGTGGCCGAGTCGCATAGATCTGGTTGCTATTGCCAAACCCAAAACCCTTCCCGCTCACTATCTCCAGCCTTCTTTCGCCCCTTTGATCCGACCCGTACCCGTACCCGTCCATGCTAGCTGACTGGATTGCTTTGGCTGCGCAGAAGAGAAGAGTGATGGACGATAGCTAAGGTTTTTGTTCACACTTGGGGTAAGGAAAACTGAAGTTGTAAAATGAAAGTGGTAGATGATTGGAGTCACCGACTAGAATAGATTCCGACTCCACAGCAGAGGGAGATTTCTATCTTATTGAGGCTTTTTTGCCCATTTTGTTATTCGTAGCTTTTTGGGTTGAAATATTCTCAAAAAACTTTCTTATTCGTACATAAAGGAGAAAGAAAGGGAGGAGAAGACGTTGGAGAGACAGTCTCATAATCTTTAATTACTATTGAGCTGTAAGGTTACGTTTTCGGGCAGTGGACAGCCTCGGAATTGCCGATCTTTGATTGTGCAGGAAAGTAATGTCATGAGAGCTCCTGTCTTTCTTCTGATTATGATGCATATTATATAATTGCGTAATTAAATTAATGCTATTAACCTCAGCCCGGAAGAGAAATTGTCTGCCATGAAGACCAACTGGTCACAAGGTTTCCAGATTCTACGGGAAATAGTTTTAAATAATAATAATAATAATAATTAATCACAGTGGAGCAACATATGTTGTTGGAAGAATCATAGAGCTCGATTGGAATTGCATTTTTAAAAATTAGTCTGATATGTAAAATATTAAAATTTATTCGTGCTTTTCAATTAATTCAATATGCTAATATAAAAAATAATATATATAAATATATTTTTAAATGGAAAATATTTTTAAATTCTGCCCGGTCCACCTCTACTCCTCTCCTTTACAATATGATAATATTCTTGCTATTGACGGGGGGCTTTTTTATAAGAAAAACGTATGCAAGTTTTAACTGCATGTTTTGCTTACAACTTGAGCTTTTAACAGTGTCTTAGACAAAGTGTATTTGATAACTTTGCTTGTTAGTATTATTATTTTATTTAATTAAATAGTAATAAAAACAGAGACGCGTAAAATAAAATAAATAAAATAAACAGTAATACAAATATTACACAGGGTTATATATATTAAAAATATTTTATTTTATTTTTAAAAATAAAATTCATTTGTACAAACAAAAAATTTATCTATATTGTTTTACTCATAGCATGCATGACATAGCCACCATAACATTGTATATTAATAAAGAGCTAACATGGCCAACCAAACTAAACTTATTTTTATCAATGATATATGAAAAACAATTCGAGGCCTAAGTGTATAGATACACCTAAACACTCATGCAGGGAGGGCATTTCTAGCCTAACATAAACACAATTAGAGAGCAATTCTGTAGAATCATCTATGGATGACAGCAGATCACGTATCTGCAGTGATGAACATGAGCAGAATCAGGAAGGTAATTACATAACTGTCAAACCAACAAATCATGCTCAACCAAATCAGGAAATCAATGGACAAATAAGGAATACTCAGGAGAGAAATCTGGGATGAGATTATGGCAGATTATGAAATGTATTTTCTATTACATTGTAACCTTCTTGTATAAATTGATCTGATTGTAACTACTGTAATACATCGAAATACATACTACAAATTCCTCAATTAAATCTGAAACTCTACATGGTATCAGAGCCTCCCAAAGACAAACGTCTAAAATATGTCTTCTTCATCTTCAGCAAATCTGCAATCAGCTGCAACCCATCAATCCTCTGCCATTCCCACAATTTCTCCAGTCTCTAGTATCGTCTCTTTGAAACTAACTCATGATAATTTTCCATTGTGGAAAACTCAATTGATGCACTATTTTCGTGGACAAGATCTGTATGGATATCTTGATGGCACCTTCCCTTGTCCCCCAGAATTGATCAATTCCACACATCCAGAAACAGGTACAATCACCCAAATCCCAAATTCTGCATACTCTCATTGGCTGCGACAGGACAGTATGATCCTTAGCACACTCATGTCTTCTATGACTGAGAATGTGCTCGCCCAAATTGTATCCTATACCACCTCTCATCAAGTCTGGAAAGCACTGGATACAAATTTTTCTTCTAAATCAAGAGCACGCACAATACAAGTACGTGCACAATTAGCCAATGCCAAGAAAAATAATCAATCTGCCAATGATTATTTCTTACTCATCAAAAGGCTGGCTGATGAACTTGCTATGGCTGGACAACCTCTCAAGGTGGATGATATAATATCTTATGTTCTTGCTGGACTAGGACATGAGTACGACAACCTGGTCTCTTCAATCTATGCCCGAAATGATCCAGTCAGTCTTGAAGAGGTATATTCCCTCCTTATTGTTACTGAGTCTCGCCTTAATAGACATCAATTTTCTGTTTCTTCTATAAATCCAGAGGCAAATATTGCCCAGCAACATAGATCTCAATTCACCAACAGAAGCAAGTTTATGAATCGGGGTAGAGGGCGTTTTAATGGCTATCGGGGTCAATCTTCTTACCCCAAAATTGACAACAGTAACAGTAACACATCACTCATTGTGTGCCAAGTATGTGGGAAAAATGGCCACACTGCCCGTAAGTGCTACCACCGATTTGACCCGACTTATCAGCAGACTGCCTCTCTTCCACACAAACAGGCTTATCTCGCAAAACACAATTGGGAGAATAACTGGAATGCAGACACGGGAGCTACTCATCATATAACCAATGATATGGAGAATTTAAATCTCCACAGTGACAACTATGCAGGTTCAGATCAAGTTCAAATTGGCAACGGTGAAGGTTTGATTATTTCTAAAACTGGCAAATCTTTTATTCATACCCCTGCTCATTCGTTTGTTCTTAATAACGTTCTTTTAGTCCCTTAGATCCATAAAAATTTACTCTCGGTTCAAAAGTTTTGCATTGATAATAATGTTTATTTTGAGTTTCATGGTCACTACTTTCTTGTGAAGGGATACTCGGGGATCATCCTTCATCGCGGCCACGTCAGTGATGGATTATACTGTTTCACTTCATCAAAATTACGTCCTCAAGCCTTTTCCAGCATTCACCTATCCTTTGATCAATGGCATCGTCGCCTTGGTCATGCTGCACCTGCTGTTATTCATCGTGTCTTAAATTCTAATAAATTACCAGTTGATAAAATAAAAAGGCATTACTGTGTTCTGATTGTCAATTAGCTAAAAGTCATGCACTGCCATTTAAAACTTCAACTCTTGTTTCTAATTCTCCATTAGATCTTATTTTTACCGATGTTTGGGGTCCTGCGTCTGTTGCCTCTACTAATAATTCTCGGTATTATGTGAGTTTTCTGGATAATTATTCCAAATTCTTATGGTTATTTCCAATGCAATACAAATCTGAAGTTGAAAATATTTTTCTCAAATTTCAACTGTACGTGGAAAAACAATTTGACCATAAAATTAAAGCTGTTCAGTCAGATTGGGGTGGTGAGTACCGTCGTCTTCATACTTATTTTAAAAACACAGGCATCGATCATCGCATCGCCTGTCCTCATACTCACCAACAAATTGGTTCAGTTGAAAGGAAACACAGACACATTGTTGAAGTCGGTTTAAGTCTCTTAGCTCACTCACATTTACCTCAAAATTATTGGGAAGATGCCTTCACTACAGCAACCTTTCTAATTAATAGACTTCCCACTCCCACTCTCAATAACATTTCACCGTATGAAAAATTATATCATCGCACCCCAGACTACACTTTTCTACGCACTTTTGGATGTGCTTGCTGGCCCAATCTTCGCCCATATAACAAACACAAATTAGATTTTCGAAGTAAATCGTGCATTTTTATTGGCTATAGCAGTGATCATCATGGATACAAATGCCTTGACTTATCAACTGGTCGAATTTATGTGTCTCGTCATGTAATCTTTGATGAAAATCTATTTCCTTTTAACTCAAACACATCTTCTTCATTGTCTACAGAAACAAGTCAATCTTCTCATATTACTCTACCTTTGCCGTCGTCTGTCTCCTCTCCTGCCAGTGATAGAAATATGATTACCTCTCAACCATTAATTGCTAATGCATCTGTTCCTCTAGATTTTCACTCTGCAGGTATTTTCCCCACTGTCTCTGGTAGAGAAGCAGAAACACCTCCACATGCCGTGGATGACAGCCCTATGAGGGAACAACCAAATCTGTCTACCACGGAAGCTATTGAGCCCAGCCAACCTGCAGGTCCTGAAGTTTCAGAATCTCAATCTCAATCTGTGATTGTCTCTCCCATCGTGCCAGTTATACAAAGGACTCATGCTATGACCACAAGATCTCTCAACAACATCTTCAAGTCGAAGGCACCATCAGATGCCTTTGTGAGGTATCCTCTTCCCAAAGCACTGTTGAGCTCTTTAACTTCACCTGTCATAGAACCAACTTGTTACAGCACTGCCATAAAGTCACCACAGTGGCGTCAAGCCATGAATGAAGAATTTGATGCACTCCTTCGTAACAAGACTTGGTCACTTGTTGCTCCTAAACCAAACCTTAATGTGGTTGGCTGTCGTTGGGTATACAAACTAAAGCACAAGGCCGATGGATCTGTTGACAGATTTAAAGCCAGATTAGTGGCTAAAGGTTTCCATCAACAAGAAGGTCTTGACTTCAATGAAACATTCAGCCCTGTGGTCAAGCATGCTACAATCCGAACAATTCTATCTCTGGCTACTTCTTCAAATTGGCACCTCAAGCAAATTGACATTCAAAATGCCTTCCTTCATGGGGCCTTGGAAGAGGAAGTGTATATGTCACAGCCCCAAGGATATATTCACCCTCAATTTCCAGATCATATTTGCAAACTACATAAATCAATCTATGGCTTGAAACAAGCTCCAAGAGCTTGGTTTTCTAGATTGACAGATGCACTTCGGGTACTTGGGTTTATAGCCAGTAAGGCAGACCCTTCTCTGTTTATTTGGGGCAAAGATGACACATTAGTCTTAATACTTATTTATGTTGATGATATTATCATCACAAGCAAATCTGACACTGCCATTCAAAGAGTTCTTCACCATTTACAAACAGACTTTGCTGTCAAGGACCTTGGAAATCTCAGTTATTTTCTGGGGGTGGAAGTCTTGCGTTCAACGGAGGACTTTATCTCACGCAACGCAAATACATTGCTCAGCTACTCCAACGCACAAATATGGCAGAAGCAAAACCGTGCACCAGCCCTATGTCATCTACCTGTGCTCTATTTGCTACCAACGGCACAAAATTTGCAGATCCTTCCCTGTACAGACAAGTGGTGGGAAGTCTTCAATACTTGGCCTTCACTCGTCCTGACCTTGCCTTCTCTATTCATAGAGTCAGCAAGTTCATGCATCAACCTTTGGAACCTCACTGGCAGACTGTAAAACGAATTCTGCGTTATCTCAAACACACAATCTCCACTGGACTCTTCCTTGGTCAGTCATCTCCCACTACACTTCAAGCATATTCCGACTCCGATTGGGCAGGAGACCGAGATGATCGAAGATCAATAAGTGCATATTGTGTTTATCTTGGTGCAAATCTTATATCATGGTGATGTAAACAACAAGCCACGGTTGCAAGAAGTAGTACTTGAGTCGAGTATAAGTCACTTGCCGACACCGCCTCTGAAATTCGAGTGGTTGCAGTCCCTATTCTCAGAAATTGGGGTCACTTTCTCTAAGCCACCAGTGCTATGGTGTGACAACATTGGTGCCACGTATCTCTCTGTCAATCCTATGTTTCATGCACGCACTAAACACATTGAACTAGACTTTCACTATGTACGTGATCAAGTTCAACGCAAACACCTCACGGTTCAATTCATCTCCACCAAAGATCAGCTAGCAGATCCTTTGACAAAACCTATTTGCCCCCGACAATTTCCAAATGTTTTAACCAATCTGAATGTCCATTTCCTCCCCTTCAGATTGCGGGGACGTGTAGAAGCATCTATGGATGACAGCAGATCACGTATCTGCAGTGATGAACATGAGCAGAATCAGGAAGGTAATTACATAACTGTCAAACCAGCAAATCACGCTCAACCAAATCAGGAAATCAATGGACAGATAAGGAATACTCAGGAGAGAAATCTGGGATGAGATTATGGCAGATTATGAAATGTATTTTCTGTTACATTGTAACCTTCCTGTATAAATTGATCTGATTGTAACTACTGTAATACATCGAAATACATACTACAAATTCCTCAATTAAATCTGAATCTCTACAAATTCATAGCAAGAAAAGCTAGCCAAAGCCCGTGAAAACCAGAAAAAACTATTGAAAGTCAAACCAAATACACACTCTCTAGCCCTATTTTTTTTATCTATACATACCAACTTAAACATTAAAGAGTTCTATATTGTTCATGAAACTTCTTTTTTTTTTTTATAACATAAGATAAACTCATCAATCTAATCATGAAAACTCGAATTCTGTGTCAGGTGTTTTCAATTTATAATTAAGTTTACATATAAAAAGAGATTATCTCTGAATCTCGAGTATTAACTATTTTTTTAATCGGAACATGTACAAGGTTTTTGAATAAATTCTTTTTCAAACAAACTTATTCTTTTTTAAGATAAATTCTTTTTTGAATAAATTCCGGGGGCTAATATCACGGGTTTTTCAAGAATGTTTAAAAAAAACAGAGAAAAATAGATATCCTCTTCTTCGATCTTAGTAATAGGGTCTGGATATGAAAAGACCAACAAGGTCAGAAATCTAAGGCTAATACGTATTAAAATGGGGCTAGTCGAGTGAAGATCAATTCGTCCGAAAATCCAAAGCTAACACCCCCTCCAAAAAGCAAGTTCAATCATGCTCGGGGGAAAAATCTATTACCCATAAAACTGAAGTCTAATACCAACTAAAAAGAGTTTGAATATGAAAAGACGAATAAGGTTAGAAATCTAAGGCTTATACCCATTTAAATGGGGCTAGTCGAGTCAAGATCAACTTGTCCGAAAATCAAAGGCTAACACCCCCTCCAAAAAGACAGTTGAATCATGCTCGGGGAAAATTCTATTACCCATAAAATTGAAGTCTAATACCAAATAAAAAAGGCTTGGATATGAAAAGACCAACAAGGTCAGAAATCTAAGGCTAATACCCATTCAAATGGGTCTAATTGAGTCACGATCAATTTGTCCGAAAATCCAAGGCTAACACCTACTACAAAAACCAAATTCAATCATGCTTGGGGAAAAAAGTATATTACCCATAAAATTGAAGTCTAATACCAAATAAAAAAGGCTTGGATATGAAAAGACGAACAAGGTTAGAAATATAAGGCTTCTACCCATTTAAATGGGGCTAGTCGAGTCAAGATCAACTTGTTCGAAAATCAAAGCTAACACCCCCTCCAAAAAGCAAGTTGCATCATGCTCGGGGAAAAGTCTATGACCCATAAAATTGAAGTCTACTACCAAATAAAAAGGGCATGGTTATGAAAAGACGAATAAGGTTGGAAATATAAGGTTTATACCCATTTAAATAGAACTAGTCGAGTCAGGATCAATTTGTCCAAAAATCCAAGGCCAACACCCCCTCCAAAAACATAGTTCAATCATGCTTGGGGGAAAAGTCTATTACCCATAAAATTTAACTCTAATACCAACTAAAAAGGGATTGGATATGAACAAGGTAATAAATATAAGGATAATATTCATTTAAATGGGGCTCGTCGAGGCAGGATCAATTTTTCCAAAAATTCAAAGCTAACACCCCCTCAAAAAACCAAGTTCAATCATGCTTGGGGGAAAAGTCTAGTACCCATAAAATTTAACTGTAATACCAACTAAAAAGGGCATGTATATGAACAAGGTTATAAGTATGAGGAAAATATTCACTTAAAAAGTTCAATCAGGCTTGGGGGAAAAATTAACTCTAATACCAACTAAAAAGGGCTTTGATGTGAACAAGGTTAGAAATATAAGGCTAATACTCATTCAAATGGGACTCGTCGAGTAAGGATGAATTTCTCCGAATATCCAAGGCTAACACCCCCTCCAAAAACCAAGTTCAATCATGCTTGGAGAAAAGTCTATTACCCATAAAATTTAACTCTAATACCAACTAAAAAGGGCTTGGATAAGAACAACGTGAGAAATATAAGGATAATATTCATTTAAATGGGGCTCGTCGAGCATGATCAATTTTTCCTAAAAACCAAGGCTAACACCCCCTCCAAAAACCAAGTTCAATCATGCTTGGGTGAAAAGTCTATTACCCATAATATTTAACTCTAATACAAACTAAAAAGGGCTTGCATATGAACAAGGTTAAAAAATATAAGGATAATACTCATTTAAATGGGGCTCGTCGAGTCAGGATCAATTTGTCCGAAAATTCAAGGTTAACACCCCTCCAAAAACCAAGTGCAATCATGCTTGGGGGAATAGTCTATTACTCATAAAATTTAACTCTAATACCAACTAAAAAGGGATTTGATATGAACAAGGTTAGAAATATAAGGCTAATACTCATTGAAATGGGGCTCGTCGAGTCAGGATCAATTTCTCCAAAAATCCACGGCTAAAACCCCCACCAAAAACCAAGTTCAATCATGCTTGAGGGAAAAGTCTAGTACCCATAAAATTTAATTGTAATACCAACTAAAAAGGGCTTGTATATGAACAAGGTTATAAGTATGAGGAAAATATTCACTTAAAAGGGGCTCGTTGAGTTACGATCAATTTGTCCGAACACCCCCTCCAAAAAGCAAGTTCAATCATGCTTGGGGGAAAAGTTAACTCTAATACCAAATAAAAGGGCTTTGATGTGAATAAGGCTAGCAATATAAGGCTAATACTCATTCAAATGGGACATGTCGAGTAAGGATGAATTTCTCCGAATATCCACGGCTAAAACCCCCCACAAAAAACAAAGTTCAATCATGCTTGGGGGAATAGTCTATTACTCATAAAATTTAACTCTAATACCAACTAAAAAGGGCTTTGATATGAACAAGCTTAGAAATATAAGGCTAACACTCATTGAATGGGGATCGTCGAGTCAGGATCAATTTCTCCGAAAATCCACGGCTGAAACCCCCACCAAAAACCAAGTTCAATCATGCTTGGGAGAATAGACTATTACTCATAAAATTTAACTCTAATACCAACTAAAAAGGGTTGGTATATGAACAAGGTTAGAAATATAAGGCTAATACTCATTGAAATGGGGCTCGTCGAGTTAGGATCAATTTCTCCGAAAATCCACGGCTAAAACCCCCACCAAAAACCAAGTTCAATCATGCTAGGTTGAAAAGTCTATTACCCATAATATTTAACTCTAATACCATCTAAAAAGGGTTTGGATATGAAAAAGGTTTGAAATATAAGGCTAATACTCATTCAAATGGGTTCGTCGAGTCAGGATCAATTTCTCCGAAAATCCAAGGCTAACACCCCCTCCAAAAAGCAAGTTCAATCATGTTTGGGGGAAAAGTCTATTACCAATAGAATTTAACTCTAATACAAACTAAAAAGGGCTTGTATATGAACAAGGTTAAAAAATATAAGGATAATATTTATTTAAATGGGGCTCGTCGAGTCAGGATCAATTTGTGCGAAAATTCAAGGTTAACACCCCCTCCGAAAACCAAGTGCAATCATGCTAGGGGGAATAGTCTATTACTCATAAAATTTAACTCTAATACCAACTAAAAAGGGCTTTGATATGAACAAGGTTAGAAATATAAGGCTAATACTCATTGAAATGAGGCTCGTCGAGTCAGGATCAATTTCTCCGAAAATCCACGGCTAAACCCCCCACCAAAAACCAAGTTCAATCATGCTTGGGGGAATAGTCTATTACTCATAAAATTTAACTCTAATACCAACTCAAAAGGGTTAGGATATGAACAAGGTTAGAAATATAAGGATAATATTCATTTAAATGGGGCTCGTCGAGTCAGGATCAATTTCTCCGAAAATCCACGGCTAAAACCCCCACCAAAAACCAAGTTCAATCATGCTAGGTTGAAAAGTCTATTACCCATAAAATTTAACTCTAATACCAACTAAAAAGGGTTTGGATATGAAAAAGGTTAGAAATATAAGTCTAATACTCATTCAAATAGGGCTCGTCGAGTCAGGATCAATTTCTCCGAAAATACAAGGCTAACACCCCCTCCAAAAAGCAAGTTCAATCATGCTTGGGGGAAAAGTCTATTACCCATAGAATTTAACTCTGATACCAACTAGAAAGGGTTTGGATATGAAGAAGGTTAGAAATATAAGGCTAATACGCATTCAAATGGGGCTCGTCGAGTCAGGATCAATTTCTCCGAAAATCCACGGCTGAAACCCCCACCAAAAACCAAGTTCAATCATGCTTGGGGGAATAGTCTATTACTCATAAAATTTAACTCTAATACCAACTAAAAAGGGTTAGGATATGAACAAGGTTAGAAATATAAGGCTAATACTCATTGAAATGGGGCTCGTCAAGTCAGGATCAATTTCTCCGAAAATCCAAAGCTAACACCCCCTCCAAAAACCAAATTCAATCATGCTTGGGGGAAAAGTCTATTACCCATAAAATTTAACTCTGATACCAACTAAAAAGGGTTTGGATATGAAGAAGGTTAGAAATATAAGGCTAATACTCATTGAAATGGGGCTCGTTGAGTCAGGATCAATTTCTCCGAAAATCCAAGGCTAACACCCCTCCAAAAACCAAATTCAATCATGCTTGGGGGAAAAGTCTATTACCCATAAAATTTAACTCTGATACCAACTAAAAAGGGTTAGGATATGAACAAGGTTAGAAATATAAGGCTAATACTCATTGAAATGGGGCTCGTCGAGTCAGGATCAATTTCTCCGAAAATCCAAGGCCAACACCCCCTCCAAAAACCAAATTTAATCATGCTTGGGGGAAAAGTCTATTACTCATAAAATTTAACTCTAATACCAACTAAAAAGGGTTAGGATGTGAACAAGGTTAGAAATATAAGGCTAATACTCATTGAAATTGGGCTCGTCGAGTCACGATCAATTTCTCCAAAAATCCACGGCTAAAACCCCCACCAAAAACCAAGTTCAATCATGCTTGGGGGAGTAGTCTATTACTCATAAAATTTAACTCTAATACCAACTAAAAAGGGCTTGGATATGTACAAGGTTAGATATATAAGGATAATATTCATTTAAATGGGGCTCGTCGAGTCATGATCAATTGGTCCAAAAATCCAAGACTAACATACCCGCTAAAAACAAAGTTCAATCATGCTTGGCGGAAAAGTCTATTACCCATAAAATTTAACTCTAATACCAACCAAAACGGGCTTTGATATGAGCTAGGTTAGAAATATAAGCCTAATACTCATTCAAATGGGGCTCGTCGAGTCAGGATCAATTTCTCCGAAAATCCAAGGCTAACACCGTCTCCAAAAAACAAGTTCAATCATGCTTGGGGAAAAAGTCTAATACCCATAAACTTTAACTTTGATACCAACTAAAAAGGGTTTGGATATGAAGAAGGTTAGAAATATAAGGCTAATACGCATTCAAATGGGGCTCGTCGAGTCAGGATCAATTTCTCCGAAAATCCAAGGCTAAACCCCCCTCCAAAAAGACAGTTCAATCATGCTTGGGGGAAAAGTCTATTATCCATAAAATTTAAATCTAATACCAGCTAAAAAGGGCTTGGATATGAACACAGTTAGAAATATAAGCCTAATACTCAGTCAAATGGGGCTCATCGAGTCAGGATCAATTTCTCCGAAAATTCAAGGCAACACCCCTCCAAAAACCAAGTTCAATCATGCTTGGGGGAAAAGTCTATTACCCATAAAACTTAACTCTAATACCAACTAAAAAGTATTTGGATATGAACAAGATTAGAAATATAAGGCTAATACTCATTCAAATGGGAGTCGTCGAGTAAGGATCAATTTTAATGAAAATCCACGGCTAAAACACCCGCTAAAAACAAAGTTCAATCATGCTTGGAGGAAACGTCTATTACCCATAAAATTTAACACTAATACAAACTAAAAACGGATTGGATATGAACAAGTTTAGAAATATAAGGCTAATACTCATTTAGATGGGGCTCGTCGAGTTAGGATGAATTTCTCCGAAAATCCAAGTCTAACAGCCCCTCCAAAAACCAAGTTCAATCATGCCTGGGGGATAAGTCTGTTACCCATAAAATTTAACTCTAATACCAACTAAAAAGGGCTTCGATATGAACAAGTTTAGAAATATAAGGATAATACTCAATTTGTCCGAAAATCAAAGGCTAACACCCCCTCCAAAAACCAAGTTCAATCATGCTTGGGTGAAAAGTCTATTACCCATAAAATTTAACTCTATTACCAACTAAAAAGGGCTTCGATATGAACAAGGTTAGAAATATAAGCCTAATACTCAGTCAAATGGGGCTCGTCGAGTCAGGATCAATTTTTCCGAAAATCCAAGGCTAACACCTCCTCCAAAAACCAAGTTCAATCATGCTTGGGAGAAAAATTTATTACCAATAAAATTTAACTCTATTACCATCTAAAAAGGGCTTGGATATGAACAAGGTAAGAAATATAAGGATAATAGGCATTTAAATGGGGCTCGTCGAGTCAGGATCAATTTCTCCGAAAATCCAACGCTAACACCCCCTCCAAAAACCAAGTTCAATCATGCTTGGGGGAATAGTCCATTACTCATAAAATTTAACTCTAATACCAACTAAAAAGTGTTTGGATATGAACAAGATTAGAAATATAAGGCTAATACTCAGTCAAATGGGGCTCGTCGAGTTAGGATTAATTTTAATGAAAATCCAAGGCTCACACCCCCTCCAAAAACCAAGTTCAATCATGCTAGGGGGAATAGTCCATTACTCATAAAATTGAACTCTATTACCAACTAAAAAGGGCTTCGATATGAACAAGGTTAGAAATATAAGCCTAATACTCAGTCAAATGGGGCTCGTTGAGTCAGGATCAATTTTTCCAAAAATCCAAGGCTAATACCCCCTCCAAAAACCAAGTTCAATCATGCTTGGGGAAAAAGTCTATTACCCATAAAATATAACTCTAATACCAACTAAAAAGGGATTGGATACGAACAAGGTTAGAAATATAAGGCTAATACTCAGTCAAATGGAGCTCGTCGAGTCAGGATCAATTTTTCCGAAAATCCAAGGCTAACACCTCCTCCAAAAACCAAGTTCAATCATGCTTGGGGAAAAGTCTATTACCCATAAAATTTAATTCTAATACCAACTAAATTAGGGATTGGATATGAACAAGTTTAGAAATATAAGGCTAATACTCATTCAAATGGGGCTCGTCGAGTTAGGATCAATGTCTCCGAAAATCAAAGGCTAACACCCCTGCTAAAAACAAGTTCAATCATGCTTGGGGGAGTAGTCTATTACTCATAAAATTTAACTCTAATACCAACTAAAAAGGGCTTGGATAAGAACAACGTGAGAAATATAAGGATAATATTCATTTAAATGGGGCTTGTCGAGGCAGGATCAATTTTTTCAAAAATCCAAGGCCAACACCCCCTCTAAAAACCAAGTTCAATCATGCTTGGGGGAAAAAGTCTATTACACATAAAATTTAACTCTAATACCAACTAAAAAGGGTTTGGATACGAAAAAGGTTAGAAATATAAGGCTAATACTCATTCAAATAGGGCTCGTCGAGTCAGGATCAATTTCTCCGAAAATCCAAGGCTAACACCGTCTCCAAAAAACAAGTTCAATCATGCTTGGGGAAAAAGTCTAATAC
The DNA here is from genome assembly GCA_032356905.1 of Salix exigua. Classification (NCBI taxonomy): domain Eukaryota; kingdom Viridiplantae; phylum Streptophyta; class Magnoliopsida; order Malpighiales; family Salicaceae; genus Salix; species Salix exigua. The sequence continues at coordinate 7,669,895 of CM063601.1, forward strand.
CCATAGAATTTAACTGTAATATCAACTAAAAAGGGCTTGCATATGAACAAGGTTAAGAAATATAAGGATAATATTCATTTAAATGGGCTCGTCGAGTCACGATCAATTTCTCTGAAAATCCAAGGCTAAAACCCCCACCAAAAAGCAAGTTCAATCATGTTTGGGGGAAAAGTCTATTACCCATAAAATTTAATTCTAATACCAACTAAAGAGGGATTGTATATGAACAAGGTTTGAAATATAAGGATAATATTCATTATAATGGGGCTCATCGAGTCATGATCAATTTGTCCGAAAATCCAAGGCTAACACCCCCTCCAAAAAGCAAGTTCAATCATGGTTGGGGGAATAGTCTATTACTCATAGAATTTAAGTCTAATACCAACTAAAAAGGGCTTGGATACGAACAAGGTTAGAAATATAAGACTAATACTCAGTCAAATGGGGCTCGTCGAGTCAGGATCAATTTTAAGGAAAATCCAAGGCTAACACCCCTCCAAAAACCAAGTTCAATCATGCTTGGGGAAAAAGTCTATTACCCATAAAATTTAACTCCAATACCAACTAAAAATGTCTTCAATATGAATTAGGTTAGAAATATAAGCCTCATACTCAGTCAAATGGGGCTCGTCGAGTCAGGATCAATTTCTCTGAAAATCCAAGGCTAAAACCCCTACCAAAAAGCAAGTTCAATCATGTTTGGGGGAAAAGTCTATTACCCATAAAATTTAATTCTAATACCAACTAAAGAGGGATTGTATATGAACAAGGTTATAAGTATAAGGAAAATAGTCACTTAAAAGGGGCTCGTTGAGTCGGGATCAAGTTGTCCAGAACACTCCCACTCAAAAACCAAGTTCAAGGGAGAATAGTCTATTACTCATAAAATTTAAGTCTAATACCAACTAAAAAGGGCTTAGATATGAACAAGGTTAGAAATATAAGGCTAATACTCATTCAAATGGGACTCCTCGAATCAGGATCAATTTCTCCGAAAATCCACGGCTAAAACACCCGCTAAAAACAAAGTTCAATCATGCTTGGGGGAAAAGTCTATTACCCATAAAATTTAACTCTAATACCAACTAAAAAGGGCTTCGATATGAAAAAGGTTAGAAATATAAGGATAATATTCATTTAAATGGGGCTCGTCGAGTCAGGATCAATTTGTCCGAAAATCAAAGGCTAACACCCCCTCCAAAAACCAACTTCAATCATGCTTGGGGAAAGGTCTATTACCCATAAAATTTAATTCTAATACCAACTAAAAAGGGATTGGATATGAAAAAGTTTAGAAATGTAAGGCTAATACTCATTCAAATGGGGCTCGTCGAGCGAGGATCAATTTCTCTGAAAATCCACGGCCAAAACCCCCCACAAAAATCAAGTTCAATCATGCTTGTGGGAAAAGTCTATTACCCATAAAATTTAACTGTAATACAACCTAAAAAGGATTTGGACATGAACAAGGTTAGAAATATAAGGCGAATACTCATTCAAATGGGGCTCGTCGAGTCAGGATCAATTTCTCCGAAAATCCAAGGCTAACACCCCCTCCAAAAAGCAAGTCCAATCATGCTTGGGGAAAAGTCTATTACCCATAAAATTTAATTCAAATAGAAACTAAAAAGGGATTGGATATGAACAAGTTTAGAAATATAAGTCTAATACTCATTCAAATGGGGCTCGTCGAGTTAGGATCAATGTCTCCGAAAATCCACCTCCAAAACCCCCACCAAAAATCAAGTTCAATCATGCTTGTGGGAAAAGTCTATTACCCATAAAATTCAACTCTAATACCAACTAAAAAGGGCTTCTATATGAACAAGGTTATAAATATAAGCCTAATACTCAGTCAAATGGGGCTCGTCGAGTCAGGATAAATTTCTCCGAAAATACAAGGCTAACACCCCCTCCAAAAACCAAGTTCAATCATGCTTGGCAGAAAAGTCTATTACTCATAAAATTTCATTATACTACCAACTAAAAAGGGTTTGCATATATGTACAAGGTTAGAAAAATAAGGATAATATTCATTTAAATGGTGCTCGTCTAGTCATGATCAATTTGTCCGAAAATCCAAGGCTAACACCCCCTCCAAAAACCAAGTTCAATCATGCTTGGGGGAATAGTCTATTACCCATAAAATTTAACTCTAATACCAACTAAAAAGGGATTGGATATGATTAAGTTTAGAAATATAAGGCTAATACTCATTCAAATGGGGCTCGTCGAGTTAGGATCAATTTCTACGAAAATCCAAGGCTTAACACCCCCTCCAAAAACCTAGTTCAATCATGCTTGGGTGAAAAGTCTATTAGCCATAAAAATTTAACTCTAATACCAACTAAAAATGGCTTCGATATGAATTAGGTTAGAAATATAAGCCTCATACTCAGTCAAATGGGGCTCGTCGAGTCGGGATCAATTTCTCCGAAAATTAAAGGCTAACACCCCCTCCAAAAACCAACATCAATCATGCTTGGGGGAAAAGTCTATTAGCCATAAAATTTAACTCTAATACCAACTACAAAGGGCTTCGATATGAACATGTTTAGAAATATAAGAATAATACTCATTCAAATTGGGCTCGTCGAGTCAGGATCAATTTGTCCGAAAATCAAAGGCTAACACCCCCTCCAAAAACCAAGTTCAATCATGCTTGAGAGAAAAGTCTATTACCCATAAAATTTAATTCTAATACCAACTAAAAAGGTCTTGGATATGTACAAGGTTAGAAAAATAAGGATAATATTCATTTAAATGGGGCTCGTCGAGTCATGATCAATTTGTCCAAAAATCCAAGGCTAACACCCCCTCCAAAAAGCAAGTTCAATCATGGTTGGGGGAATAGTCTATTACTCATAGAATTTAAGTCTAATACCAACTAAAAAAGGCTTGGATATGAACAAGGTTAGAAATATAAGGCTAATACTCATTCAAATGTGGCTCATCAAGTGAGGATTAATTTCTCCGAAAATCCACGGCTAAAACCCCCACCAAAAATGAAGTTCAATCATGCTCGTCGAGTCATGATCAATTTGTTCGAAAATCCAAGCCTAACACCCCTCTAAAAACCAAGTTCAATCATGTTTGGGGGAAAAGTCTATTACCCATAAAATTTTGTAATTCACGGATTAAGGCAACTATGCACCTAAGGGGGGGATTAGGTGTAAATACAATAACTAATGTAATTTTAAAATTAATTACTTTAAAGTAAAGAGATAAGAGAGAGAGATTGCTAACTCGGTTTTTAACGTGGTTCGGCAAGCCTACATCCACGACTCAAGTATCAACCCGTACTTGAGTATTGTACTCTCTTACTAGTCCAAGTAACAAGATTACAAATCCCGCTTGATGAATCCACACCAAGACTTTTACACCACTTGAAGATATGCCCTCTTCAAGATTTTTCTTCTTCCTACTTGAAGATGTACCCTCTTCAAGATTTTTCCTTGGTGATGTTCCCTCACCAATATCAAGAGTTTTATACTCAACTCTCAAGAGTTTTACAATGATTGTTTTTGTAAAACAACAATACACTCTTAATAGTGTAGATATTACAAATGAAGATCTATGATCTCTTTATCTCTCTTAATAGCACTTAGAATATTCGAAGGTGTTTAAGTGTAATGAGAATTAGAAATACTCTTTGTGTTAGGATATGAAGATTTAAACACAAATATGAGTATTAATGAGGATTGATGATATGAAGGTGTTTATGCACTACTAATTGCCTCACTATATGATATAGAATATGTGTCATTTTAGATTTGCAATTAAGAGGCCTATTTATAAGTTTCAAAGAGATACTAGCCGTTTATAGCTGTTTTAGTGCAACTGTCATATCAAGCGGTCGACCGGTTCAGCTCGAAAGGCAATTTGTCTTCAAGCGGTCAATCGGTTCACTTGGTATCCTAAGCGATCGACCGGTTCATGCAAAAAGACAATTTTGACAAATTATCTTTTCTGAATTTCTTGAACCGATTGATTATGACTTAAACCTATAATCATCAATCCCTTTTTAATGCATGCAATGTGAAGTGTGTGAGTTCATTTTAATTTGTGCTATCAAGTTAGAAATTGAGATTTACATAAAGCACTAAAATAAAAACTTATTCTAAGTCTTCACTTGCTTGCATCTTGGACTTTCTGAATTGATTTCTTCGTGTACTCCATTATGCTTGTTGATGTATTCTTTGTATAATACATGTTTATAACTTAATCTCATCCTAGAATATTATTATTCCATTTTCTTTTTATTGTTATCATCAAAATATATAAAGCATACAAGTATGACATTATATGTCAACAATCTCCCCCTTTTTCATGATGACAATAAACAAAAAAACTTAAATAAAAAAATTGAGTCTCCCCCTATATTTTGTAATGCAATATATAAAAGGCATTGAATATTTTTAGCAATTTAATCTAAGTAAATATAGCATATGCAATTTCAAGAAAAAAAATTCATTTTACTCATTTAAATGGGCCTCGTCGAGTCAATATCAATTTCTCCGAAAATCAAAGGCTAACACCCCCTCCAAAAACCAAGTTCAATAATGCTTGGGGGAAAAGTCTATTACCCATAAAATTTAACTCTAATACCAACTAAAAATAGCTTCGATATAAACTACGTTAGAAATATAAGCCTAATACTTAGTCAAATGGAACTCGTCGAGTCAGGATCAATTTCTCCGAAAATCCAAGGCTAACACCCCCTCAAAAAAACAAGTTAAATCATCCTTGGGGGAAAAGTCTATTACCCATAAAATTTAACTATAATACCAACTAAAACGGGCTTTGATATGAAATAGGTTTGAAATATAAGCCTAATACTCATTTAAATGGGGCTCGTCGAGTCATGATCAATTTGTTCGAAAATCCAAGGCTAACACCCCCTCCAAAAAGCAAGTTCAATCATGCTTGGGGGAAAAGTCTGTTACCCATAAAATTTAACTCTAATACCCACTAAAAAGGGCTTTGATATGAACAAGATTAGAAATATAAGCCTAATACTCAGACAAATAGGGCTCGTCGAGTCAGGATCAATTTGTCCAAAAATCCAAGGCTAACACCCCCTCCAAAAACATAGTTCAATCATGCTTGGGGGAAAAGTCTATTACCCATAAAATTTAACTCTAATACCAACTAAAAAGGGATTGGATATGAACAAGGTAATAAATATAAGGATAATATTCATTTAAATGGGGCTCGTCGAGTCAGGATCAATTTCTCCGAAAATCCAAGGCTAACACCCCCTCCAAAAACCAAGTTCAATCATGCTTGGGTGAAAAGTCTATTACCCATAAAATTTAAATATAATACCAACTAAAAAGGGCTTGGATATGAACAAGGTTAGAAATATAAGGCTAATACTCATTCAAATGGGACTCGTCGAGTCAGGATCAATTTGTCCGAAAATCCAAGGCCAACACCCCCTCTAAAAACCAAGTTCAATCATGCTTGGGGGAAAAGTCTATTACCCATAAAATTGAAGTCTAATACCAACTAGAAAGGGATTGGATATTAACAAGGTTAGAAATCTAAGGCTAATACTCATTTAAATGGGGCTAGTCGAGTCAGGATCAATTTGTACGAAAATCTAAGGCTAACACCCCCTCCTAAAACCAAGTTCAATATTGCTTGGGGGGGAAGTCTATTACCCACCAAATTGAAGTCTAATACCAACTAAAAAGAGCTTGGATATGAACAATGTTTGAAATCTATGGCAAATACTCATATAAATGGAGCTAGTCGAGGCCAGATCAATTTGTACGAAAATCCAAGGCTAACACCCCCTCTAAAAACCAAGCTCAATCATGTTTGAGGGAAAACCAATAAAATTGAAGTCTAATACCTACTAAAAATGGATTGGATATTAACAAGGTTAGAAATCTAACGTTAATACTCATATAAATGGGGCTAGTCAAGTCGGATCAATTTGTCCGAAAATCCATGGCTAACACCCCCTCCAAAAACCAAGCTCAATCATGCGTGCAGGAAAAATCTATTATCCATAAAATTGAAGTCTTATACCAAATAAAAAGGGCTTGCATATGAACAAGGTTATAAATCTAAGGTTAATACTCATTTAAATTGGGTTTGTCGAGTCAGGATCAATTTGTCCGAAAATCCAAAGCTAACACCCCCTCCTAAAACCAGGTTGAATCATGCTTGGGGGAAAAGTCTAGTACCCATAAAATTGAAGTCTAATACCAACTAAAAAGGACTTGAATATGAACAAGATTAGAAATCTAAGTCTAATACTCATTTAAATAGGGCTAGTTGTGTTAGGATCAATTTGTCCGAAAATCCAAGGCTAACACCCCCTCTTAAAACCAAGTTTAATCATGCTTGGGGAAAAATTTTATTACCCATGAAATTGAAGTCTAATACAAACTAAAAAGGGCTTGGATATGAAAAGACGAACAAGTTTCGAAATATAAGGTTGATACCCATATAAATGGGGCTAGTCGAGTCAGGATCAATATGTCCGAAAATCCAAGGCTAACACCCCCTCCAAAAACCAAGTTTAATCATGCTTGGGGAAAAAGTGTATTTCCCATAAAATTAAAGTCTAATACCAACTAAAAAGGGTTTGGATATGAACAAGGTTAGAAATATAAGGCTAATATTTATTTAAATGGGTCTCGTCGAGTTAGGATCAATATTCCAAAAATACAAGGCTAACACCCCCTCCAAAAACCAAGTTCAATCATGCTTAGGGGAAAAGTCTATTGCCCATAAAATTGAAGTCTAATTCCAACTAAAAAGGGCTTTGATATGAAAAATGTTAGAAATTTAAGGCTAATACTCATTTAAATGGGGCTAATCTAGTCAGGATCTATTTGTCCGAAAATCCAAGGCTACCACCTCCTCCAAAAACCAAGTTCAATCATACTTGGAGGAAAAGTCTTACCCATAAAATTGAAGTCTAATACAAACTAAAAAGGGCTTGGATATGAAAAGACGAACAAGGTTAGAAATCTAAGACTAATACTCATTTAAATGGGGTTAGTCGAGTCTGGATAATTTTGTCCGAAAATCTAAGGCTAACACCCCCCTCTTAAAACCAAGTTCAATCATGTTATGGGAAAAGTCTATTACCCTTAAAATTGAAGTCTAATACAAACTAAAAGGGGCTTGGATATGAAAAGACGAACAAGGTTAGAAATCTAAGGCTAATACTCATTTAAATGGTTCTAGTAGTGTGAGGATCAATTTGTCCGAAAATTCAAGGCTAACACCCCCTCCAAAAAGCACGTTTATTCATGCTCGGGGGAAAATTCTATTACCCATAAAATTTAAATATAATACCAACTAAAAAAAGTTTGGATATGAAAAGATAAATAAAGTTAGAATTCTAAGGTTAATACCCATTAAAATGGGTATTGTTGAGTCACGATCAAATTGTCCACACAGCGGCCCAAACCAAAGTTTAGTTTAGCAGCTTTTAACATAAATCCTTTAATTCATAAAATATAGAAAGAATAACACGTTGTTCTTCGACAGCTAGCAGCATTGGAGTTACTATTTTTGCTTGCTCGTAGGATCAGCATCAAACATAAACTAGCTACCTTCGTTGTTGATTTGTTACGATGGAAACCAGGCCAAAATGACATGACATGCTTGATTAGGAGCAACTAAATGGAGCAAAAGGGCACTTGCATACACTGAGCTCTTGCATCAAGAATATTACAAAGTTTAAGCTCATAAACAATAAAATTCTTTGCTTGGAAAGAAAAAATTTCATAGCATGCACATACAGGCACTCGATCATCTAACCAGAGGGAGTAAGTTTGAGACACAGATCAACCCCTACACCGTCATCTTTGGAGCATAATTTACCCGGAACTTTAATAAAAGATGGCATTTTAGCTGAATCATGTAATGGTTGTGCGATGTAAATTTGAGAGGGAAAGTGATGATCAGGAGGAGATGAAGGAAACAGCAAGGGCTGAGATGGGTAATAACTTGCTATTTGGGGCCTAAATTCAGCGGCGGCTGCGGCGGCGGTACTGTTCCTAGTAATCGATCCCCTTCGATAAATGAAGGGCGGTGATTTGACAGCATGTGAGCAAAGAACTTGTGCAGCTGCCATGAAGCGTCGTTCACAAAGGTATTGAGTACGTCTTGCTCTTTGGCGCTCTCTTTTGTGAGCATTTTGATGGCCTCCTAGGGCTTGTGAGTTGGCGAAAGCTCGGTTGCAGAAATGGCACTCGAATTTCCTGCTATCTAAAGTATTTCCTGTTTTTGATAGGATTTCATCTTGCTCGGTCAACGGAAAACCGAAAAGCTTTAGTTTTGAGGTGGTCTTATGGCCAGATTCTTGAGACGGGGTTGAGCTCTCTGCCATGTGTGTCTCGAGGACTCGAATTCATGTGCATATTTGAGGATACCCTATTTATAGGGAAATAGTGATCCTAATTTTTGCAAATTAAATAACAGTAATAAGAATACTAATTACATTAACAAAGTCAGGAAAAGAAATGATTGGTGGAGTATGTGGAGGGAGAGTTCACTTGACAATTACCAAAGATACCACAATTTTGTTGACTTAGTTTTCTTGGCAGATCCCTTAAAATTGAAAGATGTTATTGTTAGAAATTGTCATTATTCACACACTCATGTTCTTATTTATCCAAACCTATAATTATGGAAATGGATCATGAAGTTTGATCATGAGGATCAATTATCTAATTTTTCTCTTTGATGGAAGGAGAAAATTGGCTAATAAATTAATGAGAGAATCTCTAATCTACCTATAAATAATAGTCCGTGTTTTTTATTTACGACTACTGGTAGACATGGATTAAATAATTCTTAAAGAAAAAAATTATTATATTATAAGTTATGTTGTTGTTATATTAAGAAAAATTGCGTTACTACTACTCCAATTGAGAATTTATTTATAGAACTTGAGCAAAAGATAACTGGAAAAATTAATAAATTAATTTTTTACTATTGGGTGAATATAGGATTCCATTATATAAAATATGTCGATTAATTATTGGCCCTATAGTTGCTAGAGGCTTTTCTCTTTTCAGAATTTTAATTCCTAGTTTAAACAGTCGTTACTATAATTAATAATGAAGAAGATAAGTTGACACTGACACTTTTAGATGGCCTAGGTAATAATAAAATCTGAATAAAAAATATCAAGACAACTGACAGGCTTGTGTTTTTTTAATAAAAAGAATAAATTTTTGAAGTTGACTTAGAGGTTAATAAGGGTTATTTTTTTATTTTATTTGTTTTAAGTTAGAATTTTAAAATTAGTTGTAAAGGGAATTTGTTTTTTAAACTCATCAATTTCAATGTAAATGGTATGAGCTTAAAATCCCTGTAAAAGAGAGGATTTGGGAACAGCCATGGCACGGGTTAATTTAAGAATACATCTTAACATAAAATCAAATAGAATTCATGTTATGACACCTGTTATTATTTCTAATATTCTGTTGTGATGCCGGGGTAATTATGTTGAAATAAAACTAAATAAAAAATAAAGCTAAATTATCACAAAATGAAAAGTTGAATTGTAAAACTAAAATAAAAATAAAAAAAAGATTGGAGTAAATCTAAGTTAATCCCTCAACCTTGAGACCATTGAAAAAGAATTGAGATAATCCCATAAAAGAAATTGAAAAAATAAACATGAAAATCAATTCATAATAAATAAAATATTAAATAATAAAATTAAGAAAATAATTAATTTTAAAAGAGTTAACCGTGTTAACTTTTAAAATCCATGACCATGGTTATGAACTCAAGAGTAACCTCGTGGAAAGAAAACCCTAAAAAATAATGATGCAAAATTCTAAATCAATAAAATATTGAGATAAAATTCAAGAGCAAATATGAAAAAAAAATCAAAACAAGAAAATAATAATTTAAGGAATGAAAATTAAATGTGAATTAAATACTGACTGATGGAATTAAAAACGGAATTAAACCAAGAAAATGGTAAAAGAAACAAAAAAAAACAAGAAGAAGCAATATAGTAATATAAAGAAACAGGGAACAAATTTAATATAAAAATTAAATAAAAAGATAAAGAGGAAGGGAATTGAAAAAAAAAATAGCAATAAAAAATAAAAATCAAATTGAACTTTAAAAATAAGTAAAAAGACTAATCAATCTTTTAAGAAATTTGTTTTTAAAAGTAATAAAATCCCTACCGTATGTTTTAAAAGATTAAATTATTTCGTATTGATTTTATAATGTGTGCGTGTGATTCATAGGAGCAAAACATCTAATCGAAGATAAAAGGGCTTAAATATTGAAGGGAGCTAAATCATATTGTATAAAAAAACAAAAGAAAAGAAAAACAGAGGTAAATCATTTGGTGTCCTTTACATGCCAGTCTTTTTCAACAAGACGTGTTGGGACGCCATTACTCGTTAGCTCATCGACAAGAGAGGCTGTCGGCCACTACAACGCGCGCATGGCTGGATAGGCTCGCTATCCTTCACCTCTTGTGGAGGGTTTGGATTTATCATAAGCCGTCTCCCGTGATCATGCTTCTGTTGACATTACCCTCTCTCAACAAATCCCGTGGAGGGTTTTGAAATAAAACCGGCAGGTGTGATCTAAGCAAACCAACTATAAAAGCTTGGGGAAAGTTTTTATTATTGTAATTTTAAGGTGTACTTCGTTTCATAAAATTGTGGAATTTAACAAAATAAATTTATAAGAAGCTGTTTGGTATGGAGTTTCACCCGTCATGCCACAGTTTTTTAATTTTTTTTATTTTAAATCATTTTAATGTTCTGATATCAAAAATAAATTTTTTAAAAAATATCATTTAAATACAATTTAAAAAACTATCGCAGTGAAAGCACTTAAATATGTTATTTTTTAATCGTAATATGAATTGAGTTCCTCGTAGCATCCACAGTCTAGACACGTACAACGTGCCTTGTGAATTGATTTTGACCTATATTGATGTGATTCTTTTTACTGTTAAAAAAACCTCGGTGCTATATATATAACTCTCGTGAAATGGTAGCTTTGTAGGTACGTAAATGATCACCACTGCGATAGTCAATAAGGACAGATGAATCTCAAAGCGCGCAGCCCAGAATGTCGAGACGATATCGAGTTCTATGGCTTTATTTCATCCTAGGATCTTCTCTTAGGAGGACCCTCGTGAACCAGCTCCATAATTAGATACACGCTACTTCAGTTTAGAAGCCCGTCTCCACTAAAAATATGCCCTCTCTTTTCCTTCGACCTCACTAATTTACACGTAATGATCATTCACACAGTCAATGAGAAATTTTTGGGATGCTTAAACAGGCTAGCTTGCCCCCACCACTCCTGACTTATGGTGTCAAATCAGCTTACCTTTGAATGTTTGGATTCCGGAGCTGAAATCATTTCGTGGCTAAATGATCCTACTCGATCGGCCGGAATTATGACAGCAAGCCAGGATGATCATACTTTCAGCATGCATACTTGCGGCCATGAACTATCGGCCAGCTGCTGTGTTTGTGCAATGATCAGATTGATGGATTAACTAGTTAATAGAAATCTAAGTATTTAGGAATATACATGTGTGCATATTTTAAGTAATTATTTCATTTAAAAATTGATGAGATTTTATAATATAATTTATATTATTTTTTAGTTTATTTTTTCAAATGACAGTTTTTTGGATTTTAAATTTACATAGACTCTTACTTGATTAAATAAAATTCGAGTTCATAACCACTGGATCAACAAGACTCTAATAATATGTTAAAAAATTATATCATCTAAAAATTTAAATTATAAGATAAAATATTATAATATAATTACCGCTACAATAAAGGGGTAAAAAGAAAAATTCAACAATGCTATCACATTGGAGGGGTGAAAAGAGACTCATAATAGCAATTCTCCTCATGAAAAGAGACGGAAGTGGTTATGATCACATTAGCAGCAGGAATGTCCTGGAGCAGCTTCTTATCTCCTTTCAAGACACTCTGTGCTGTTGCCCATTCGCACGTTAATGTCTAATCCAGGAGTTGCCTCATCGGATATACTTTCTTCTCTGCAGGAAGATATTCGATGCTTCAATCTTCAATACGACAAAGCTAAACCAGTAGCTAGGGCCTAGGAGACCTTGTATGGTGGCTAAACCAGTCGGAGCCAATGTATCTGCTCCCATCCTCGCACAGCAACACCCCTACCTTTTTCCTTCTTTTGAACTGTCTACCAATACATCAACAGTTGCTTCAATGCGATAAATACAAGCTTAAATATAAGCTTGTGTTTAAGAATTTTGTTTTGTTCATCTATATTTCTATATATTTGTTGAAATTTTGACATGGCACATTGTATTTATAAATATCATTCAACCTCATCAAATCAATTACACAACATTCAACTGTCCAATCATCCTCGACCTTCCACCATCCACAATCCACAATAAATCCATTACCTTCTCCATACTTGAATTTCGTAACAACAACATTCACATATACACATATTTTATAAATTGATACTTTTAAATTTAGCAGAAACTCAATTCATCCAGTATTATAAATCGAGATAGAGACAATGGTTGGTAATGGATGTGGGGTTGTTTTTTTTTTTTTTTTTGTAATTGAAGACGGGTTAAGACAAACCCTGTCAATCGATTGTCATTCTTGCTGGGAAGAAAAGAGAGTGATTTTAGATGTGGGTCGTAGTGTTATGTAATTATTAAAAGTCGGCCACTCAATGTTGCCATTTGATCTGTCCCAAAACCTATCTATTGACTGCCATGGTACACTATACCTTCTAGAAGTAGTACTCGCTAGCTACATGATTCGTGTTTTGCCGTATAGAATAAATTTGAATATACAGGTTTTTTTAATGTATTTTTTGACCTAAGAAAACTTATAAATATATTTAATTTAATAAAGAAATAATTTATGACAATAAATTGGAGGGAAAAAAGTAATCAATATAGATTAAGATATTTTTTTATTAAAAATATTTTTTATTTGATTCAATTATAATAGAAATAGACACACATGAAATTGATTAAATAAAATAACCAGAAGAAAAAATCTGAATCAGTGGCATCAAGTATCTTAATGATTTATAAAATTATATATTCTGTGCTGAAAAACAAATCAAGAATTGTGATATCTGAGACAACTTTTGACGCGGAGGATTGATTCCACCCTCTCTTAACTGTATACGTGGCTTTCAATTTCAACATAATATAATGTTTTTTTTTGCATCAATGTTTTTGAAAAAAATTGTAAATTTTTATTTTTATTTTAGATTTTTTTTAAATATTTTCATATGCTATGCTGATAACAAAAATAATAATTAATGTATTTCTAAATAAATAAATAAATAAACATTAACCAATCTCAGACAAATAGGCAATAGACAAAAGTAGTGATCAAGACCACTTTTCATCAAAAGTTCACTTCATCGAGACTTGAACATTGGTTGGGAAAGATAATACAACGTTTGGTAACACCACCCCTTCATTGTTGTGGGGGACAAGATACTATCTATCTAATGTGTTTAAATAATTGGATATAGCAAATGGTGTGAGGATTGTTATATTTAAGATATTAATTGTGCTTTGCTGTATTTTTTACAAGGTTAAAACAATATATATAACTTCATGGCGCAGTAACATTTTAAATTTACAGACATCAGTTTCAATAAGTTTCTTAAGAATTAATGTTTTATTTATAGTAGTAAATATAAACGAAGAGTCTGTAGAGGAAAAGGTAAGGAGAGAAGAATTTTGTAGTTGATTTTTATCAGCATCAAGCTTACATATACATGTATAAAATATAAAGTTGGACATCTTCAAACCAATATGTTTATAGAATTCAGAAGACAACCCTTAGAATGAATAAATTAACTGGATAATTTGATAGGAGATGTCATGTATAATTAATTATTTTTAGAAATAAAAAATATTTATATATTTTACACAGGGAAAAAACAAAACATTTAATCATTTTATGGGCTAATATGCAAGCTATTTTATAAAATAAAGTGTACTGGATTACACAATCCTTGAAAGGCCCCACGTTATATAAAAAGACCCCTAGCTGTGCATTTTATGGTGCAGCACTAAGGACCATACGAATGGCTGTGGATTGATCTCCTATGCTAGGTCAACTTTAAACATCCGATAATAATAATAATAAAAAAAAGAGTAACTTTACACATGCTATGGTTTCGCTTCCGGCCAGTTAATTAGTGCATTTCTGTCCCATCTCACCTAAAAATGCCTTTGCGGCTTGAGATGATGTCTTAAGATTTCATTCCCGATTCTATTAATCAGATCCATGTATGACGAATGACGATCAGATTGATTATGCTCTTTTCTCTTGCTGGACAAATCAGAAACTCAGATCATGGATTTTTCTTCTCTGGTCAAATCTGATCAGTGATCAAGCTAGCCACATCTAAGAACAATTAAAGAAAATAGACAAAAAAAAAATGCATACGTGCGTACAATGTTACTTTTACCTAGGAGGTGGGGGGGTCCCATTCTTGGGCGATGCCTAATGTCCTGACATATATCTGCGAACCAAATTCCGTAATTCATGTGATTTGTGTCCGCATATAAAAGCACAGGAGGCTCAATCCAGGGCCCTCGTCCCTTTCTCTGGCGTCCGTCTAAAAAGCATGTCTGTCAAGTGGGTGAGGAATGGTAACAGTGCATGCGCAGGTGAGACCGTAACAAAGACATATTTGAATGGGTTCAGTTCAAACGCATGCACTGTCATCTGTAACTGTATACCACCACCAATAATTCTTTGTGTTAGGATTGAGAGTTTGCAGATAATTGAAAGAGAAAGAAAAATTAGTTTAGAGAAGGGAAGAGGGAGAAGAGAAAAAAGAAAGGGAAATTGAAATTTAAAATTGTATTGTATTGAATGTTGTTTTGCATACCTTTGTTATGTGTGCACTTCTCTATTTATACACATTACACTATTCTAGAATATTCCTCAATCTCATGCTTTGATAAACCAAGCATGAGATTGCAACAATGAAAATGAAATACAAGAGTACTTAATTCTTTTGACAAACAATATGTAAACGAGAGAAGAGAAGGAATTTCATTGGTCTATTTCTTGACCAGAATTTCATTTGTCTTTGTAAGACTTTCAGAAGAGAGAGATGAGAAAAAAGAAATGGGAGGTAAGAGAGGTGATAGAATGGGTTTGAATTTCATTTATCTACTTCAGTTTTTTTCTGAAGGATTTCATTTGGCTTCTTCAGTTTTTCTGAAGTTTTTCATTTGCCGATGAATTTCTTAATCTTTGTAAAAATTCATTTTCTTCTTCTTCTTCTTCATTGGATTAAGTTTTTCTTAATCTCTCTGTTTTTTTTTACTCTGTTGTTGCTCTGTTTGAGCTTCACTTTTGTTGTGAAAAATTTGAATTCAGTAATTTATTGCACAGAGACTAAAGAGTTAAGAGTATTACTGAGACTAGATTATGATTTTTGTGTGTGTGTTGCGGTAGACTCTTTAAACACTAAATGCTTGATTTAAGGATTGGAGACAGTGGAGAGAGGAGGAGGAGTGGTCAAAGAGCTGATTGAGCTTTAAAGAAACATCAAATTTGTAGAAGCAGAAGACTGTATTGAGGTAAACTTACAGGACCAAGAAATTATGTGTTTGCTTTGCTGCTCAATTGTGTAATCCTCTCTACGATGCACGATGGTGCTTGCTTTGCTGCTATTTTTTTTTGAATGATCCATTGAAGGATCAGCTTGCGGAAGATTGGATCAAATCATGAGCTAGCATAAAACACCTCTGATACCATGTTAGGATTGAGAGTTTGCAGATAATTGAAAGAGAAAGAAGAATTAGTTTAGAGAAGGGAAGAAGGAGAAGAGAGAAAAGAGAGGTAAACTGAAATTTAAAATTATATTGTATTGAATTCTGTTTTGTATACCTTTATTGTGTGTGCACTTCTCTATTTATACAAATTACACTATTCTAGAATATTCTTCTATACTCTAACACTTTGTATCTCTTACTTTCAGAAACCAAAACGACGTAGCACTTTTTTTCTGAGCATTTGAATTTGTTTTTTTATTTCATTTTTTAATTTCATCATTAAAGATTTATTTGTTTGGTTTGATAGTTGAATTTTGTAATTTTATTTTATTTATTTTGTATTAAGTTATCACAATCTTTTAATAAGTTGCAAAATTAATAAGTTGCTTCTGGTAAATTTGAGTTTTTTTTTTTGTAAATTGTTTTTTTTTCTCTAATTTCATAAACAACTATTGATTTGCTACAGATTGATCTTAAGATTTATGATAGAATTTGGTTTCAATGCCATTATTATGTTTTCATTTAATTTTTGTAAGATCATGAAAACAATTTTAAGAATATTTAAAAGATATATTTCTACAATATTGACAAACATTCATTTTTTTTACAATTAATCAATGCCTTTTGTTCATTTTATTTACTGTTGCTATCTTTTTTTAATTAAATTATTAAATCAATATAGTTTATTAAAAATTAATAACATGAGTTTGATATTTTTCTTGCTTAGCTGAAAATAATCATTTTGATTCACTATTTTTTAAAATTATTATAAAAAATGATCAGACTGAGAACACACATGACCACCTATTTACTTCTATCTATAACAAATTAACAATAGCGAGTACCAATTAAAGAACAAGGAAATCATGTGGGTTTTTAATAGTATTAATAAATATAAATTATTATGGATTGTAATATTTACTTCTATCTATAACAAATTAACAATAGCGAGTACCAATTAAAGAACAAGGAAATCATGTGGGTTTTTAATAGTATTAATAAATATAAATTATTATGGATTGTAATAGTGTATTTTGTGTTTTGCATTTCAGTGCATAAAAATTAAGTCTTCGAGAGAGTTGACTTAATCAAAAAAGAACCAAAAGCGGAGAGAGTTGACTTAATCAAAATTATATAAAACACGAAAAAGTGTGGCCAAAATATTATGTTTAAAAACTTTGTGCATCTTTTCTCAATTCTTCGTAGATTGCTGTAGATTTATTTCATCGAATAAAGTTCTCGTGTGACCAAGTTGATCGTCAATTGAATTTGATTTATTAAGAAAATAGAGGATCAAAATGAGGAAAATAAATGGCAACTTTCAAGCATGCACAAAACATTCATTTTCATCCCCGTATTTTTTAATTTTGATATTTTAGTTTTTAAAATTTCAATTTTGATCAAGAGCTTTATTTTTATTTTTTTTCAATTCTTGATTTGAGAGAGGAGAGAGTCACGAGATTCTGGTTGAAGAGAAAGATAAATATTAGTTGACATTGATTCCAGCTACAAATATGTCAATCTTGTTATCCCACGTGTTTCATGAAACACTCACTTTGGTCCTTAGATTTTTCATTTTATTTTTTTCCGGTCCCTTTGGTTTTTAAAATTCAAATTCCAACTACAATCATCTCCCCTTTAAAATCAGAATGCTTTCTTCGGAACCTAAAAGTTCCTGAAAAGATAGGTGATGAACATGGAATAATATTTACCTTTGTATATCTAATTCTCTTTCATAACAGTGGATGAATGTTAAAAATAGTTTTTTTTGTACATTTTATGTTCAAATTTACGTATTATCCAAAGAAAAATACTTTACCAAAACTCGAAAAAGAGAAGAGAAATATCATGATATAAAAAAGCCCATCCTAACAACCTCAAAACTAAAGGGATCAAATTGAAATATCTTAAAAACACCCTAATCAAAACAAAATACTGTATCATAATACAGGGACTGAAACTAATTAGTGTATTCGGTATTATGGTAAAATATGTTTTTCAATTGAAAACAGTTTAAAATAAAATTTTTTATATGGGTAAATAAAAATCAATAAAAAACAGTAATTTTTTTACAAAAATATATATAAACAAACACAATGCCCATCATGCAATATAAAAAACCAAAGGGAACCGTTTGCCTCAAACCGTTGTAAAACGTGTCAATAAAGGGCAAGGCAGAAGAGACCTGCTAATGGTATAGTCATTCAATGAACAAACACTATCAAACCCCAAAACTAACCCTGCGTGTTGCAAATAACAATAACTGAACCGATACTCAAATGGCACAACTACAAAATACAAATGAAACAAAGGGTAAATCATACACACCCAACCCTCGAAAACCCCACATCCACACCTGAGAGGCATAATAAAACCTGATGAACAAAAATTAAAGACACAGAAGGTGACAAAAAACCCAAGGTACCGTGGAGCCGAGTCTTGGTTTAACCTCGACTGACCTCTGAGATGGGGAAAAAAACAAAAAAACAGCTGGATTGACAATTAAGCCTCGAGCACCAAAGCTCACTTACTTACCTAACACCAGTAATGGATGGCTAATCAAAGGCTGGCCCGGAGTTGTCTGCCAGATGCTCGGATTAAATCCCACCGTCGCGGGGTTCTAACGATTGAGCGAAAGATCATGCGTGCCACTGAACAAAAAGACGATGTTGAAGGACTAACAAAGCTGGTTCCCCGCAATTCAGAGGGTCAGCTAAGATCGAAGAAAAAAGCAAATAAGTCAGCCACCGAAAAGCTTTTTTCATTTGAGAGGGGGTTACTCGAATTAAATTGTGTTTTATTCACAAGGTAGAATTTACAGTCTTGCACCGGGAAAAGCAGCATCTATAATGCTTTCACAGTCTCGCATATATGCCTTTCGAGTGTAGGAAACCAGCCACAAGGCCCCAGAATAAAATCTCCACAATTACAAAAACAAGGGTGCCCCACTTCTTTGAATGGAGCATGACTTGGAACAGCGATTCTGTGCCATCAACCTGCAAGTCATTTTTAGTTGAAAGTCAGTCTATATACTGTATTAAGCATCGAATCATCCAGGCCATAGACTATTGATTCAGCAAGCATAGACCTTTATAAAATTAACTGTGGTATGTTCTAATTTCCTCAAGCAAGGACATAAAAAGTCGTCTATAAATAATGGATCCACTTACACGTTTAAAACTGTTATTATCGCACTTTTTTCAGCCATTATTTTTCTTCAATCTAATGGCTAACTACCTGGATATAAACTAGCCATTATATTGAAGAAAAATAATGGTTGAGAAATTGTGTGATAGTAACAGTTTTGAACATGTGAGTGGATCCATCCTCTATCTGTGGGTGCATGCGTGAGTGCGCCTCTGCATGCTTGTTCACCTATCGAGTTAGCACAGAATATTTATTTTGGGGAGGGATTCCGTGGAGAAGGAATAACACAGAAAAGGGCTGGCAGCCAAATAGAAAACAAAGTCTTACCATGTTGTTTTCTGGTGAACCCAAATAGAAACCTTGAATGGCTGCTGGGAAAAGGTCACAAGCAGCCAGCGCATAAATGATGAGTGCATTCATTCCCATCCACTGAAGTATCATCGTGGGCTTTCTAAAATGTTTGACATCAACCTGCATAAAATTGTTTGAATTGAAACAATTCTTTCACGTCAACTCCATTTAGTTTTCACTAACTTCTCAATTGCATACAAATACAATACATATCCCCCGAGCAGGGTCAAAATAGGAACAGAAAAGGAGGGCGATAACAAAACAATAGGACAGACAGGTGGTATAGTTACAACATCTCCTTGCATGGAAAGCACGCCAAGTCATAAGAAAAGATTAAAACCCTGATATTGTCAACCACCCAAAATGATCCAAGATTTAGCCAATCCCCTATAGGTGGCATGGATATTCACTTCATCCTCATAAAGCTATTTCTTCCCCGATCTTAAAAGCCAAGATAATCCCGAAGCTCTAGATGAGAACCTAATTTACCAAGTTCCATGAATTTGAGGAAAGGAAGATGCTTAGAAATTATAACAAGAAAAATCAAGCCCTCTTGACCTTCTTATGTTCCCTGTTGGTGGTGAGTTGATAACAGGCCATGTCAATGTATCCAAAACACAGTATTAAGAACACAGATAACAAAAAAAGACCAAAACTAAGTCAAAGCTTTCAGTCCATAGACACGACATTTCAAGAAGAAACTGCCTGTTTCTATATTATAATAATTTCCTTGACTTTAACCCAATTAAATTACATGAATAGCTCAGGCTATGTGATTTGAGTCAATAAGATCTCCTCTTTTAACAAATGAAAGCAACTAAATTGTATTAAATTTAATATCATGAGTTTTGCTGAATAACCAGAAAACTACCCAACACAGTGATAAAAGTGTTTTATTCATTCTTTATCTATATGTTTATTAGGTAGTACTCAAATGATAAACTTACTATATAAAAGATAATCGTTAAGGCCAAGCCTGATGCTCCTGCTGTAATGCACATATAGCTCAATGTATATAATGGTTTACAAAAAGGAATGCCTGAAATATTCACAAACATTATTTAGTGGACGCAGAGAGGATCCTGGAAGAAATCATTAATGTTTAAAACAGTTAAAACAGGAAATTTACCCAGAAGTTCAAAAACATATCCAGTAAATAGAATAATGAAAGAGTACACAGACCACAAACACAGCCTTTGCATGTGGCCCTGCAGCATATAAGCAAGATAAATATTATTACCTTAGTCCATCAAACCGTAACATCAATACAAATTGATGTAAAAGACACGTAGTAAAAGAACAAAAGGTAATCATCCATAAAAGTACTACAATGTGTCATACCTTGAAATGAACAAGGATATGACCAAACTGCAATCCAAGAAAACATGTAATAGCAGCCATCAAGGAACTGAAAAGGTTGGTAAACAAAAGAAATCAACACTATTAATTATGATTTCCTACGGTTAAAAAGGTTGATAAACAAAAGAAAACATTTTAAAAAAATTGGCAAAAATAAAGTCAATGAATTGCTGCCATGTAAACAGATTTATCACCATTCTTTGTACAGTGAAGCACCTGACGGAGGTGCTTGGCTTTAACGAGTGTTACTTTAATGGAGCAATAATCTGAGGTAATTCATAAAAATGAGCAAGAGAAAGCGGTGCAGTTATCTGACCTCAAGATGCCCTCTGGGTCAAATGGGGCAAGGCACCACCCAGGTGAACTTGGTGGCAGAGGTCCATAGTCAGGAGAATTAACACTACATTGCTGTGAAACAGTTACTGTCAAGACCCGTTCGAACAAAGGTGATGAGTTGAAGCCCTGATGAAGGAAAGAAAGCAGTTGTTACTTGTTAGGGAGTAACCCAGAACATCACCTTTGTTCTTCTATACACAGGATGCTGATATAGATGATGTTCACCAAGAAAAAATCGGTCAATCAGACCAACTGCATTACAAGGAGGTTCAAGACTGCCCTTCACTCCACAATTCACCTATGAAACATGGTATGGTGTTTTAAATCAGTTCCATGAATGAGAAGGAGAATAATAAGTTTAAAGCATGACATTAGCAGGAACTCCATTGGAAAAAAATGGTAATAGCATGAAAGGGAAATGATTATTTCCATAGCATGTTACTTCACATTGATAAAACCATAACTACGTTCAGATGAAAAAAAAATCAAATTTTAACTTGCATGTTTTGAAAATAGAGTTCAGTTCAATAGTCACCTGGTTATTAAACTTAACCATAAAGAAAGGGCAGTCAACTGAACACACCAGCTTAGGTATCATGTCTTGTTTGACAGTTCTTCCCGATAACTTTCTTCATTGATTGCAGTTCAATATATTAAAAAGTTGTGACAGTGTTCAATAGATTCATGGAAATTGGTTTCAATTGGAGTAAAAAACGGAATGTAAAGAAAGAGATGAAAGACTGTCACACTGATGACCAGAAATCAAACAAGACGTCCATTATATATTTCAAGAAAATGGGTTCAAAACTATTTGATTATTGTCTGGATTCCCTTGGAAAGAGAATTTTAAATGATATCAAAAAACAAAATGCAAACAGTGATGGAGAAAAAGGACATTGTTTGAGAAGAGAGTGGTTGATAAATCAAAAGAAATTATTCTTCCAGTGAAAAATGGCCCAGTAACAAAGTTGACCAAACAAAGTCTAATTCCAGAAACAATAAAAACTAATCATTATGCTACAGATTGAAAAGAGAAAAACATCACGTCATCTTCTTTGCTGACATAACCAAACTTTTACTGGATAATGCTATGTTACATGGTAGATGAACTGTAAAAATTGAACAATTCAACTCACAATTTTAGTACTAAATTCATATCCAAACAGATTCGTGCTTGGAACTTCAAATTCCCAGTCTGGAACATAAAGGCCATACAGCAAGCAAATGTAAAATGTGCAAAATAAGAAAGCAATCATCCTGCAAAACAAAACAAAAATTGAACACTCACAGAAAATTAGAAGCTATGTACCATAGACCTTTATCATGAAAATCATTAAAGTAACAATCTTTTTAACTAAATTTACTTTGTCAATGATATGTAACAATCATTCAGATTATGGTTTGATAATGAACTAAACCTTGAATTTAGGTACAATGATGCAAGGATGGAATTAAGATTCTTATAAAATCATGCTATTCTTGAGGAAAAAAATAGCATGATTATAGTATAAAAAATCACAATGCTCCTCTAATCCAGAAAGATCATGCTAGCATGGTATTGATGTAAAAAGGGAGAAAATTGGCAGTCTGATGCAGACAGAAAGACTGGTCAAAGGAATCTTGAACTTTTGGTCTAAATTTGACTTGAGTCCTATTAGGACTTCATATTTCCTCAACTGCTGATTCAGAGTATTCAGCACAATTAAATAAAAGTTAAGACACAGTAATTTCAGATTCACCGGAAACAGGTAGTCTCAAGCAAGCAAACTAATCCAAGGTCTGCTGGTGCTAGTTAGTGCTTGAACTTATTGTTGTTTAAATGAACAAAACAAGAAAAAAAATGTCAAAATAGCTCAAAGGATTGTCTGAAAATTGTTTCTTTAGCTTTGATTTCTGTATCATATATAGAGATTACAAGGATTTATACATGGAAAGTAAACCAACATGATTCTAGTCCTATATATGTAAACTATAATTTGTCATAAATACAAAATAGGAAATATATTGAAGAGGAAAATAAATGTGGATTTGTAGAATAGGAAAGCTAGCTTTCCGTTGACAAAAAGAGGCCAAGTGACTTGAACCAGGGTCATCAAGTCCCAATGCTTCTTTCTTTTTTTGGTATAAACCACGCGGTGTCTCAGAGCTGGCCTAGACTAATCCACGTTCGCACCGGGTGGGCCCTGAAGGGGTGAAAGTGCTCCCCAAATGGCCGGCTCCATACAAGAGGAGGGATTGAACCCCTGACCTCTCTTAAGGGACGAGAGTGCCCTCACCACTCACGCCAGGACCCCTTGGATAGTCCCAATGCTTCTTAAGATCTAAGATATTTTAAAAGGGGGTGGTGCCTTATTCACTAATCTCTAAACTTTCTCTACCATAACCAGCTTGTGGCAGTAAGATGTCTATCTGAATTCAATTTTTTCTGTCTAGGAAGAGATGGGTAATCTATAAGTTTTAGTTTAGACTGAGGGTTGGTAATATAAAGAATTGCAGCACTATTATGTTCTTTCTTGCTCACTTTCCTAGATATGATCACTTAAGAAAACCTAAAGAAGTTTTGACTTCAGTTTGCCTTTCTCCCTTATCTTTTCCTTTCTATGTCACTCAAATATTAACCGTTGCAAGATTAAGATTCCTACGCCTGTCACAGACCTCCATCTTTTCAATCCCAGTGCACAATTAATAATTGCGTTTCACCATATAAAATACTTAAATATTCATTATTTTTTTCCAAACCCCATTCAAGCCTGCTCCTGTTGTGTCAAAAGTCTGCTTTCATGCGAAAACCACAAGTAAAGAAAATGGTATAGATCCTGGAAAGGGGAACCAACCATTGGATGTAGTATTTCTTCACAAAAGTCATAGGTGAGTCGACCGGGATACTGTCCACAAGCCAGATCTCTGACATTGCAGCAAATAGATATCCAATGGATATCCTCTACAATTAACAAAAGGATGTCAAAGTTTAGTAACTGTATTAGAGTATGAAGTCTACAACAGTCCATCAGTTATGATATCGTCAACCATTACAAAAAGAAATTTTTTTGAGGTAAAACAAGTGGAGTCTTACAGGCTTCACAATCATACGATGAAACTCCTACAAGTTACATAATTCAGAACCAACGTATACCTATCTATGATGGATGGAGTTTCATAAAATCAAAGCTCTCCTATTCACGCATGTTGAGCCACTAATTCATGAACTCAGAAATCAGTAAGGTTTCCTATAATCTTCTATAGTCAATCCATCTTCTATGGGCTTCACAATCATACGATGAAACTCCTACAAGTTACATAATGCAGAACCAGCTTATACCTATCTATGATGGATGAAGAAAATCAAAGCTCTCCTATTCACGCATGTTGTATAATCTTCTATAGTCGAATTTATAATTCCAATAGGCAATTCCACTGCAAATTTTGTGGATATGAACATCTAACATGCCATATTTGAATGGTGCTTGCATGCATGTTGGTATACAAGCGGTGCTGGCATAGCTATTTTATGTAAACCGTGACATAATGCCATCAAGTCCGTAGGGTCCAATGGAAGAATGTTTTGGTAGATGCCATGCAATAGAAATTTGATAAAAAAAACAAAAAACGCCTGATATCATTGCTTATCCAGGAAAACTACCTGTAGCACGCCCATCAAACGTATCTTGCCTACATCAATCCCGTATGTTAAATCATGGCGTCCATGGAAGTACCCACCTATGTAAATTTCCAGGAAGATATACACTATCATTTAATATTATCGAAACTACAAACCGGTTATCCACAATGCCTATCAAATAGCAAACTGAAAATGCTAATTTCAGGAATTTAAGGACGGGCACGGCAGCATACCTTGCAACACTAATCCCAAAAGAAATAGTTTGATAGTCCTCAGTATGACTTTCTTTGTGGCCAATGGTTTGCTAGATACTTTCTGCTTGGTGACACAAATTTCTTGCGACTCAAAGATATAAAATAACTTGACTCTCAAAAAAAAATGTAATGAAGTATACAGAACTACAAAAAAGGAATAAAAGAGCAGAAAAGAAGCAAGGCACCAGTTGAGGAGTCTTTTTACCTTGAGAGCTAAACTGATAGAGACACCAACAACAAAGAGGAAAAAAGGCATCACAAAATCGGCAAGCGTCACACCAAACCACGGCGAGTGATTAATACAAGGAAAAGCACCACCAGCATCATCAACTAAAATCATGAGCTGTCGAACAATTTAATCATCAAATATATACAAATGAAAGAGACAATGTAAAATGGAAATGAGAAATTGAGCTTAATTACAGCGACGGTAAGGCCACGGAAAACGTCGAGAGAAAGGAGGCGTTGAGGTGGTGGCGGCGACGCGTTGGATGATGAGGTTGAAGGTGTGTTGCTGATCTCTTCTTCTTCTTCATTGGAAAGCGAACGGGGATTGTGAAGAAGGGGTTGTCGTTCATCTAATTCTGTTGTCGTAACTGCGATCATACTAGACATTTTTTTTGTGTGTTCGATCAGTTTCAGTCGAATCACTTGAAGAGCTGCTGCTGCTGACCGGTTAACAATCCGAATGGAGTGCGTTATATAATGCCCTGACACGTGTCTCAGCCCGAGAGGGACAAGTCTCGGACAGCAGGAAATGCCTGCCCTGAATAAAGCAAAAACTTCAAAATTATATAAGCCATCAAGGAAATGCTTCGTCGTCTATTTTTATCGTGAGAGAATGTGGAAGTATTTTGCATGTGTTTTTTTAACAGTAAGAAAAGTTTTAGTTTTAAATTCAAAATTTGATGGGCATGTTTAAAAAATAGATATAGGTTTATGAGTGTTAATAAATATTAAAAGAATTGTAATTAAAAATAAAGTTTAAAAGTTAAATGTAAATTGAGATATTTGATTTTATTTAATGGAGTCTTTAATTTTTTTATCTAATTATATAGAAATAATTTTCTAGATAAGAAGAGAAATGTTAGATTTTATCTAAATAAAATAATTTTGTAGTATAATTTCTCATTTTATTATTTATATTTTTTAATCACTACACAAAAAAAATTTTGTTCCATGTTATTTATTCAATTAAAAAAAAGCCATCAAAACAAGCATTAAAGGGAATTTGGTTAATTTGAAATAAGAATGAAACAACTATACGGTGGAGACACTAAGATTTGAAAATATATTATTTGTCATTGTGTTTCAGTTTTAAAAGTGGTTTTGAAAAAAAAATATTTTTATTTTAAATTTTATTTTTTGATATTTTTAGATAATTTTTATGTGCTGATATCAAAAATAATATATCTAACAATAAAAAAATCATTTTGATACATTTTTAAAATAAAAAAATACTTCAATAATTAATCTCAACTACACTTTTAAACAATTACTGAAATTGAGATATAGTTTATGCAATAAGATGATGGAGGATATTATTTTATTTTATTTTTAAACAAACTTATTTAATGACCTTTTGAGATTGTGATCAAGATTAAATTTCAAAGTATTTTAATAATATTTTTAAGAAAATTATTTTTGATATTAACACATCAAAATAATCTAAAAATACCATTTTTTAAAATTAAAATAAAAATTTTCAAAAACATTTTTAAAAAGCCAGACAACCCTTTAATGGCCTAGTGGTTATTTTAGAGTTCGTAATATTAAAAAATACAAGAATGATATATTAAAAAAATGTTTCCTACCAATGTTATTAGAAAAATGTTCGAGAGTATTGTTATGATTGTTTTTCAAATAATTTGTATTTAAAAATATATTAAAATAATATATATATATATTTATTTTAAAAAAAAAATTCATTTTTAATATCAATGAAAAGTTATTTTTTTTTTTAAAAAAAAATAAGTGCTTCCAACCACCCCAGCTCATCCTGGCGGGGCATACTGAAGATAATTTACCTGGCTCCTTATTTATCTCGAGTATCAAATTGAAACGTGGAAGTTGACTCTAATAACTTGTTGAGTTAAAACGTTACATGTACTCAGCATCATGCATGAAACAACAGATCCACAAAAGTTACATTGCCTCATGGTGACCTTAGATCCATGAAACATCATGCATTCTTCCCACCAATGTCACACCCCATAGCATCTGAAAGTCCAGCAAGTTTTTGTGCCGCAGCAGCTAACGTAGCACTGCTTTTACAAAAAGCAAACCTGATGTATCTCTTCTGGTAACCGCAACCTACCTGAGATAATTTCTCTGTAGACAAAGTTGTGTGAAAAAATCCACAACCTGGTACTGCCACCACCCCTGCTTGTTTTATTAATTCCTTGACATATTCTACCTGAAACATTCCAAATGAGCAATTTACATTTCGAAGGATAGCAGATGGGCGAGCACTCACAAATATTTCCTCATGTGAGGCCTACAAATAATGGACACTCACAAAGAAATTACTAGAGAAAGAAAAGAGAGTAGTGAGTGCAATTACATCAGAAAGCAAGTAATTTTCAGGAAGTTCTGCAAATAAAAAGAATGCACCCCGAGGCTTAAACTTGATCTGAAAACCAATTCCTTCAATCAAGTGAACAATGTAGTCTCTTTTTGATTCGTATTCCTGAGTGTCAAAAGATATGATTGGTCAGCATAAATTACAACAAATAGAAAAATTCATGTGCTAACATTCTTGTACTGAAAAGTAAACGGTTGCAAGAACCACTTTCATGAAACCAGGTATAAAGAACCTTTTAAGGGACCACTCTTTCGATTTATTCAAACAGATCATTTCGCCAAAAAAAAAAACATTTAAAGCTTTTAAGGACCCACCCTTCTCAATTTTTCAAAGTAGTCCGGGGGGCTTCTCAAAGCAGTCAAGGCAGCTTCTTGGAAAGGCGCTGGAGCAGAATCTGTAATTTTAACATGAATGTTTCTTATTGCAGAGGCAAATAAAGCTGGAGCAATTGCCCAACCCACTCTCCATCCTAATAAACAACATACAGAGGTAAGAGTGCAAATCTATGACTTAATTGAAACTTGTTGTAGAGAGAACAGAGGAAGATAAATAAAATGAGATGTATTTAATCCCACTCATATTAAAGAATTGGATTTTCCAGCATGAACTAATTCTGAGGATAAGTTAATCACGTAGGAGTAGGATGGCAGCTTTGACCTGTGACACTGAAAGTTTTTGATAAGGAAGATGTAATGATAGTCCGCTCTTGCATTCCTGGAAGAGAGGCAAGGGATATGTGCTTTATGTTGTCATATGTAATATGCTCATATACCTGCAGGAGACAAACAATCCTTCTGACATCAGAGAAACGACGCGTTCTTTCTTCTAGTCATTTTGACTAGCACTAGCAGCACTATATAATGAGAATTTAAAAGAGAAAACTCTTAACTTTTCTAAACATATTGAACATCATCTGCATAGTTAACTTATCTTTTGACCATATTTAGCTTCAAGAACCTTAACATCCTCAACAAATCAAAGTCTGTTCAGATGTCTACAAGGGTCAAGATGACAAATCATGCCATAGCTTCATATATTAGGCAAAAGGCCCAAAACCACACCTGTTCAAACAAGTTTAAATCACTATTATAAACAAGGCAAAATAGTAACCTGAAAGGCAATACCATCTCCTTCTTTTTGAACCAGTCTCATAATTATGGAAAGGGAAGAGAGATGGGGAAGGAAAAAGAATCATTGCCAGAGATATAAAGCCTTTACATTTTTTATTACTTGAAGATTATGCGACAGATCAAATCAACTGGTGAAAAGAACTGTGGAAATTGGATTTTCACTGAGATGGTGAAGGAGAAGGAATTAATAGCGCCGTCTAATGAATGACTAGCCTATAGACAATCAAGTTAATTTTCCCAGGATTAAGCAAAAGGATTCTCATACTTCATCTGTTATGGCAATGCAATCCCTTCTGCGGCAAGCTCCAGCAATAGTCTCAAGCTCATCTTTAGTGAAAACTTTGCCAGTTGGATTATGAGGGCTGTGCCACTTCATGTTAGTAAGTCTCTAAATCCGAAAGTATTGTAACTTCAAATAAATGGTGCACAAATTAAATAATCAGATGTTTAACATGCAATTTTTTTTTTTTATTGAGTTTCTTATAGTTAATCATCAATTGTCTGGTTGCTATTGATCAAGCAATATCTTGGGTGATCTATCAAATAATCCAAAAGAACTTTTTTCCATCTGTGACTTTGCAAGCAATTAACGTGAATTTTTTGGGCAGAGCATTTGCCTGGATTTCATGCAGTTAGGCCAGTTTTTGTCCTAGCATTGTCTGTCACTTTTCAATTTATATCTCTCTTGAGTTCACTCTTATTCTCATCATGGTAACAAACAACGCATTCAAGACAGACAATTTTAAATTCATTTCTTTTTACAGAGAAATGAAGGCAAGGCAGTGTAAGGAATTCTTTCGAGGAATAGTTTATGAGAATATGACCAACTGTTTTACTCAAAATCAATGAAGTTGCCGATTGAATCTCCATTTTGAAATAAATAGACCCTTTTAAAAATAAAAAGCCTAACATTGTCCCCTTGATTAGAATTTCTAACCTGTTTAATATTACAGCTTTTGTTCTTGCAGTGAAAGAATTGATGAATCTTTCAGGGTCCAATGTCCAGTGAGGTGGTTCAAGTGCAACATATACCTGCAAATAATTGTCAATTATTCAAAACTCTTGACCATAATAATACAGTTCAAAACCATTTTCTTTTTTTTTTAAAAAAAAAAAAAACAAAACTTACAGGTATTCCCCCAGCCATCCTAATGCATCCCTCGTATGTTTCATATGATGGGTCAAATAGCACAACCTCATCTCCCTGGTCTATTACTGTCCAAACAGAACAATAATTTAGTAAGAGAAACATCTGGATAAGTTACTGCCATTTACAAAGAATTAGAGTGCACAACATACTAGCAAACACTGCGGCTGCAAATGCCTCAGTTTGGCCACAGCAAATAGCCATATCAGTCCGAGGATCGAAATCTAAACCATGCATTTCCTTCATAATATTCGCCAAGTGGTCACAAATTCCTTGCACATGCCTTAACTCACAAAACAGCTAGGCTCTCTCAGTTAGTTGTACCAAGAAATAAATAAAAAAACTTCCATAAAATTGAAAAAACAATCACCTGTACTGGTTTAAGTCAGAATTGATGGCGGAAATTGCAGCGTGTTTAAGGTGGGAAGGAGCAGGGAAGTCAGGGAATCCTTCTGCTAGGTTGATAGCGTTGCTTCTCTGAGCTAAACGGGAGAGTTCTTGAATTGGTGAAGGAGTAAAAGTCTTCGCCGCTGAGGATAGCTTTTGCTCCATTGCCGTAATGTGGTGAACAATCTCTTATCTTCTCTTGTCTTCTGCTATTTTGGTTCTCCGATTTGTCTACTGTCTCTACTCTCAACTGGTTAGCTGTACCGTCAGATTTTGAGGCTTGGCAACTTGCATGGGCTTAGTTCAGATCGAACGCGGGCCCGTTTAAAATAGTTCGACTACTTTACGGGTGCTTAAAGGCATGATAATGCTTACATTTCAAATTACAAGGTAAAACCTTGAGACTTGGTAAATGGCATGGGCTTTGTTCAGATCGAACTCGAGCCCTTTTAAAATAGTTCGATAACTGTACAGGTATTTAAAAGCATGATAATAATTAAATTTTAAAATTACAAGGTAAAATTCCGAGGCTTGGTAAGAGTCATGAGTTTAGTGTGTATTTAGGATTTTGGTTTTGATCAATTTTAAAAATGATTTTTATTTAAAAATATATTAAAATAATAATTATTTTATTTTTTAAATATTAATTTTGATATCAGTATATGAAAATGATATGAAAATACTAAAAAATTTTAATTTAAAATAAAAATTAAAAATATATTTTTGAAATACAATTTCAAATAAATATTTAACTCAAGTCAAACTTGGATCATATTTAAAATAGTTTGATCTAATAGGATGTACATTTCACACCTTTAATGTTTGAGTGTGACTTTTAAAATGCTTTTTTATTAAAATAATATATATTTTATATTTTTGAAATTATTTCAGTAACGAACATGTGCTTAAATATTTAATTAAAATTAAATTTTCCTTTAAATGCACCTCTCTCCATCTCTATTGAAATATTATAGATTACTTCTTCTGTATTAATCTGTCCACCAATTTTATCTTAATTTCCTTTTTTTCACTTACTATTTTTATCGTAGACAAAATTAGTAAAATATAATATCATCCACAGCGCAGAAAAGGAATAAAGATTGACGGCGGCGGAGGTCCGTTAGAGCTCCCTCCTTCAAATTCGAAAAAACCCAATGGTAGTCTCGTTAATAAGAACAAAATCCGAGCCCTGTTTCTCAAGCATCGGTAGTTGAAAAACCTCTATAATAGCACCACCCTTCTGGCTCCAAGTCTATTCAAATTAAAATCCCAAAACCCCCCCTCCACACTCCTCACTTTTACCACCCGCATCTCCCCTTCCCTAACTGTAACACCCGCATTACAGTGCATTGCTAATCAAAACGACATGTCGTTGAGGCCGAGCGCGAGAGTGGAGGTGAGGAGGAACAAGTACAAGGTGGCGGTGGATGCAGATGAGGGGAGGAGGAGAAGGGAAGACAACCTGGTGGAGATCCGAAAGAATAAGAGAGAAGAAAGCCTGCTTAAGAAGCGTCGTGAGGGACTTCAGGCCCAACAGCAGCAACAGCAACACGTCACCTCTTCTCTTAACATTTCCGCTTCTGATAAGCCGGTATTCTTTGTTTCCTTACTTTACCTTTTTTTTCGTGGATAGTTTAGTTGAATTGTTACCTGATTCATCAATCTGCTGGATCAATCCTGAATCATCATTTTTTACCGATTAGTATTAAAAAAAAAATGAATGGAGCTGATGGTTTTGTTAAAATTAATCTGATGGCAGTTAGACACGCTTCCGGCAATGATTGCTGGTGTTTGGTCAGATGACAAGAATATGCAGCTTGAGGGAACTACTCATTTCCGAAAGCTGCTCTCAATAGAACGCAGCCCTCCCATCAACGAAGTTATACAATCAGGGGTTGTTCCCCGCTTCATCGAGTTTCTTGCAAGGAATGATTTTCCACAGCTTCAGGTTTGAATTCGTGCTCGATCTTTGATATTTTATGTGTTGGACAGGGCTTCATTATAGCTGCTGCGGTTATCTATAATACCTGCCGGTTTAGTTTTTTTCTTTTCTTTTTAATTGTCGTGTTGTATTTTTTTTTAGTTTGAGGCGGCTTGGGCGCTTACAAATATTGCTTCTGGGACATCAGAAAACACTAGGGTTGTAATTGACCATGGGGCAATCCCGATTTTTGTCAAACTTTTAAGTTCTCCAGCTGAAGATGTCAGGGAACAGGTAGATTTTATTGTTATTTTATGGAATTCATTTTTTTTTCAAGTAATGTCAAGGGGACATCGTAATTATTTTTTGATTGGTTCGATAAAGACAAACTTACATTTCGCTGGAATTGTAGGCTGTCTGGGCATTAGGAAATGTTGCCGGTGACTCACCAAAATGTCGTGATCTAGTCCTTGGTCACGGGGCTTTGATGCCTTTGCTCGCACAATTCAATGAGCATGCAAAGCTTTCTATGTTAAGAAATGCAACTTGGACATTATCGAACTTCTGCAGGGGCAAGCCCCAACCTTTGTTTGACCAGGTTTTGGTTCCAAGATAGTCTTTTAACTGCAGTTCCAGTACCTTACCCCCCAATTTGTTAATTGTTGTTAATATATGTGCTGTTGAAATTCAATGAGTAGACAAAACCTGCTCTCCCAGCTCTTGAGCGTCTTATACACTCAAATGATGACGAAGTCCTCACAGATGCATGCTGGGCACTGTCATATCTCTCAGATGGATCCAATGAGAAAATCCAAGCTGTTATTGAGGCTGGGGTCTGCCCCCGTCTCGTTGAACTTTTACAGTGAGTTCTAAACTTTGTTTGCTCTTCATATGTGTCAGATGATTTTTTTTCCTGGCATTTGCTTTTGAAAGTTGAAATGGTCTATACATTTTCTGTTTTCAGTCATCCATCTCCGACAGTGCTCATCCCTGCGCTACGCACAGTTGGAAATATTGTTACTGGAGATGACATGCAGACCCAGGTATTGGCTGTACCTTTATTTTTCTAATTACCTGAAAATCCCCTATTTTATCTATCTTACTGTTTAATCGCTCTTCCCCCGTATTAGTCATGAATTCATAACTTGCATAGTTTTGTTTATTTTGAAACCAAATCACATACTCCTCTGACAGTACCTGTTGTTTTATACTGATCTTGGAAGATGGAAATACCTATACGTACCTGCATTTCTCATTTTAAATGCACAGGTTGAAAATATAGGTGGACATGCTTTTTTTTCTTTAATGCTTTAATATTCTAGATTAGTTGGTATTTTCAATACAATTTCACAACCCATCATTACAGCTTGGCATGCTGTTCTGCACTAATTCCGATAGTATGTAATGGGTTTGTTTCTGCTGTTGCCTACGGTTTTCTGGTTTTGAGATCAGTACTTCTCAAATTTTATAGTCAATACATGTCATGCATTCATATTTGATGGCTATTGATAAGGATGGGTCTAGAGGTTTTATGGGGTGTCTATACCCACAACCACCCTCCTCCAGCTTTTGACTAGCCATTAGATGAGATTCCAAACAGTGCAGAGTGTTTTTTTCTTCCTCATTGACTTGAGTATGAGTGAAATTCCTGGACGTGAAGGTCTCAATTGGCTTGAGACCAACTTGAAGGTGATTTGAGATTAAAAAAATCCCAAATTTACAAAATTTCAGATTGTTTCCTTCCCCGACAATGTGGACATGCTTCAGACAAACTTTAGTTTTAGCTTTGAAGTGGAAGAATTTGTATAAACTCATGACCAGGGAAGACTATGAAATCAATCTATTTTCATGTATGAAATCAATCTATTTGTATAAACTCACGATTGAGTATGTAGTCTAATTCTTGCTAGGCGGTTGTTTTATGGTTTGAAGGAATTCACGTCTAGCATCTGTGCCTTCATTTTTTAGTAAGTGACTATTCGTTTCTATTTTCTGAAAGAAACATGCTTGAACGAATAGTGGTTTTTGGTTGAGATGAAGTCTGCATTTATGTCTTGGCAGAACTAATGACCTTGCATGTTAATCAGGAGAAAAAAATTTGAAACCCATTCAGTAATGGAATGTTAAAGATTTGAAAAGGTCAAAGGCGTGTAACATACCCAACTGCCTGCTTACCAAATGGGACTATGAAATGAGACAACTCAAATAAACTTATCCAAAAATTATCCTATAGAGGAGAGGAAAAAAAGCACAATAAAAACTTCATTGAGTATTACTTAGGTGATATCATTTATAATTTTCAGTGTACCTCGATTAATCATCTGCTAATATCTACAGTGTGTTTTGTTGGTCTGATATGTTGCAAGTATGTCATGTTTGCATGACTTGAAAGTATATTGGCTTCTGAGCCAGTGATGTTATGCCTTTTGTCATTCCTGATTTCAGTGTATGATAAACCACCAAGCTCTCCCATGTCTTTTGAAATTGCTGGCAAATAATTACAAGAAAAGCATCAAGAAGGAAGCATGCTGGACAATCTCAAACGTCACAGCTGGAAATGCAAATCAGATACAGGTGAGCAAGACTACTCATTAATGTCATCAATGGATCCCTGTTTGGATGAAAATTAGTATGTCCTTAAATTGTGTCACTGTCTTTAATCTCCTGATTATTTAAAGTTGAGATATTTTGAGGAATACGGGAATTTACTGAAAGTTTGTTGGATCTATTTATTATGCTGTTTTCTAGCCCATCTGGTAAAATGAGTTATTTGTCCCCTGTCTCAATTGCTTTAAAATTCCAAGTTGATTATTGTTTTATGTACCCTCAGTTTTTTTCACAATAGGTACATATTTACATCCAATTAATGTTTTTAAGTGAGGATATCTTGAGGACGGCTACAGATAATCTACCAAAAAAAGTCTTCAACTTTCTAGTAGATGTTTTTATCGCCTATTTGTTGTAATGTTCATTGCAAGCCGCATTTGCAAACTGTGCAGGCTGTACTTGAAGCAGGTATTATTGGCCCTCTTGTCCAATTGCTTCAAAATGCTGAATTTGAGATCAAGAAAGAGGCTGCTTGGGCAATTTCAAATGCAACTTCTGGTGGAAGCCATGAACAAATCAAGTATCTCTTTTCTCTTTCATGACTTTCTTCTCCCTTAATTGGTTAATTCGATTTATGTGCAATTTCAATTAAATTCTATTTGCGCCTTGTAGGTTTCTGGTGGACCAGGGGTGCATCAAGCCATTATGTGATCTTTTGATTTGTCCTGACCCAAGAATTGTCACAGTTTGCTTAGAAGGACTGGAGAACATTCTAAAGGTTGGGGAAGCTATTAAGAATTTGGGCAACACAGGAAATGCAATTCTGTATACCCAAATGATTGAAGATGTTGAGGGTTTAGAAAAGATTGAGAACCTTCAGAGTCATGACAACAATGAAATATATGAGAAAGCAGTGAAGATTCTTGAGACGTATTGGGTGGAAGATGGTGATGACTTTGAGACATCTCCTCCAGGTGATGCTTCCCAATCTGGATTCCAATTTGGTGGGACCGAAGTTCCTGTTTCTTCCAATGGATTTAAATTCACTTAAGGTATGCAACTTCTCTCACCTAGTTCGCAATTTCTAGATACAAGTTATTTTTACAAGTGACAAAGGCACCTCTTGGACAGTTGACTTTTCTTCCCAAGGCTGAGCAATTCATGTGGATTGCTTGCCTGTGCCTGTTTTTCTATTGATAATCTTGAAAAGATTGAGGTTTGGCATTTCCCACTTAGCTGGTTAGGAATTTGTAGGTTTGTGGATTTTGGTACCGAATCAACCTGTCTTGTGCTCATTTGTTTGGTTTCTATACATGCGGGGCGAGACTTTCAACTTTTTTCCCTGAGTTAACTGCACTAATAGAAGTCACATGTGAAATCACATACCTGTTTTGATATCCCATTGATATTTTTAAAAATCTATAGATAGTCTTGATATTTGCAGTTAATTGCTTCTCTATATTTCGTGTAAAAAACATCATAGAGAGGAAAATATCATTTTATAAAGATCTACAATTTATTGCAACATTACTGCGTTCTTCCAATTTTATTGTAGACTTAGTATTATTTCCTTAATCCATTTTTTATGAACACTAATTTATGGCAAAGTTTAATTTGTACCGTGTCACTTTTGTCTGTGCCAGACATTTGCAGCACCTATTGTTGATGGCGGAATGAAGCAGAGTGTCCAGGTTTATATCGTTGATTTAATGTTTTTTGGGGTAGGAAAGTCACGTGCTATAGGATCGTTCTCTGGCTATGGTTGCTGTTCAAAAGATGCTCCGTTACAGAGATGTTCTATTTTGCGAAGTCAAGAATTGCCATTGCTGGTGGAATCTCCAGAGTTTTTTTTTCTTCTTTCTATTGTTTATTTGCTGGGCATTATTTTGTCATACAAGTTAGAGCGACGATCGGAAGGATACACATGCTCTATATGTTCTTTTTAAGGTCTTCTCAGAACAGTTCGGAATCCCAGGATTGCCTTTCTATTAGAAGAAGATGTTTCAATTTTCAGTTTTGAGGGGGCAATTCCTGTTGTCTGTGAAACAAAAAACAAGAATTTATGATATAAAATTTACCATTATTGCTTTCTGATTCAAGGCATAACTTTATCTATCTCCTGATAACCATGTTCCATGTGTTTGGTTTTATTTCTTGGTTGATTTATCCTCGGCATAGTTTTCCTTTTTCTAAAGAAAAATTATATCCCTTGCACACCCACCGTGCTCATTTTGTACACAAGTGCATTGTCGATCCAGGAAGTTCATTTTCCGAAATTAGCCTAATCCGCAAGGCTGCTCAATTATTTGCAAGAATCTAAAATGGCGAAGGCATGTGAGAAACCAGTAACTTTGCAGCAAAACCTTTGGTTGGATATGGATTGCAAGCCACGTGTTAGGCTGAAAGCGACATGATTGATTGGACAGGAGAAGGATCGTCGATCCTGTGAACGTCTGCTATGTGTATAACGTCCAAATGTTCATCTTCGGCGCATCATTTTGTACCAAGACGTAGCGCTGTAGCAGTACGCTGCCTATTCCCTACCATTACAGGGTCGTTGGGGCTAAAATACTTTCCTGTCCAGGTAGACTGACGATCATGGACAGCAGAAACGTGGGTATTTCGGTAATATGGGATTCCCATTTCTCGAGCTGCTCCACCAAAGGTGCCTTCGCTACAGCCAACTATATGGAAAACCCGTGAGCAAAGTAGTACTCATTTGGACAAACAAAGCCTTGTGGGATGCCCTTGTCCCTTCGAATTCGTATCTCTCTTTTGCAGTAGAGCCTTCATGGTAGTAAAATAAAACTGTTCAATTTAAAAAGTCTAAAAAATATATTTTTGCAACTTTTTTGCTGAAGTTGAGTCCCAAAGACATGAAGAGTCAACTCTCTTCCAATGATAAAGATGAGTGCCAATTGTCAAGACAGGGCTACTGTTGGTGGAGATCGGCAGCAAAGTTTGATGAATGTGCTAGGCTTAAGCTTGACCTCCCTCACATCGCAAACCTTACACCAAGACTCAGAGTTCTTAAGGAGTTGGAGAGGCTGGCATTGATTGCTCATGAAGGACTCAATGAGCTCAGATACAAGCTGCAAATGTATCGTTCAGGTGATTTCTGGGTGCCCACCGGAGGTCTCAAGAAGGAGGAGATGGACATTCCACCAGTAATCACTATTCTCTTGGTGGGTTTCTCTGGCTCTGGCAAGAGCTCACTTGTGAACCTTATGTACAGTGTTTTTGGTCGGTCTGGACTCATTCCTTTTGCTCAAACTTCATCTGGTAAGTTTATTGTGCAGAGCATAGCACAACCATGAGTTTGCATTTATACTCCAAGGAGTTACAAAACTGTGGAGTATGAAACATTTTTGCAGCACAACTATTAATTTAATTTTGTATTTGCAGGCAGGGCTTCCAAATACACAACCATGTACATGGAAGAGCACAATGTAATGAGATCAATGCAAGGTGGGTTTTGTGTGTACGATTCCAGAGGGTTTGATTATGGTAAAATTGGTGATGCTCATGAGGAATTGTCGAGTTGGATGAGTGATGGGATTCACCATAACCAGCTGTGCCTGAGATCAGGTGGTGATGTATTGCTGGAAGCTTATACAGAAACTGGTGGTCTGAGGTCATCTTCAAATTTTGTACAAAGGACAGTAAATATTCCAATGGTCGTGGTTAACATAGCAGAGGTCCACGAAGCCTCAAAAGCTAGTGATTCGAAGCCATTCGAAGCAACAAGAGAGCTCTTCCACTCCCGTGCATTGAGAAACTGCAGTAAGCTTTAGTCTTTACCATCAATGCTTCGTTTAAGGTGCAATCATTTTGACATTCAGCCATGGCAACTCGGACAATACTAACTATTTTTCTAGTTCCTGTCATTATAATAATTGGACCGATACACAGAGACTAATGAAACTTTTTCGTGCGCGCACCTTAAGCAACTGTACTTACTAGATGGTCTTGATAATACTTAGTTTTTACTTTCAATTTCAGTACATTTATTAAGTCACAGTGAGTGAATTGACAAATGATGAGAATCGGTCAATTATTTACCTGTCTATTTGAGCATGCAATTGTCTTATCAGATGGTGTGGATTGTCAGCATGATTCCATCAGGATTTTCTTCTTTTCCTTCCTTTCTGAGTCTTGACTCAGACGAGTTTGAATTCATTCTGCAGTTTGCCTTGCTCCTGCCTGCTTGCACCATAACTTTAACACTTCATTCTGCATTTATTGTTTGAGTGAATTTTCAATTATACTTAACATAACTATCCTACTCTAAATAACGCATTGCCACAGACACAGAAGTTGGTTGCGCGTAAAATTAAATATAAAATCTGATCTTTTTGTGACAGAACAACTAAGCAAGAACTTCATACGGGAATGCTTAATATGCAAAAAACTAATAATTCGAGTTAATTGGCTCCATTTTGCTCGCAGACGAGAATCCGATCTTGATCCTGACTCATGGTGATTTGTTGACGACCGAAGAGAGGATCGACATCAGGCTCAGATTATGCGAGCATCTAGGAATATCAGTGACTAATGGAGTGTACGACATTGTATGCCTCACAGAATATGGATTTCTCGCGGAAGAATCCGATCCGGTGACAGCGTATGCCTTAGCTGAAGCTGTATACAGGGCATTGCTCATCTCAGACCGAGGGCATCTTCCAAAGAAAAACCTTCAGGACTGGGCAGTGTTCGTATTGTCATGGCTAATGTGCTTCATGGGTGCTATCTTCGCCTTCCTTGCTGATCTTTGCTCAAAACTTGGACGGAGGGATCGGTTGAACCGCTGAAAGGAAGAAGCGTCTAATCTTTCTCCAATCTAATGTGTATCAATCACTAACTAGTACAGATTTTAATTCCCTGAAACTCTCTCCATGGTCTGACTAGATTATTTGATGTAAAGTAACTAGGAAAAAGGCTGCAGCAGTGAGCTGTTCTACTAAATTAGCTGTTCTCCAGTGTCTGCTCCTTATGCAAGAAGCAGTATTGTTATGTTATACTGTTGACGGTTTCATTTTTATATTGAGTTGAATATAAAAACAGTATTTATTGGTCTATACTTATGAATATTTAAAATAATTAAATGGTATTTGGTTAAATTTTATTATTATTAATTTTGATATGTGAACTGTACTGATTATTTAAGCAAATACATTTAATATATATTAAATCAATTACAACTTCTTAAGCTTATACTGTGTGTATGAACATTTTTATACATATATATATAAAAGTAATTCTTAAGTTTCAACACAAAAAATTAAATAAAATGACAATATGCATAGACACGTCATAAAATATAATCAATAATATTAAAAAATTGAAATAGAATTATATACAATACTAGCATAATTGGTATGTATAATTGAAAAATTGATGGAGAAATTCGCATCTGATTAAAAAAAATCCTCATAGTAAGTATCTGTTTTGTTTTTTTTTGCTAAAAAAGGTTAAGAGTATTACTTTTAAGGTGACAACTGCTTTTATTTCAAGCAAAATATATATTCATCAAACATTTTAATCTTAAAAAAATATATGTTTTATGTATATATATATATATACATAAAAAAAAACATTAATATTCTTGTGTTGTAAAACACCAATCAATCCAAGTCCAATCTAAAAAAAAACATCAATAGGAAACAATCACACCAGTTACAAGTATCTTTGTTGTGATCGGAGTTCAGATTTTACAGGATATGTTCCTTCCCTTTTATCAGGCTAAGGACGACAAATATGATCATCTCATGGCTGGCTGGCTGGCTCTGTCTGGTTCTGAATCGGTGGCCGGGCTGGGTTTTGTCTCTTCTTAAATCGTTATCTCTTCATTACAACCTCAAGCTTTACCGCAACCTTTTCTTTTCCCGGCTGTTAAGAAACAAAGGTAGGTGGCAACTCTCTTGATTCTGCTTCATCCCGCTATCTCTGTCGCTGTACATTTACCAAAATGCCCAACTACACCCCATTCGCTAGGAGTCATACGCATTTCCTGCTTTCAATACAATTCCATTTGTTTTTGTGCTTTACAAGTTCTTTTAAAAAAAAATGATTTTTTTATAGAATAAAATCATATTACTTTAATAAAAAATATTAAAAATTACTACCACAAGACAAGATTCTAATACTTTCTTGCGCTCAGTGACTGGATAGTGTGTTCAATGCTTTATACATCAACTTTACATTCACCCCCGAATTGTATTTTTATTGGAAAATTTTCTTTCTGGCATTTAGGGAAAAAGTTAACTGAGAAATCTTCACCAAATCATTTCTTAAAAGATTTCAATTATTGAATTTATAAATATATTAATAGAATCTATCATTTAATGTATGAGATTTTCTTAAGGGAGAAAAATCCTATATATAAACAATTTATATATATATATATATAAACAAATGTATTTCGAAAACAGCTATCATCAAAAGGGAAATCTTTCGATTATGGATGGTGAATAAACTTTCTGATATGATTGTGACCATTAATTGATGAATCCTGAAATCGTCCACCAAAAACTTAGGGTCCTGGAATCGACCACATATGGGTATTTTAGTCTGTTAAAGAAAATTTGAATTAGGGTTTCTGCGCCGCAGCCCCCAGAGTAAAAAACTAGCCGCCTTGGTTCTTGAACGAGGCAGCTGTTATTATATTTGAGAGCCTCTTCGAGTGCCCTGTTTCCTGCTCCCGTGTTTCTTCTGCTTCTTTCCTATTAACACCTCCCTCACCGTATTAATATCTCCCCTTCAATTCATGATGTGAATGTTTTTTTTGTTTTCTGTTGCTCTCTTTGCTTTACCTCTCTCTCCTTTCTCCAAGTCTCATGTCTGTTGAATCTTAACTTGTCTCGTATAGCACTTATTTTGAAGTGCTTGTCTTCAGTCTCTGGCATAACCTTTTTGCAATGATCATGGATTTCAACTCAAAAGTGAGTGGTCTTATCCTTTTTCCACGGCTTTTAGTTTTTCAATTTGGTGATGATTATTGTTCGGTTTACTTGTTACTTAATGTCCTCGATTTTTTTAAACAGGGATTGGAGTCAGAGGACATGGATAATACTCAACTCAGCAAGGGTAACGAGATCAAAAGAAGATGCATGGATTGCCAAACTACAAGAACCCCATGTTGGCGAGGCGGTCCGGCTGGTCCTAGGGTGTGTATGATGATTCATTTTCCAATGATCATCTTCCTTATGAAATTAAGTTTGTGTAATGTGATTCTGATTCGCTTTATTGACAATGTATACTTTAATTTGCAGACACTGTGCAATGCATGTGGGATCAGACAGAGGAAGAAGAGGAGAGCAGTTCTTGGATTGGACAAAGGAATAGCGAAGGGGAGTCAAAAGAAGATTGCTAAAACCAGCAATAGTAGTAACCTAGGAGTTTCATTGAAGCTAGATTTGATGGGTTTCAGAAGAGATGGGATATTTCAGGAAGATTGGAAGAGAAAACTGGGAGAGGAAGAACAGGCTGCCATACTCTTGATGGCCATGTCTTGTGGCTTGGTCTGTGTTTAGGATAAGATAAGGGAAAGCATTTTCTCTTCTGGGTAGCTTTCTAACTGTCTTCAAGTTTTAACCCTAAACAATATTCAATGATTTTTTATGGGGAAATTGTAGCGTGTAGAATTGCAAAATGTTCATGCACTTACATGAATACAAACAATGATTTCTTTTCGTATTAGATTCTTACGGGCTATTGTTGTCAAAATTCGGGATACTGAACGAAAGGCAGCAGTTTAAAACAATGATTAACCTTTGGTGGCAGTAAAATTCGATACAAGATGTCTGTCAATGCCCAGATGATTGTAGCATTGTTGTAAAAATTATGAGTTGAAATTTAAGATTGAATCGTAGGTTGATCTTTTAAATTATATGATTTTATAAGTTAACTAAAATCAAATTAAAAACTTGAAAATCAATAAAATTGTACTCTTATGCAAAATCAATTGAATCATAAAACTTTGTCTGATTTTATAGTATATTAAATTGTGATATGAACCATAGTTATCAATACCGTTCCGGTTTTTCGATTGGAACAGGAACGTTCTGGTTTTGGAGCATTCCGGCGTGCCGTTTCGGTGTCATACTGTTTATATATAATTATATATATATATATATATATGTAAAAAAATATTAATTTGACAAGCATAATTAAAATTTGAATTCTTTTTCATTTAAAATATTTTGGTGTTTTTAAATTATTTTGATGTATAAATGTCAAAAATAATTTTTAAAAAATAAAAATAAAAATAGATTTTGAACCCGGAACGGAACTGAGGCGTTCCAGCCGGAATTTTTGGAAATAGACCGGAATTAAAACCGAGACAAAAATGACGTTGTTTTATCTCGGTTTTGTGAACGGAACGGAACGAAATTAACAACTATGATCTGAACCACATCTGGTCTGAATTTAATCTTAAGATATTTATTAATTATTTTTGTGAAATAAGAAATTCTTCAAGTTGTATATCGGATCCAACTAAAATTTTACAAAGAAATATCAAATGCATAAAATAAATTATTGTAAATTTTCAAGTCAAATAAAGTTGGACAACATATTATTTTATAGGGTTGAAGTTACTAGATAAATATTAATAAATATATCAAACTAGATCTTTGTGCATTTTTTGGAGCATATCTAGAGCTACAAATGAAATTCAGCTACAATTCAAGTTGAGTTGGGAACTAGACATATCAAGTTTTTCAATCAAATATAGGACGTCAAATAATTACTTCAAATGAGAGAAAACAGCATGTATAAAATCAAGACTAAAATCTATCAAGAATGTGCAAGAATTAAAGATTCAAGATGTATAGATGAATTTTAGCATGAATACCATGTTTTTATGATCTTGTCCTATTTACCTATTTAATATTGAATAATTGTTTTTAATTTGAGTTTGTTTTGGAGCATTAGATATAGTTTAAGAGTTTAATTTATTATTGAATTTATGTGAGTTAATTATTAGTTTAGACTCGTTATATTGTAAATCAGAAGGAGTCCACTAGGACTTGTTGTGATGGTAGCAATTAAGTTATCATCAAGTTCTTAAGTATTTTTTTTATCAATCAATAATTCTTCTTGTATTGAAAAGTTTTGTTATGAGATTTTTTTTATCATTAATTTCTTAATTTATATTATTTATCTCCTTTTGTTTTATTTAGATCGCTTATTTTATTATAATATTATCGACTCATTTTATCATATTGTAATACAATTTTATTTTTTAGTTGAGATTATTAATATATAATTAATTAAAAAACTTTCCTTATAATTTTATGATCTGATTTTTTATTGAAATTATTAAAATGTAATTAATTAAACAACTTTAATTGGAACTTTATTAAAGAATTTTATAATTCAAGTTTACATCATATTTTCTATTTCATGTAAAGAAAATTTCTTGACAAACTTAATTGGAACTCTCTAAAGAATATAAATTTACGGCAGCCCAAGTATTATTAAGAGCTCCTTGCAGTAGTATCGAGACAGAAAAGATTTGATTTTGGTGTCTTCGGCCAATCGAAGAACTTAGAGGCAGAGCCCCGATTTCTCTTAAGAAGATGAGAGGACATGAAGCACCAATGGAGTCATGGTTTCATTGAAACCTTGTACACTAATCACTTCTAACAGCAGGCGACATCTATATATGTCTTTTTTTGATACAATGACATCTATATATATATATATATATATATATATATATATATATATATATATATATATATATATATATATATATATATGACATCTTGAAGAATTTGATGGAAGAACTGAATATTGCTCTCGGGCAAATTTTTATTAAATCATCATAAACATTGACTGGTTATGGGTAGCCATTTATGTGCAGAGATGTTAACGGTATAGTTACCGTTTAGTACTAATACACTT
Source organism: Salix exigua (assembly GCA_032356905.1). NCBI lineage: Eukaryota > Viridiplantae > Streptophyta > Magnoliopsida > Malpighiales > Salicaceae > Salix > Salix exigua. The sequence goes on from CM063601.1 coordinate 7,714,385, forward strand.
AGTTTAATTGTACAGACAGTATGGGTAAATTATATATATTCCTGTAGTTATGGGCAGTGATGGGCAATAGCTTAATAATATATCTTCAACACTCCCCCTCAAGCTGGATCAAGGGGGTTGATGGATCCAAGCTTGCAAAGAAGCCTATTAAACTGGGAAGTCGGCACGGCTTTGGTAAACACATCGGCAAGTTGGTCAGCGGTCCGCACATAATGAGTAGTGATATTGTTGGATTGAACTTGCTGACGAATAAAATGACAGTCAACTTCGATGTGTTTGGTCCTTTCATGAAACACAGGGTTCTTGGCAATATGCATGGCAGCTTGATTGTCGCAAAACAAACTCATTGGAGAGACTGATGCGCAGAGTCATAACATTTGTATCTTTTTTTGGTGTGAGAGTACCCTAGGAAAATACATTTGGCGGCTCGAGGGTCAAGTTTGTCACGTTGATTGGGATGCAGGTGAACAAAGCATTGGCACCCAAAGATCTTTAAGTGCGAAATATTAGGAGGTTTACCCTGCAAAATTTCAAGAGGACACTGAAAATCCAGTACTTGACTGGGTAAGCGGTTAATAATATAGGTAGCAGTAAGAATTCCATAGGACCAGAATTTTTTTGGAACATTCATTTGAAGCATTATAGCTCTAGTTTTTTCTAATAAATCTCGATTTTTGCGTTCAGCAACTCCATTTTGTTGAGGAGTATTAACACAACTAGTTTGATGAATTATGCCATTAGAGATTAAATAATTTTCCATATCATGGGATGTAAATTCAGATCCGTTGTCAGATCGGAATATTTTAATGTGTGTGGAAAATTGAGTAACAACTAGTTTGTGAAAGTCTTTAAAACAATTAAAAACCTCATTTTTTGCTTTTAGTAAATAAATCCAGGTGACTCTTGAAAAATCGTCAATAAAAGTGACAAAATATTTGAAACCATCAATTGACATTGAAAAGGGTCCCCATACATCTGAATGAATTAGTTCAAAAACTTGAGACACTTTCGACACAAATAATTTAAAAGGAAGTCTACTTGATTTGGAAAAATGACACGTATCACAATCATAATTTCTCTTGGACAGATTAGGTTGTATTTTTGAGATGACGTAGTCGAAAGCATGAGCCAGACGAAAGTGCCACAATTGATGATCATTGACCGGAGAATAAATAGCTTGTAGTCCTTTTGGAACTTCTGAATCACAGAAAAAATAAAGACCATTCAAATAAAATCCTTCACCAATCTTCTGTTTGGTGTAATGGTCCTGAAAAACCACCTTAAACGGAGTAAATATAACATCACAATTGAGGGAAGTAGTTAACCGATGAACAGATAATAACTGGAATGGAAATGACGGAACATAAAAAATATCAGAATTAATAATTTTTGACACAATTTTAATTTTTCCCTTACCTTTCACTGCTGCAGTAGATCCGTTAGCAATAGAAACAAATGATGATATCGGAAAGGGGATAAAATCATGGATTTTATTTAATTTATTTGTCATGTGATCACTCGCACCCGAATCTACTACCCATATATTATGTAATTTACTTAATTCAAAAGCAGTCATAAGAGCTATGTACATACCTTGGAATTTTTCAGCATAGTCATGGGTCAACCCGGTTGACTCACGGGTCAACCCAGCAGCTGCCTCTCGGGTCAACCCGGCTGAGCCATTTTCCCGGGTCAACCCGAGATGGCTTAAAAACGCGCTGGCATCGCCCAGCTCGCCATTGTCACCCGAACTCCCTTCTCCTCCATTTCTGCCACAATTTTGTTTTCCATGGAGAAAGCTCGCGAACTCAGTTAGCAAACTCATTGGGCTAGATGAATTCGAGTCATGCGCAGCCACATGAGCCCTAGATCTTAGGAATTTCTTTGGGTTGTCTTTGGGAAATTGCTCCCGATTACCCAAATTTTTGGGTTTCAATTCGGGATGAAGGATCCAACAACGATCCATTTGGTGTCCCACAGAGTGACAATAGGTGCATTTTAGGCTCGATCGAGTACCTTTGAAGAGTTGTTTGTCTACAAATTTGGGGGTGCCCTGTTCATGGGTTTTCTGGGCAACGAACGTACGGGTTTCAGCAATTTTGGATGGATTTTCTCGGGTCATCACCTTCCTTCTGATTTCTTCTCTTTGGATTGTGGCACAGACACTCTTCAATGGGGGAAGCTTGTCCTTCATCAAAATATGGTTGCGAAGGTCTTCATAGTCTGAACCTAGGCTAGCCAGTAGCTGGAAGATTTGATCTTCTTCCTTGCGACTGCAAAGAACGACTGGGTCCACTGAGTGTGGATGGTAAACATCCAATTAGTTCCACAGTCCCCTGAACCTGCTCAATAAGTTGACGAAAGGCTGCCCATTTCGGTGAAGACCAACAATTTCTTGTTGGATTTGAAAAATTCGGGCTGAATTGTTTTGGCTGCCATACATGTCCTTCACTGCCTCCCACAACTCCTGTGAAGATTGATAATAGCTGAACATCTCAGCAAGGTGGCGTTCCATGGAGTTCAACAGCCAAGACATTACCATTTGGTCTTTGGCTAACCAACTGTCGAAGTCCGGGGAGCTGCCATCGGGAGCACTTTCTTTCCCGTTGATAAATCCCAATCGAGACCTGCCCCCAAGGGCAATGGTCACTGCTCTTGACCAAGGTAAGTAGTTGAATTCATTGAGTAACATTGTGGTTACCTTTTGTGAGGGATTGATATCACTGTCAATGTGTGAATGAGGAATGATTTTTTGAGAATTATCCCCAGATTCTTGACAGTCCATGTCTGTCAATTTGAGAATCGAAAGAAAAAAAAATGGGTGTTAAGGAGCTGAATCACCGCTCTGATACCATGAAGAATTTGATGGAAGAACTGAATATTGCTCTCGGGCAAATTTTTATTAAATCATCATAAACATTGACTGGTTATGGGTAGCCATTTATGTGCAGAGATGTTAACGGTATAGTTACCGTTTAGTACTAATACACTTAGTTTAATTGTACAGACAATATGGGTAAATTATATATATTCCTGTAATTATGGGCAGTGATGGACAATAGCTTAATAATATATCTTCAACACATCTGAAAATGAAGATGGTTAAACGCTGGCTTGTTATATATATATATATATATATATATATATATATATATATATATATATATATATATATATATACCATCAAAAAAGATAGATATGACATCTGAAAATGAAGATGGTTAAACACTGGCTTGACTATATAACATCTGAAAATGAAGATGGCAAGCCACTGTTTAACCATCTTCAATTTCATATGTCATATATATATAGATATATATATAACAAGCCAATGTTTACCCATCTTCATTTTCAGATGTCGTGTGTGTGTATATATATATATATATATTAACTAAAATATAAAACGCGTCCCGGTTTTACTGTGATTATCTACAATACTATTTACTATAAATATAACATATTGGGAACCATGAACATTATGTTGAGCCAGTTGTGTTGGTTGCAGGAGCGCGATGTAACGGTCTTTGGTCTTTTGTTTTAAGAGGGAACGGGTTCGAAACCCTCTTTTTACATTTCGTTTATTCCTCTCTTTTTTTATGTTTTGTTTCTTTCTAATGTATATATTGTCGGACACAACAACCAAAGTCATAACCCTCCTTTTGCATTTCGTTTATTCCTCTTTATATATATATATATATAGACACACATATATCCTCAAATTTAATTTTTTTATAGTTGTTTTTTTTTAGGATTTTTGTTTGTTTTTTTCCATGAAACATTTTTTTAAATGTGATTGATTTTTTTTTAAAAAAAAGTATTTTTTTTTGAAATATATTAAAATGATAATTGTTTTTTTTTAAATTATTTTTAACATCAACACATAAAAATAATTTAAAAATATAAAAAATACAATGGGTGAACAATGTTTGTTTTTTGCCCGTATTTATATATTTATACTTTTAGATTATTATTTTTTTGATTCATTTTTGTTAGGGTTTTATTTTTATCAGGTTTCGTTCTGAAATTTTAATTTATGTTGGTGATAATTTTAAAATTAATATTGCTCTTTTTTTCTTTGTTATTTTCTTTGTGTGTGTTTTCTATTATTTTATCTGTTTTGGATCAGATAATTTTATGATTTTATTATTTGCACAATAATAATGATAATTTTAGTGATTATTTTTTATTGTTTATTTTGTTAAAATGTTTTGATTTTATTTAGGTAATTTAATGATTTTGATTATTTGAGCAGTAAAGCTTATAATAATTTTAACTGTTATAATAATGAAAATAACGATAATACAGGGATGAATTTTCAATTGATATTTTCATCTTTTTATGGATAGAAAATTAACTACTTATTTTTTATTTGATTATTGCAGGGTTTCTCATAATTTATATTTTATTTTTAAATGTGATTTAAATTGAATTATTAAATGAACTAATCTTAATACAATGAATTTAATAATTCAAATACCGAATCTTCTTGTTTTTTTATTGATGATGATAATTTTATGTTGGTTGTTTATTAAAACCTACTAAACAGATAAATTTATATCAATTGAAAATTTATATATTTTATAGAAAATTTGCATTTCATAGTAATTATGTACAAATTTATTATTTTAACTAATTTTATATTATAATAAAAAAATATATAATTAATATTTTTCTATATTAAAAAAATATAATGTCGTCCACGAGGCGGGGACATCGGCTAGTATATATATATATACCATCAAAAAAGACATGCCAAGGACCCGACATGTTTAACTAGAGGATTGGGTCGACCCCGATTCTACTAGAGAATTCGAGCGGATGCCTTATTCCTTCAAATGCCAGAAGCAGAAGAAACTTCTGAATGCTTCGAGGTGCCGTAGATAACGAAAAGATGACACGTAAAATCCAGCGGGGCACGACATGCTATATTGCCACGTCAACAGATTGAGACACGTGTTTCCACATAAACATATTCTCTTCTCTAGAAACCCCCCTCGCTTCTTTTTCTTGGTCGTAGCTTGCCTTTGTTCTTGGTTCTGAACCTCGAAACAGAAGTGCTAATCAACTGTATAGTTCAAGCAATAGGAAGTGAATTTCGAGATGATCCTGTCAAGACTAGCTGCAACCGCAACAAGATCGTATAGGTCCCTCTCTTTAGCCTACAATCTAGCTCGAATTCGAGGATCTGCTGCGGATCCAACTGGTCGCCCTCGTGATCCAGAGGTTTGCGCTGGCCGTGAACATGAAACTCAACATGCTGTTCCCACTGGAAAGCCTGAAGTAAGATTTTCGTTCTCTTTTATCCTTTTTCGAAGTCATTTGACTGAATAGTGAAAAGTGATATCCACAGAGATCAATTTATTTATATATAATATTTGCAGGAAATAGCAGGAAAGTACGAGCCTGAAGCGGCCAAGCGACAAATGGAAGAAGAGTACAGACTCGGTAAAGAAACCGAACCATTGGCACCACCCAAACCGCCACATGTGCCCACTTCAAGGCACGAAAATGCTGGAGCTCACAATCCAGCAGAGCCCATTGTCCAACAAAGGCGAAAGAACTCAACATTCACACTAGAAGAAATTAGCTGCGCTGGACTTGATGGCACGCCATGGCCAGAGGATGAGAGAATCAGAAGAGAACAAGTAGAAGATGAGAACGAATATTCCAGCCATCTCAAGGCGTCGCCGTTGTCAGAAATTCAGGTGGCGGATACTAGAAAGCCGATAACGAGGGCAACCGATGGCACTGCGTGTGAAGAAATTTATAATGAACCTGGAGACGTGATTGGGTGGTTGCCAGAGCAACTTGACACGGCTGAGCAGGCACTCGAGAGAGCTCGAAGGATTTGGAGGGAGAATGCTTCGCGTGGTGATCCTGATTCACCGCATGGTCGGGTTTTAAGAGAGCTTCGAGGAGAGTGGTTTTGACATTTAAACCAGAGCGTTCCGGAGTACTATTCTGAGCAAAATGGTACTGTTCACATATATACATATTATATCGATACTTAATCCTGTCATCTGCTTCAGAATTAAAATTATATTTGTATATACAGATAGAAGATACACTGTAATAGTAAGTTCAGCGATCAAACTCCCTGATGGTACTGTGGTGTTTAAGAAATCTTCCCTGGATTTCGATTTCTGGCTTTGGATTAACCAGTCACGTCTCTATCATTTGCAGCAAACTAGAATGCATTTGAGTCCAATGCATCGAATAATTAAAGCTACTGCTGCAATGGAATATTATAATATGGCTGGTGTAAGCTGCATGGAATAAGAGTTCAATGTAATAATTCATCTGATAGTGATTTTCCGCCCCTTAATTTGTTTCCCAGACAAACTACGAATGCGACCCCCAACCCCTTTTCTTCTTGCAATGTTCCCTCGTCTGGTCCGGTAAAAGTTTAATTAAAAGAAAGAACGAGACTTCTTTCTAAACTCGGAATTCCCACTTTTAGTGGCAAAACCGCCGGTTGCTAGTTATATTCATCACTGTTGTCGTGGAAATTGTCCGTACCTCATAAACTAATTTACTGTTATGTAAATTTCTGCAATTGATGTTTGATAGGCTGCCAACTAAAGGTGATGTGATGTGATCGATAAAAACGTTGATAGTATAAGGACCACGTTCCTGTTTACTTATTCGAATTTCATTGTTGACGATAAATATAACGAAAAATGGTGTGGTGGCCAGTACACTTGCTTCTTTCTTCCCGTCTTCAGAAACGATTAGAAGTTTATAATCTGACCTATCTCTTATCTCCGGCCTCTCGTCTTTCATTTATTCACAAATTATGACTGTAATGGCAGACCCCATGAGAATGCTGCTACTGACCCTTTCCACTATCCTAGCATTCAGCTTCTCATTATCACCAACAATTTCTAAAGTTTCTAAAGAACAAGTAGCATGCACTATGTGCTATTCCTGTGACAATCCTTGCCAGCCTTTACCATCGCCCCCTCCACCAGCTGTCCCTGAATGTCCACCACCTTCTCCACCGCCACCAGCTGTCCCTGAATGTCCACCGCCTCCTCCCCCGCCTTCTCCACCCCCACCTGCTGTCCCCGAGTGTCCACCGCCACCAGCTCCTACAAATGAGTGCCCTGCGTGCCATACTCCATCCCCGCCTGTGCTTCCGCCTAAGCAGTCGTATGGGCCGCCAGCTGGCTATTCCATCAATGGACCACCAGCTGGCTATTTCCTTAATGGACCGCCAGCTGAAAACGGAAACAATCCTGTGCCTTACTTTCCGTTTGACAATAGGAACCAGCCACTTTCTTTCTCTTTCAAATCTGTTCATTTGAAGCTGCAGTCCATTGTTCTCTGTATTTTTCTGTCGCTTACTGTTCTATGCTTCTTCTGAAAACTAACCTCTTGGGCAGCTTCGAATTCAGGGGAGAGGAAGTTCCATTTAACAAAGCTGCAGATCCTGGAACTACTAATCTAAAAGAAGAAGAAATATTACTTGGCGCTTGGCAGTCAACTCTATATATGAAGAATTTTTATGTATCCAGTCCTCTGTAATTGTTCAATAAATATCCATGCATGTTATGCATATTTTATATAGTAAAATAAACAAATTTGTAATTCCAAATGCGAATTTAGCTTGTAATTTCCATTCCTCACATCAATCCAGGAGATGACTCTTTTAGTTTCATGTACGTATTTGACTGCAACATCAAGACGCGTGTCTTCGATTACTTTAAACTCTCTGTTCAATTATTTCTCTGTATTTCCTTTTGGCCGATCTAGAGAGACGTGGATACAGGTACGTCCTATGAATATATATAGTGAAGTGATAATTCTTCGTGTTTAGGATATGATAACGAGAATATATTAATTTCATGATTCATGATATAAGAACTTGAAGAGAGTCTCACGTGTTGTTATAGCATATATCGAATATTTCGAGTTTTAATTAGAACTTGTATATTTTATAAGAGTTTATGACAGCTGGGGTTTTATTAATTTATCTAAATCTATAAAATACATTTTTAATAAAAAAAATTGTAGAAAAAAAAATTATTTTTATTAAAAAAAATTATCAAATAAAAATATGGCCATTGAATGTACCTCGTGTATCTTTTGGTCTCTTTCTCATATGCTCCTTTTGTATAGGGTGAAAACTGGAGTTTGAACTTGAATTAATTTAAGAGCGTCCTATTTATTCCAAGATAAAAGAATAAAAAGTGTATGGAATTATTTTTCCACATGGTTTTATGCAATGACAGGTATTACTATTATAAGCTCCATTAGGAGTAGAATTAGAAATCTTTAAGTTGAGTTGACATTATAAATGTCATTCCCCTAATAAATTAATTTGATATACATATATATATATATAGACAAATATGAACACATATAAATCAAATATATATAAAAAGATTTGACGTGCAAATTTATTGATATAATATGTACTTTGGGACAAATATCAATCCTTTGATTTTGTATTTTTAATTTTTATTTGGAATTTTAATGGTTTCCTGCTTGAATTCTAATCTATTGTTCATTTCAATTTATTTTTTTTAATGTTTATGTATGAGATTTTTCCCTATCTCACTATTGTGAGCTACTCATATGAATTTATTAATTAAATGTCTTGATTATAAAAAAACATAGATCTGCATAATTCATCTAGCATTATTTAGCATGATTTATAGTACATTTTGGGTTGAGTTTGATTGGAGAAATGTCGTCTGATATTTTTCTAGTGCCATTGTTAGTTGTTCGGAGAGGAGGACACGTGGGAGGCGATGAACCGGCCCCAGTTCCCTTTTGCAGTTCATGTACTGGCTACCCTAGTGGATTGACTGGAAAGGGCTGCCATTTTTTTATTTATAATTTGTTCTTGTTCGTCTTTTGATAGTGGTGGCGTAGAAGATAAAAAAACAGGGCATGTTACAGTCACCAATACATTACACATGGCCGGTTCCTCCTTGCTAAATACCACCACCACCACCATTTGTTTTCAGTGCCGCTCTCCCCGTCCTCAACTCTCCGGGTCCCTCAAAAAATCCTACGAACAAGTTTCTGAGAAATTAGAATGAGTAACCGCTGCGCCCTGTCAGTATCGTTCTTAATTCTCTTCATTTTGCACTCTGATTGCTTTTCATCAACCACGTCGAGCGTAACAGGAGTTTCCAGGGACCAATTACAGTGTACAATGTGCTCTGGATGTGACAACCCATGTCAACCCCTTCCATCTCCTCCGCCGCCGCCACCCCCCGTCTCCTTTTGCCCGCCTCAGCCTCCACAAACGGTTGTCTCGGCCTCCCCACCGCCACCATCAGCGCCAAGTTCAGGCACATATTACTACTCGCCACCGCCACCTAATTCAGTGCCCACGTATGCATACTTCTCCCCGCCACCACCTGCTGGTGTTGGTGGGTTTTATCCGCCACCAAACTATGGTAACTATCCAGCGCCTCCGCCACCGAACCCTATACTTCCTTACTTTCCGTTTTATTATTATAACCCTCCACCATCGTCTGCTTCTAATCCTGCTGTCTTGAAAATGAATCCCATTGTTTTTTTCATTTTTCTTTTTCTTTCTCTCCTCTTTTGCTTCTAAACCGATCAGAAATTCATTAACCCGGCAGAGGATTTCTTTTCCTTTCCTCATTACAAATAAAAAATCCCAGTTACATTTCTGTACTTAGATATTTTTTTTATAAAGTCTTCCAATTTATTGTCCCTCCAAAACTTCTTAAAAGAAATAAAATCTACTGATGAGACGGGCTGAAGAAGCAGGGTAAATGATGGCTGCGGGTACCAGAGAAATGCCTACCACCATGCTACATGCGTTTAATTTCCGAAAGATGTATTTTTTTGTTGTTGTTGTGTAAAGCAAAAGAAAAAAGAGTTGTGATTTGAAGGTGGAAAGGATGTAATATTTCTCTCTTTGTTCAAAAAGGATAATAAAAAAATAGCAGAGATGGGGTTTTGAATCTTTTGATGTGTAAAAGAAGGATTCTTCGTCTTCGTTATTTCAAGTTTAAATAAAGGGATGATGCTATCTCCACCTTTCTAATTAGCTGTTTGTTATTCTCGACAAGCCGTTCCAGGGAAGACATTATATTAATTTTGTGATTTCATATATAATCTCCAAGTTTACTGTTTTTAAAATGAAAATATAAATTAATAATGAACATGAAAGAATTTGACTCTCATCCCTAATCAGCCGATTGAGTCTCTGTTTTATCAACTCAATCAATTACACCACTATTGAAAATTTTCACTTAAAAAACCAAAAATGAATTTTTAAAATGATTTCAATCATTGACCTGACAAGTAAATGAAAATTAAGGGTACATGCATTGATGTGCCTCCACTTTAATAGTTTATGGGAAAGCATAAAACCACTGATTATCTGCTTCCCTGCACCATGAAAGCGAAGGAAAAGATAGGGCCAAGCTTACGAACAGCTAGAGAGAGAGAGAGAGATGAGTGAGTGGCAAGGTTCCTGTTCCTAAAACGTCGGTGGCGACGTGGGAGTGGATTGCAGTCGAATTTTGCACCTCTTGAGGTCCGGCCATGTGCTTTGTTTGATTGGCAACCAGAGGCGGTGGCTCCGGGGAGATACGTTTACGGGGTTTGAATATGCCATCGCACGTGCCAGTACTCTATTTATTTTTTGAGGGGTGAGTTGAAATACCACTATTCATGAACGAAAATAAATAAAATATTATTTACTAAAATAGTAAATAAGTCTTAATATAGTCATAAGTTTTTGTAAATTGTGGTGTGTTTTTCTTTCTTTCTTAATATATTCATGCTTCTTTTTCTAGTGCCAGTGGATTTTAGATTCCTGGTGCATTACACCTTTTTCTTTTTTTCATTCTTTTTCTGTATAAAATGACAAAAGAAATCAAAGATTATATTTGAAGCCAAGAGTTCTGATTATTTAGCTTCAAGAAAGTATATGATTAAATGGTAACGTGGTTAAAATTATTTTTGAAAATATTTTTTTATTTAAAAATATATAAAAAAAATTATTTTTAACATCAACACATTAAAATAATTTTAAAACACTAAAAAAATATTAAAAAAACACGTTTTTAAAATAACATTTATATTTCCTATCGGAAGTGGTAGTCTGATTGTGCAGCTCACGAACTCACGACAAAAGGCCGGTTGTGTAAAAAAGGAAGTAATCAGTGCCTTTTTTTTTCTTTTAATTCACTTTACAAACAGATAGATACTTTAGTGTTTTTTTCATATATATATATATATATATATAAGAGGGGAAGGTTAAATTAAAATCCACAGAAAATGATAAAGAACGTTCATTTCTCTTCCCAATGCTGCATAGTTTTCCTAACTATAAAATCATTTATATTGTTCACTGCATAATTTAATTTGGTGCATCGCACACGGATATTCACTTTTTTTTTGTGAATGAATAGTATATTAACGAAAATATTCCTCGAAAATGACAAAAATCATCGATAGATCGAGGGGCTTCGTGGTCATTGTGCATACCAGTTCAGTCCAGTCCACCCACACTTTTGCATTTTTTTATTTTCTGAAAATGACTAAATATTGCTTTAGCCCTAATAAGAAAAAAGTGATGACTTGAGAACAGAGACATACCTGCAATTGACCATTTTAAATTATTATTATTATTTTGTTTTACGTTCGGCGCGTGCGGTGCACTCGACCCGTGGTATTCCACCTCACGCCCTGTTCAGGTGGAGCATGAGGTATGATCCAGTCACCGGAAATTGGCTACCGTCGTCTCCATCAATGCACCACCACGTTTTCTTCCTCCCGGTGCGGCGCATGTCGGCAACGAAAGTCGTGTACGTGGTAGTGGCCGGTTAAATCTGCTGACCACGTTTCTCTCTCTTCTGAACATAAAAATGAAGAAGAGGGCCCTAGTTGTTTACTTTTTCACTTCGGTCCCTCAATGTGAAACCCTAAAAAAAATCGGGTCAAAAATAATTAAGAAGACATGGACTACAAATACCCATCTTCTTCCTCAACCATGTCTAACTAAAAAGAGAATAAAGAGAAGAAAGATAACCTAAATTTTTCTGCACAAAAACTATGATTAAACACCCAAAAAAACTTGTAAACCCATAAAAATCTAGGAATTCTAAAGTGAAGAAACATAATTTGATGAAGGATTAACAAGAAGAAAGTGAAGAATTTGAGGAGAAAATGAGTGACTAGTTGTTAACAAGGAGAAGAAGGCTAAGATTCTCCCAAAGTTGTGAACTAAAGTCAAGATTTCATCTAAGTAAGGAGTTCCAATTCCAATTTCTATGAAATTAACCTCAATTTGATTAATTAGGAATTAGGGGTTTTAAATACAAAAAAATTGGGAGAATGCATAAATGAGTAGGGTTTTCATGAATAAAGGGGAAAACATGGTTGATTGACAAGGAAGCAAGATTTGAAGATGAGGTTGTGGTTCCTTCAAATTTGCATAACAGAGTAGATTTGTTGCTCTATTTTCTAGGTGAATTTGGACCTGAAAAATACATAATTCAGGGAGGGTTCCTTCATAGAAGTTGTATCTGAGAGTGTTAGTTTGTCAACAAGTCTGACCCAATCTAATTTGGAGTTTTGGAACTCCATATATGGGTAAAAATTTGAGGAGGGGTCAAGCTGTCATCCATGCTAACAGTTTCGATTAAGTTGAGAAAATAGCAAAAAAAATTAATCATATTAAGGGTAGAAATTGTTCCTTGCCCTTCATAAAGTGTCTCTTGATATTCAGAAAATAAAAGAAGAGAATAAACAGTGATTAAAATTAAATTTATGATGTCCACTTGGACAACAAATGAGTTGAAAAGTTAAAGGACGGCAATGATGAATATACGTGAGAAAGAAAAGATTTGATAAAAGAGAAATGAATTTTATTACCATTGTAATTGTTGTTGTGGGTGATATATGGATTAATATGGAATAATAGTGGATGTCTGTGATTTCAGAAGGATCTGCGGAAGGAGAACAACAACAAGGGAACGCATGTTGAGAATTAATAGAGTCTGTTTACTTTCCGTTGAATAAATCAGTTGAGTCTGTTATAGTCGTTAATCAGTTAGAATTCAATTAGCAATAAGTTGAGTTAGTTACGTTGTAATCAAGCATGCGCATGTGCATGGGAAGTCAGTTTTCTGTAATGGCTATAAAAGTTATCTTCTCTGTTCAATAAACTCAGAGATTAGAATCATTTTGGATTCACATTTCTCACATTTGGTATCAGAGCTCCCACTAGGCCTGAGAGAGAGAAAGAGAGAGATTGTTGAGAGTTACAATCGAGAGAGAAACCAGAGAGAGATGGCGAATGAGAGTAACGGCAGCTTTGTTCAACCAGCTATACCACGCTTTGATGGTCATTATGATCATTGGAGCATGTTGATGGAGAACTTCTTAAGGTCCAAGTAGTTTGGGACGTTGATTGAAGTAGGCTATGAAGAACTTGATTCAGGAACAGAGGCAACTGAAGCATAGAAAAAGAAGTTGGATGAATTAAAGCTCAAAGATTTGAAGGTGAAAAACTACTTATTCCAGGCCATAGATAGAATTGTTCTTGAGACATTCTTGGAGAAGAGCACTTCTAAGGAAATCTAGGACTCAATGAAGAAGAAATATGAGGGGAATTTAAGAGTCAAGAGATCGATTCTGCAATCATTGAGAAAGGAGTTTGAGACATTGGAAATGCAGAGAGGAGAGAATGTCACTGCATATTTTGCGAGAGTTTTATCAATAGCCAGAGAAAATGAGAACATATGGAGAGCGGATACGAGATGTGATGATTGTTGAAAAATCCTTAGATCTTTAACCGATAGATTCAATTACATAGTATGTTCAATTGAGGAATCTAAGGATATTGATTTGTTATCAATTGACGAGCTACAGAGCTCATTGGTGGTACACGAGCGTAAATTTCAAAGACACAGTGGAGAAGAACAAGCCTTGAATGTCACAACTGAGAATAGGTACTATGATAGAGATTAAGGCAGAAGAGCTCCTAGGGGTGGAGGTAGAGGTAGAGGACGTTATGGACGTTATGCCTTCAACAAAGCCACAGTGGAGTGTTACAAATGCAGAAGGCTAGGTCACTATCAATATGAGTGTCCTCTCGGCAAACGAGGAAGCAAATCACGTTGACAGAGAGGCAAACTATGTTGAGCAAAATAATTTAGAAGAGATATTGTTGATGGCTCATGTGGAATTGGAGAACAATGATCAATTAGATGCATGGTTTTTGGACTCGGGGTGTTCAAACCATATGTGTGGAAACAAGAGTATGTTCTGTGAAATTGATGAGGAATTTCGACAGTGGGTAAAGCTTGGGAACAATGCACGATTGACAGTGCTTGGAAGGGGGAAAATAAGGTTGAATGTTGAAGGAGTACTTCACACTGTCATTGATGTGTTCTACATTCCTGAATTAAGGAACAACCTATTAAGCATACGTCAGCTACAAGAAAAAGGCCTTGCAATTCTCATTAAATCAGGGATGCTAAAGATCTACCATCCTACGAGAGGGCTGATCATTCAAACCGTAATGATCTATCAACAGGATGTTTGTGCTGATGGCAAAGTCTCAAGTTAGGGAAGTTACATGTTTTCATGCACCAACACAGATCTTTCACACTTATGGCATTGCAGGTATGCTCATCTCGACCACAAAGGATCGAGAACTTTGCAATATAAAAGAATGGTGCGAGGGCTACCACAATTACCTGCAACTTCAACGGAATGCACGGCATGCATCATTGGCAAACATCACAGGAAAGTATCCCAAGAAGTGCCGATGGCGTGCAACACAAAGGCTACAGACTCATCCACTCGGATATTTGTGGTCCCATCTCACCCACATCAAACAGACAAGAAGAGGTATTTCTTATGCTTTATTGATGACTTTAGTAGGAAGGCTTGGGTGTACTAGTTGGTTGAAAAATCGAAGCATTTCATCATTTCGATATTTTAAGAAGTTTGTTGAAAAGGAAACTGGGCATCACATTCAATGTTTAAGAACTGATAGAGGGGGAATTTAACTCTATAGAGTTTAATGAATTCTCAGAAAGAAAATGGGATTAGAAGACAGTTAACCACTAGCTATACCCCTCAACAAAATGGAGTTGCTGAGAGGAAGAATAGGACTGTGATGAACTTGGTGAGGTCAATGCTTGCGAAAAGAGGATCCCTAAAACCTTCCGGCTCGAAGCATTACATTGGTCGATTTATGTGTTAAATCGATCACCCATCGCCGCCATAACAGCACATGACCCCGTAAGAAGTGTGGATCGGAATGAGGCCCTCGGCTGAGCACTTTAGAGTATTTGGGTGCATAGCTCATGCTCATGTACCGGATGCAAGACGTACTAAACCGGAAAATAAGAGCAAATGTTGTGTGCTATTAGGGGTAAGTGAAGAGTCGAAAGGGTATAGATTGTATGATCCAATTTCAAAACAATTGTGGTCACCAGTGATGTGATCTTCAAGAGGAGAAGCACTCGAATTGGGACATCGACTATACAGAGTAGATAGAGATGAATTTAGACTGGAATGAAGATGATGAAACAAGTGGAGATCAAACAAATACTAATGAGAATGAAGAAAATGGTGATGAAGGCAATTCGGCAGAAACAAGTGCGATTGCAGGTCGAGCAATTTCATGAAGAAACAAGTGAGTTGAATACTGGAATTGCAAGGGAAGAGCCGATGATGAATGACGAAATGAAGGAGACACTAACTCACCAAATGTTGAAGATCTAAATGAACCAAGGGATACTCGTCAATATACACAGTAGAAGACAAACAAACTTCCCAGTTGGATGAGAGACTATGTCTCCGGAGATGAGCTATCGAAGAAGAAACTGGATTGAACATGGCTATGGTGCCTTTTGATGATCCTGTGACTTATGAAGAGGCAGTGGTAAGTAAAAATTGGAGGGATGCCATGGACACAAAAATGCAGTCAATCCAGAAAAATAAGACATTGAGCCTAATTGAATTACCAGAGGGAGCTAAGAAGATTGGGGTGAAGTGGATATATAAGACTAAGCTAAATGAGTCTGGTAAGGTTGACAAATTCAAAGCTAGGTTGGTTGTGAAGGGTTATGCTCAACAACATGGTGTGGATTATACAGAGGTATTTGCTCCCATAGCAAGGCTAGACACTGTGCAAATGATCTGTGCACTGGCAGCTCAAAGATATTGGGTCATCTATCAGCTAGATGTCAAATCTGCATTTCTCCATGGGGAATTGAGTGGGGATGTGTTTGTGGAACATTGGAAAGGTTATGAAGAGAAGGGAAATGAGCATAAAGTGTATAAAATACACAAGGCATTGTATGGACTAAAACAAGCCCCTAAAACTTGGTTTAGTCGCATTGAAGAATACTTCACACGGCAAGGATTCCAAAAATGCATCGATGAACATACCTTGTTCACTAAACAAGCAAGTGACGATGGCAAGAAAACCTTGATCGTAAGTGTTTATGTTGACGATTTGATTTTTACGGGAGATGATGAACAAATTATGCTGGAATTCAAGGAATCAATGATGAAGGAATTTGATATGACCGATCCAGGCAAAATGAGATTTTTCTTAGGAATTGAAGTATTGCAGCAGAATGATGGAATTTATATCTGCCAAAGGAAATATGCTATGGAGGTTCTGAAACATTTTGGAATGGAAGAAAGCAAGGATGTGATGAGTCCTATGGTTCCTGGTTACAAGGCTGAACAAAATGAGGACAGTAAAGAGTTAATGAAACCTACTATAAGCAGATGGTAGGGAGCCTCATGCATATCACGGTAACAAGGGCATATGTTATGTTCGCAGTGAGTTTTATTAGCAGGTTCATGGCCAAACCAACAGAGCTGCACTTACAAGCTGCTAAGAGAGTATTAAGATACTTGAAGGGGACTGTTGATTATTGGATATTCTACAAGAAGAGTGGAAACCAAAAATTAATTGCATTCACTAATAGTGACTATGCAGGAGACATTGATGATCGTAGGAGCACAACTGGTTATGTTTTCTTGCTAAGTGGAGGAGCAATTTCATGGTCATCAAAGAAACAACCCATAGTCACATTGTCATCAATTGAAGCTGAGTTTGTGGCGGCAACAACATGTGCATGCCAAGCAGTGTGGATGAGAAGGATTCTGGAGAATTTAAATCATAAACAAGAAGGGTGCACTACTCTGATGTGTGATAACAGTTCCGCCATCAAACTGTCAAGAAATCCTATCATGCTTAGGCACAACAAACACATTGATGTAAGGTTCCATTTCTTACGTGATCTGACTCGAGACAAGGTAATTGAATTGGTTCACTGCAACTTACAAGATCAAGTTGTTGATCTGCTGACAAAGCCAATTAAGCAGCAGACGCTTGAGAAGCTGCGTGAACAATCGGGGTTATGCATGGTTCCTGGAGTAAACTACTGTCTGCACAGAAATTAGTTTAAGGGAGAGCATGTTGAGAATTAATAGAGTCTGTTTACTTTCGTTGAATAAATACAATTGAGTCTCGTTAGAGTCGTTAATCGCTTAAGAGTTCAATTAGCAATTAGTTGAGTCTGTTTCAATGTAATCAGAGCATGCACATGTATATGGGAAGTCCGTTTTCTGTAATAGCTATAAAAGCAATCTTCTCTGCTTAATAAAATAGAGAGTGGAATCATTTTGGATTCACATTTCTCACAACGCAAGTCGAATGTTCATAGCAGATACGTACTTGGTACCTATATCCTTTTTATATAATAATTATTTCATTTACTAGTTATTAAACTATAAATTACAATTTGAGTGCTTATTGATGAGGAAAAGAAAAGAGGTAAAGGAAATGGTAGGGGATGGAAAAGAAGGAAAGAATAGTTAATGATATCGGCGGATGAATAGATTTTAAACCTTAATTTCTTTTTGTATAAGTTACGGACTTAGGGAGTTATGGTGAAATTTTGTTATGTAGAAGAACATGTAAATTATATAGAATATTATAAATGTTTAAGAGTCTATTTTCTTCTAAATTTATATCTAAGTTGGTTTATTCATGGAAAACACTATTCTCTATATACAAAGTGCGATCAATGAATCTCTCGTGATCTTAAATTCGAGTTCCGTGATTGTTAATATAATAGTTAATAGAGTTTTATATGGTCATTAATTTGAAAATCTGTAAAATTAGTTGAGATATACAATATCTAACTCGGATACTCACGTTAATAAAAAAAATACAATCAATAAATATAGTCTAGGAAATTTTGTTTAAGAAGATTGAATTTTAAAAGGGACCATTGTGACCCCTCCTATTCACGCGATACTACTTTCATGTATATTACAGTTCGTAAGTGTAGCTATGATAATTGATCAAATTACGGTGAATGAAATGTCAGAAGAGCACGAAATCATGAGGTTCAATGGGAGCAATTTCTCTCCGTGAATGATAAGAGTAAGAACAATTAAAAAAAAAAGAAGAAGCTGACAGCAATTAAAGACAGGCCCGCGGAGATCACTGATAATGCCGCGTAGATTAAGATGGATGGAAATGTTATAGTTAACATACATTTAGCACTAGCTGATAAAATGTTTTCAAAGTGTAGTGGAGATTAAAAATACAAATAAGATTTGAGATATAATGACAAAACTACACGGGTCTAAGTTTTGAATAATGAAAATGATCTAGAATATCTATTTATTTATTAAAGATATTCTAAGTTTTAATTATGATATAGATGTAACGGGATTCTAATATTTATATAAATTGTTTACACACCCAACTATGTATTAAAACAATGTCGTGTTTTCCGGTATGAAATTGACCGGGAGTTTATTTCCAGGCCCTGACAAATTTCAACCGGGGCCACATCCACTTTTTCCGTCGGCTGCCCTTGATTTCGAATGAACTTGCAAATTTATTTTTTAAAACCGAACTAATTTATCTTTCACACTCTAAACACACAAAGGATGCGAGTTATACATTAGGATTAAAAGATTTGAAAAAAAAAACATTTATATGAAACGCACTCGCCCCCTGAAAAATAAATTCAGGTGCCTTTCTTGCGTTTTTTTAAGGTATGGAATAATTTAATACATTTATATTTTATTCGCAATTTGCATGCATGGTATTTTCTTAGGAATTAAAGTAGAACCTTAGTTTCTATAAAGGCAAAGCATTTGGTTATAAATCCTTAAAAAATTTCCGCGCAACGAGGAACGGCAAGGGTCAGGGCATTATACAATGACTTGGTTTTTAATAATTAATATTGCAATCGAGCTCTTTCTGGATTGAAATTTAATTGTCTATATCAAACCTAAAGAATTCACAGAGACAGTTTTTTTAAAAAGCCAAATAAAAATGGAAACGATAGCCCGCTAGCAGTTACCGCAAGTTTGGTGGGGCAAGAATAAACATATGATTTTATTCTTTCTACACCATGTGTTTTTTTATGTGTTAAAGCTTATTTAACCTTATTTTCTGAACTGATAAGGAAATTAACAGCTAGGACTCAGAGTATAGCATAGAAATGATAAACTTGTTTATATTTTTTATAGTATATACACAACGTATTGTATATGTGTATCAAGAGTTTGTGTATCAAGAGTTTGGTGACGCAGTGTTAAGAAGCTTGAGGCATGCCGTCATGACTCTAAGTTCGAACCTCAATAGGCTCTCCTCGTAAAAGTTCAGGATAAACGAAAGTTTATGAATACTCTGGGTTCCAATAAAATGCAGTTTCCGGATCATATAGTTCTCCTTTCCTAAAAAGGATATAAAAAAATGGTGTGTCTATGTGTCGAGGCATTCATAGGATGTTGTCTGATTTTAATTTATTAGAGGTTTAATTAGCTTTTCTAGATGCATAACTAATCATTTGGATTATATATTTTGATTTAATATATAAAGAGAGAGAAGATTTGGCGGGGGAAAAAACTCCAATACGATGTATGTAATTGAGCTCGTACTGATGGAGATTCTACTTAAAATACAAGGTTATTTTAGAGGAGGCACCTTTATAACTAGAGATCGAACATCTTTTCTTTTTATTTGGATATATATGAAATAAATGTAAAGCAGGAATCTCTATCTGTAAATTTAATGAAACGTAACCTTAGACTCATCTGTAAAGTCGGAATCTACCACTATCACAAGAACGGGGGGATAAGACAGGTGGGTGCCTTGGAGAACTGTGGACGAGAAGTGCTTACATTCACTGAATAATCCAAGGGCCGATATTATATATATATTATATCTGCTATTTCAGGTTAATTTAATATATTGATGGATGCCGACTCCACATAAATAAATGTCTGATTTTTAGACATCTTGATTGAAAATATTTATTTATGTATTTTTTAATACAATGTTCATTGGAACAATTATAAATGTTTAATACAATATAAATATAAAAACATCCAGCAGGCTATATATAATTATATATTGTCGTGCTCGTGAGATGCCCAAAGCACGGAGACCGATAGCCTTGTGAAATTCAGGTACGGATTAGCATCTCTCATTTATGAATCGCCAACCCTCATCTTATTTTGCTGTATTTCGTATTTATTTATTATGATTTTTAATGGCTTCCACACCGATATGACTACAGTAGAAGTTGAGACTCAAAGCTTATGTGCTCAAATTTATCACCCCTCAACCACCCACCTCCCCCCCCTCTTTGCCCCTTAATTCTCCAAGACCACCTGCATAAAAATAAAACGAAACCGATACAAATCAGAGGCACACGCAAATATGGAAGGTGTTTCTGCTACGATGTACACGAAGATGAAAGGATACTGGAGGAGGAGAGGGTACGAGAGGATAAACGGGTCGGGCTGGATTCGGAGAAACCAGCCAGTGGAGCTAGGTTCGGGTGGTTCCACCTCGAGGAGGAGGAGGAGGAGGTTTAGTTTTCGGATCAAGATCAAGCCGAAGCTTAAAATCCTCAAAATGTCTTCTCCGAAGAAGTTTTTTGTTTGGCTGCGGGATGCCTACGTGAAGATGATGCTTGGGTTTGCTAATTCCAGGGCAATAGGCACCTCAGGGTTCGGCGACGCGTTTGGTGCACGCCCAGTCAAGGAGTATGATGAGAAGATGATCATTGAGATCTACAAGTCCTTGGTGGCGGCACAGGGTCAGTTGGTGCCACGCGATGCAGCCAGGTTTGGCTCCATGTCTGAACTTCCTGCTATTTCGGAATAGCTAGCTAGCAATGGAGTTTTTTTTTTTTTTTGGGGTCTTTTTAATGGTCAAATAAATCAATTCAAAAGGGACTTGTTCATCATTCCATAAATCCCCCAGAGGGAGGGGGGATTATTCTCGGATTTATAAAATAATGTCCTCTCTTCCGCGCCTATCTTCTTGTAATTGCAATAAGCAGATCAAGAACGCAATCCTAATGGCTAGAAGGATAGAGCATTTTTCATGATGGTTAGTTGTATAGTTAGTGAATAAAAAGATGAGATAAATATATTGATATGCATCCAGTTAGCCTCTGAAGAAAGACCAATTTCATTTCTAGAAAACAAAATGAAAATGGCAACCCCACTTTCTTGATTTGGACCAGCTCTCTCAAGGCGATGAGATTTGCTTGAGCAAACGGTGTGTTTTGGGAGCTAAGGAGGCGTGGCTCTTGCCAGGAGAGTGGCCACGCAGCAGCAAAGACATTTATTGTTGATAGGTGATCTATATCTAGCTTACACGTGTCACCAAAATTAATGAAGAAACAAGAAAATTGTCACGAAAAAATAAAAATAAAAATCCAATTCGATGGTTGTTAAAAATCTTAAAGACGGGGACATCACAAGCTCTCCACCTGTTGCGACCAAACATGTGCTGTCCACCAGCAAGCCGGATCCTGCCTTTGGTTTAGCTTACAAAGAAGACGCAATCTCTTAAGCCTGAGGGATTCATAGTAACGATGGCTTATAAAATTATAAATCTCCTTTTAAAAATATATTAAATTAATATATTTTATTTTTAAAAAGTTATTTTTAAAAGTAAAATATAAAAATACTAAAAAATTTCACTTTAAAATAAAAAAATAACATTTTATTTTTTATTGAAAAACACTTCCCAATTACATTAAAATTAAACACCCCCGGAAAGTTTAGAAGCAATTCCCGCTTTTCGTACTGGCCAAGTTTAAAATTAAACTCTCGTGAATAACCCTTGCTCTTCACGAGCAAAGCAATCCCGGGGGCTTCAATGCCCCCATTATTTGGTAAATTTTTTCTTAGACACAAATAAAGAATAGATAATAATATAAATCATATAAAATATTTTATTTAATAATTTAAATTTTTAAATAAAATAGTTATTTAACATGGTATTATAATTTTGTTGACTTTACGATTACGATTTCAAATGTCATCATCCCATTTTATGCGATAGAAACTAAACATGAAATAATACGGTTTTGCATAAGTTTTAAATCCTTATAACTTGCACTAAAAGATTGAGATAGAAAATAATATAAAGCATGCATCAGATCTCATCTAATACCTTAAAAATTTAAATAAAATAATTCTTTCATGGCTTCATTTCAAGAATATGCAGGTTGGCTGGGATGGAAGTACATATTCTTTCAGCATTTGCATCTAAATTAGTTCCACTTCCACTCTCTTCTCCCAAAAACCATTATCCTGGTAGATGACGAGTTATTTCTATGCTGTATAGCTCACAATCCAAAACATAATCCGTCACATAATTACAGTAACTACTATGAACAGTTGACAGCATCCTTGCTGTTACTCGGTACAATGACAGCCTAACTAGCTGATAAAACGCCATAATTCCTGGTGTATATTTAATTTCTACACTGGTCTCATTGCCCCCTAAAATCTGGTGCTTTGATACACTCGTAATTTAACTCTATATATAAATTCACATCAATTCTGGAGCACGCCTGCCAGACTACTTGATGGGAACTGCTAATTTACCAACTTCATGTCAAGATGCTTTCTACTGATCTAACCATATACCACGCCGGAAAAGTTAAGAAAGACAATTTGCAGAGGGATTTCATTTTCTCCTCAAGTTTCCCGAGTTATCTGAGTAGCCATCGTGATGGATAATAGGTGATGGCTGCAGCTCACCTATCGGGCTTTCTTGGAGTTATGCCGGCCAATCAAATTAGGTGGTGGGGTGGATTATGATATGCTAA
This sequence comes from Salix exigua, assembly GCA_032356905.1. NCBI lineage: Eukaryota > Viridiplantae > Streptophyta > Magnoliopsida > Malpighiales > Salicaceae > Salix > Salix exigua. Next base: position 7,737,520 of record CM063601.1, read on the forward strand.
TGGGTTATGAAGTGAACCTAAATAACGTGACTGTTCTCGTTTACTTGCCTAGGCTTTTATGATGAAACAGGCCATGAATGCAATAGTGAAAAGGGTATTTTTGAAGAAAAAAATATTTTTTAAATTAAATAAATTTAGTGTTTTTAAATTATTTTTATATTTCAATGTCAAAAATAATTTTTTAAAAATAAAAATATATTATGTTTATATATTCATAATAACCTCAATCACACTCTCAATGGTCAAAAACTATATTTTTCATTCTTTGTGAATTCTTTAGGTTTGATATAGACGGTTTGCCGAATTAAATTTCAATCCACAAAGAGCTCGATTGCAATATTAAAACCAAGTCATTTTATAATGCATTGACCTTTGCCGTTCCTCGTGGCGCGGAATCTTTTTAAGGATTTATAAGAAAATGCTTTGCCTTTATATAAACTATGGTTCACTCAGTACTCGCGTGAGTTTTGAATACACTTTCGTTTCTTAAGAGATATTAGAGGTTTAATCCCTCTTCTTATATGGAGTCAGTCATTTGAGAAGAACTTTCACCCCTTCAGAATCCACCCGGTATAAACGTGGATTAGTCTAAACCAGCTTCTGGGATACCGCGTGGTATATACTAAAAAAAACTACAATAAGCTTAATAAATGTTTTTTTTTTCAATTCTTTTGATCCTAATGTATAGCACGCATCTTTGGGTTGTTTTTTAGTGTGAAAGATAAATTGGTTCAGTTTAAAAAAATAATCTTGTAAATTTAGATTCCAAATATTGATAAAAGATTTAGCTACAAATCAATGGTGTGGTAAATACAATTAGGGGATGTTTGGCATTCCGATTGGAAAATGCTTATAAAAAAAATTGATTTTTTTTTATTTTTATTTTTATTTTAAATTAAAAAATAAAGGTTTTAGATCATTTTGATGTGTTGATATCAAAATTGATTTAAAAAAAATCATTTGGATGCATTTCTAAACAACAAACACTTTCAAAAGTCACCGTAATCGCACTCCCAAACAAACACTTAGATATTTATGAGAATAAAGAAGACTATTTCTAAAATACAAGGGATAGTTTAAGAAACAAATCTTAAAATTATATGAAATTGGACGGTAAAGTTAAAACATCGAGTAAGGTAAGTTACAGTTATATTTATATAAAATGACATGGTAAGGGAATTTATTTATTTATTAAAAAAGTAGTCCCTGGCACAAACCATTGGTTCGACTTCTTTTCTCTCTCTCTCCATGTGCAATAACCCTAGGAAGGAAAAGGAAAAACAAAAAAACAAAATCCGGCCGTTGAAAATATTTTTTATTATAAACATATTAAAATAACATGTAATTTTTATTTTTAAAAAATTAGTTTTTATATCAATTACAAAAAAAAAAATCAATTTTCTTAAAAATTATTTTCATGCATCGCGAGTGACTGTTCCTCCTAATAAGAGATTATGTCAAATCAAGTTACTAGTTGAGGGCGAGCAAACAGTATATGCAAGTACGTCAGCACAGGGCCCGCCGTGCTCTTAGCTTCATTATTTGCAGAAGCTTCCAAGCACGGCTATTTCCGCTGCGTGTGATCATAATAACCTCGTAAGTTAACGTTATTCCGGGGAAGTCTCAAATTGTTTTGATGCTTGTATGGCACCGAAAAGAAAACATGGCAAACAACCTTCAGATTCTGCTCCCCGTCTGTCCAAAACAAAACGGTACCCCAGTTAATACAGTATACAAGCACATTCAAACAAACCACACACACATATATATATATATAAACAAATAAAACAACGGACATCATTCTTCGGTCAAACAAAATAATGAAAAGCAAAATCGATATATATATATATAATAAAAAAAACTCGAGTTAACTAGACTAATTTACAACCACAAATATATATAATAACTTTCTTGAAATTTAAAAATAATCAAGAAAGGAATAAAAAACAAATAAAAAAGAAGGATAATGAGGAGCATATATGGTATTGATATTAAATGAAATAAAAGAAAGTTTGTGAATATATATATATAATGGATTCTTAACCTTGTATTCAGATGTGCTGTGACAGATTTATGCAAGAAAATGCTAGTTTAATCTGTCTAGCTTAAACCAAAAAGAATTTTAGACTGGTTTGATAGCCAGGCCTAATTCACCGAACCTCAAATCTTTTTTTAGTTTCGGCTTGACCATCGCAAACTGAATCTATTGTTTGGGCTTTGTTTTTGGACTAGATCTGGGTTAAGTTGGTTTAAATTTCTGTGAAACCGAACCTAATCGAGCCTGCATTCTCTTAAACAATCCCCTTCCTTTTTTTTTATATAGTTTATTATTATTCATGTCGATATTACACTATATTTACATTTTCAGCCAATACAACGTGGCTTCAACTCATAAAGTTATTGCAAGATGTTAAATCTAAGAAGCTACACCTGTATGTTTTCTAAGGCTCTCCTCATATATATACAAAGAAAAGTAAAGCAAGAAGGAAAAAGTATCTTGACTTATTTTATTTTTTATTTATCTCTCTATGAAAAAAAACACCCTTAAATTACCATCCTATCTCTGGCTCCTGCAGTTTGGAGCCATGGCCATAATCAGAGCATGAGCTCCAGCTCACGAGCATCATGATGCAACCTTAATCCAGCAGTGGAGACCCGACCCATGTTTTCGACCGCGAGGCCAGGCTGGAATTCGACCAGAGAGAGAAAACAAGCTTAGCAACGGTACCAAATCACATGATTTAACGTCAGATGGAGTTTTTTATACGTAATTGTTCTTATAATAAACTGAGATAACTCTCCGCTTACAAGGAACAAGTCTTCTTCTATGTTCACATTTTCATTTTCATTGCATTATTTGGTCTGGTAGTTGACGCGTAAGCTCCCTAAGATAGTGACGTGCTAATTGTCAGAGATTTTAAAACAAATTAAATAAAATAATAATGGTTTTTGAATTAGTGATTAACTGCATTTGATTGGTGTCATGATCGTATACTATAGAGTGTTTGGAATTTGCGTTGTAGATATTCCTTGATGCCTTTTTTTCAAGGTGTGCTCGGTAGTGTCGTTAGATGTGGTTGATTGAAACCGTCTTTTAATTTAAATTTTAATTATGATTTTTAAGAATATTTGATTAATTAACACACACAATATGTATTTGCATGAATTCAATTGAAAAATTCATTTTTTATCGTGGTTAGCCTTGAATTTACTTATATAAATGGAAATAGAAAAACGTTATGCATACATATAATAAATTTCACACCAGTGTATCCAAGTGATAAAGAAACATTAAACTATATATTAAACAGGAAAAGACCGATCGTCACATGTATAAAATATATTAAATCATGGTAGCATATACAGTATTAATAATTTAATTTTTCTAGAGTCATGATATTTATCTCGGAAGCGGGGACAAATCATGGACCGTGCTGTGCACTAATTGAAAAATTTGCGTCCACGGTTTCTGAATTGTTGTTTCCAGGAGTAGCATGGTAATCATTGTAGGGAGGGGAAGGAACCTTTTCGTCAATATGATGTTGATGCATTATCCATCGCTATTTAATACTCTTTAATAAATAAAAATCTCGATTCTTAGAAATGATGGATGAGGACTGCTTCTGCTTCTTATTTTATTTATTATTTCTTAAATTAAATGTCGAAGTTGGCATCCTCAACCTGGTAGTTAAGAGTAATTAAGACTAGTTCTCATCGAAGAAGGGTGATCCACCCAATGTTTTTTTTGTATTTTAAAAGTATTTTTTAAAATTATTAAGTGATTTTTTACCATGAAATTATATCAAAATTATATTTTTTTAAATATATGTTTTTAATATAATTAAAAATAAAAAATATTATTAAAAACAGCATCAATCATTAACGTAAACAGCGTGAAAGTTGAAACAACGGATAAGTAAAAAATATATATTTTGAATACAATTATAAATAAAATATATTTTTAAAAACGCAAACAGCCTGAAAGGTGAAACAATGGATAAGGTTGACTAATATAATAGTCTCGAAAATCGAAGAAGAGTGCCCGAGGTTAAAGATCGACCCAGCTGTTCAGTTTGCAACTTGTATTTTTCCGCAATGATTTTAATTTAAATATATTTTTAATTAAAACTCATCGAGGAGCGGCAATATTTGTTTATTTTTCAAAATAAGAAGAGAAGGAGGATTTTTTTTTTGTGTGTGTGCCTAAACAGTTCAGAAGGTCCGTGCAGGTCCGGGTACGCAATCGTAAAATGTGACAGAAGACAAGGACAGCTGGAGGTTTCCTTCAGGTAACCCAGACCCAACAATCAATGGTATTCGTATCGCTACTTATTTATTATTATTATTTTTTACCTCCTGTAAATACAAACACATAACATCAAGAGACCCTAAAATAATAATATATACTATCTCCTGAAATTCTCTTCCCACTGTTTACCACTGCATTTTATCGTATTTATTTACCCAGAAAAATAAAAATAATAATAATAAAAAATAGTGGGAGTGGCATTTCTATTCTATGGTGGAAAATGCAAAGCTAAGCTGCAAAAAGAGAAGAAAAGCAAAGCAAAAAAGAAAGCGCCTCTTTCTCATCTCTACCACTCTCTGTCTCTCTTTTCTGCTCCTCCTCATCTCTTCCTCTCTTTTTTTTTTCTTCGTTGTGGGATAGGGTGGGTACAAGTAAAGAGGTGGAGGGGGGGCTAGAGTGCTCGGGGGCGCACGCTAGCACCAGAGGCCGCCCTGGTTCATTGCATGGATTCCTCTGTTCGCTTCCTTCTCACGGCAATTCTACATTGAAAAGGGAAAGAGAGAGAGATCGAATCGAAACCTTCCTTTCTTTTAATTTGATCTATCATCTGCTGTAGATTCTTCAACAAGTCTGGCGGACCTCAAAGGAACCCTAGCGTTCCTTCGATTGTCCTTTATCTCCATAGTGGCAGATCGGTTCGATTTTAAATCAAAGAACAAGAGGAGGAGGAGAGGGATTTATGGTGCAAAGATGCTTTGGATTCTACGATTTTCAGGCTTCTTCTCTGCCGCGGTTGTGATGATTATACTCTCTCCTTCTATCCAATCCTTCCCTCCGGCTGAAGCCATTCGCTCCTCCAATCTAGACGGCCACCTCCGTTTCCCCGTCCTCCAATCCCCTCCCGATTACCTCCCTCAACTATCCTTCCGAAGGTCGACTACATTCCGCAATGCTGATGAATGCCGCTTCTCTGACCGAAAAACCAGGGGCAAAACCGATGTCTGTGACCCTTCATTGGTTCACATAGCGATTACTCTCGACGTTGAGTATCTTCGTGGCTCAATTGCGGCTGTACACTCAATTTTGCTCAACTCTCTGTGTCCAGAGAATGTTTTCTTCCATTTCTTAGTCTCCGAGACCAATCTGGAATCCCTAGTTCGATCCACTTTCCCTCAATTGAAGTTCAAAGTGTATTATTTCGATCCGGAGATTGTACGCAGCCTCATCTCGACTTCAGTTAGGCAAGCGCTTGAGCAGCCACTCAATTACGCCAGGAATTATTTGGCTGATTTGCTAGAGACCTGTGTCAAAAGAGTGATTTATTTGGACTCTGATCTAGTTGTCGTTGATGATATAGAAAAGCTGTGGGCTACTGATTTGGGCTCTAGAACAATCGGAGCTCCAGAATATTGTCATGCCAACTTCACAAAGTATTTCACTTCGGGTTTCTGGTCTGATAGGCGGTTTTCAGGGACATTTCGGGGGCGGAAGCCCTGTTACTTTAACACTGGAGTGATGGTGATAGATCTGGTGAAATGGAGACATGCCCAATATACGAAGTGGATTGAGAGGTGGATGGAGGTCCAGAAGAGTGACCGGATCTATGATTTGGGCTCATTGCCGCCGTATCTCTTGGTATTTGCGGGGAATGTGGCGCCGATTGAGCACCGGTGGAACCAACATGGGTTAGGTGGTGATAATGTGAAAGGGAGTTGCCGGGACTTGCATCCGGGTCCATATAGTCTATTGCATTGGTCAGGCAGCGGAAAGCCGTGGCTCAGGCTCGACTCAAAGCAACCATGCCCTCTTGATTTCCTGTGGTCACCATACGATTTGTACGGACACTCACATTGATAGATTCTACTCGCCGGTAAATTAATTACCCTCCAGGCACTTTTTTTTGGGTCAATTTCTTTCTTTCTTTGTTCTTTAATTTCGTTCTTCCTTTGACCTCATTTTTTTTCTCTTTGATTTTAATATCAAATCATTTCTGAGGCGATATGTATTCTTTTCTATTATTCCTGCCTTTTGAATAATAATAATAATAATAAATATATATATATATATATATTATAAATATATATATAAATACAAGGGAGACATTCAATTTGTTATGGTGGTGCTCGTTGGTATCTGGGATTTTAGTTAAAGCTGCTGCAATTTGTGTGAAACGGAACCTCTCTGCAAAAGAAAGGAAGAAAGCCTGTCCTTCAATGGAGGGATAGAGTTGCTGATATTGAATGGAATAGACAAATTAGTGGGGCATTGAAGTGGATCTATTTTTGAAATGACCAAATTGAGCGTTTTAATGTGATTAAATTACTAGATCAATTGCAAATTGCAATCGTAAATTATTAGCGTTTTGGTCGGTGTCGGTCAGTGCAATTTGTTTTTGTTTAGGGTTCTTGGGAATTTCTCCTCTTTAATCATCAGTACCCGTGAGGTTAGTGGGGAGAGTCAGATGGTGATAGCATTGATTTTTTCGACGAAGTGATAGGGCAATGTGGCACTCATAGGATGGAGGGAGGGCTTTACACAGGGCAGAAGCTTTGGTTTTTAATGGACAAATGGTAGGCCATGAGATCACACCCCCAGCGTAGTGCTTAGTCAAGGGGCTTCTGTGCTATGTTTTTTCTTTCTTTCTTTCACGATGCATACTTTTGCTTTTGTTTCTTAGAATTTGCGATGTGCACTTGTCAAAATGAAATATTAATAATATAATTGTTAATACTGTTTCGATTTGCTTTGTTAATACTGTTCCGATTTGCGTACAGTTCGGTATTGTAATGTTTTTATATATATATATATATATATAATAAAATATTAATTTAATAAACAGGATTAAAATTTGATTTTTTTATTTAAAATATTTTGGTGTTTTAAAATTATTTTGATGTATAGATGTAGAAAATAATTTTTTTTGAAAAAATATATTTTGAACCCAAAACTGAACCGAGACGAAAATGACATTTTATCTCGGTTTTTTAAATTAAACGAAACGTAATGAACATGGAACGAAATTAATAATAATAATGAAGTAAACAAATAAAAAATAAAATATTTTGAACGATAAGCAAATGACATTAAAAAGTAGATAATTAGAAAGTACGAAATGTTTAAACAAAGCTTGGAAGTTGGGCAATCGAATTTATTTGTGGCATCGAAAGAGGGACCCGACGGCATTGTGGCGTTCGCAAGTGTCCAAAGAAGGGAAGGGAGACCGATTCCTTTCGGGCTGGCATCACACGTGGCCAGTTGCCTATGCTCTCCTGGAACCAGCTGTTGACATTCGGCTACGGGTTCGTATTTAAGTATAAATTATCCTGTGACCTGTATTATCGAAATAAAAAATGATGGTATTTGTTGGGTACTTTCATTTCATTGTAGGCTCTGCTCGTAAGCAGTCAAATCATCGATCCGTTCTTCTTCTGTGTATTAATAATGGTGATTAAGACCAGGCAACATCCTCGAGTGGTTTATGAAATCACATAGAAAGAAAGACCAATCTGACAAGTTATTTGCTTCCTTGAGATTGAACAAGGCCAGATGGTTCTAGAAGAGTGGAAGTACGAGTGTTCACGGAATATACGAGATTTCCAGTATTTATTATGGGTTTTTGAGAGAGTAGGTTGCTCATGTGGGGGTGGCCTCGATGGTATGTTTTTTCGTGTGTTTTATATATCTTGTCAGGTTAAAACCAATCGTACGAGACCCAGTTCGAGGTGTTGTCAGAGGCTATTGAGAACTGATAACATGTCAGGATAAATTTGTCCAGGATGATGCATGTAAAGCTGACGTTTCTGCCGACACTAACCAAAGAAACCTCTTGTATTTTAGAATGTCTATAATTTAGAAACTGCCAAGGCCAAGTATGCTGGATTCTCTTTTTATATCATTTCTTCAGCTTGGAGGCTCGAATCGGCTTCGTTATTCGGAAATCATTACAGGTGGTGTGGTGGATATTGACGAGCCAGGCATGAGCAATAGCCACGCAAGGAATGCAGGAAACACCCGGAAATGGCACTTCCAGATTTGGTCGACTACTTTCGCTTCCGCAGAGCTGTTAATCATGCTTTACGAGCCAGCCAGTCGCTTTCGTTCGGAGGCCAAAACCATTATCCGAGGCATGTGAACAGCTCGAGAAAAAACAAAAGAAGATAAGGAGCAAGAAACATGAGATCTTAAAAAGAAGGTCGAGGTCTTGATAACCTTTACAGCTATAGAAAGCAAGAAAGGACCATTAACCATCCATGGTCCACCACCACACGTATTTGTTCCTATCAGGGAGTTACCACATCTAAAACCTGGCTAACCTAATCTCAAAAACCACAAACACTGCAGCTGTCTGATCCTTTCAATTGGAACACGTCACTTGTGCTACCCTAAAACACGAGGGAAGCAATTCCAGAAACGAGTGGAGCCATCCATAGACCGAATAAGGATGCTCTCTGTGATTTGTTTCCTTCCGCACGTGGTTAAATTTCTTCCACATGTCTGTCAAATATTCAATAAATTCATAAATTAATCGTGACACAGATAAATTAGTTCAAAGTTCAAACATAACACAACGGAACAAAGAGTGATTACATTACAGCAGTAAATCCCCCCGCAGTCGAGGAACAGTAGCAGCCAGTCCTACGCGATAAGTACTATAATTAGCCCCGTATGTTAAAATTTGATACGAGAACAATTAAATGCGAGGATTAAACAAAAACTCAAAATAAAAACATAAAATAATTTAATTTTTTTATTTTTATAATTTCAAGAGTAGAATTATATTAGAGAACAAAAATAATATTTCTAAATTAAAAGTTATTTTTATATATTTGATAAAAAAAATCAAAAATTATTTAATATATTTCTATTTAAAAAAGTCGTTTTGATTTGAATTTTCTAAATAACTTTTTTTCATTGGAATAAAAATATAACAAAATACTATATTTATCGTATTCAACAAACCATGATTATTAATTTGACTTCGCTAAATTCTTTTTTTCATTGAAGATGCTATTAGAGAGCCTTCTGATTAAACTACTTTCTTGGTAATTCTTGCAGGCACAGTTTACCCTAAATATCCTCTGTGAGGAGAAGAAATCAAGGTTCAGTTTTCTCCCGGAGCTTCTCTAAATTCCCCAAGAATCTGAAGGTTATGTATGCAAACAGCTTCTTTCAACCTGGACACGCTCCTGAAATATTCATTATTGTCGTGGGGCATTAGTAATTGGCAACACATTCGATGACAAATTCACAGAAGAATAAGAGAGGCAGGAGCTGAATTAGCTGAGAGATTATAATAGAGAGTTTTGACATTGATGTGTTTCGGTTCTAGAATAAGATACAAATGTTCTTGTTACAAGCCAGCTCATGAATTGTTTTGTTATCTTGTGTGGATTCAACTTCTAAAATGTAATTAAAATTCAAGAACATGCCAACTTGCTGCTGTAAAAGGATTTGGACACCCCCCTTTAAGCTAGCTCATGAATTGTTTTGTTATCTTGTGTGGATTCAACTTCTAAAATGTAATTAAAATTCAAGAACATGCCAACTTGCTGCTGTAAAAGGATTTGGACACCCCCCTTTAAGCTAGCTCATGAATTGTTTTGTTATCTTGTGTGGATTCAACTTCTAAAATGTAATTAAAATTCAAGAACATGCCAACTTGCTGCTGTAAAAGGATTTGGACACCCCCCTTTAAGCTACATGTCTTCAAGTTTAATAATTTGCAGCTTCAAAACAGCTTAATTTGTTCTTTGTTTGTAACTTGGCAGATTCAGAAACTAAAATGCCTGCTTTAAAAAGCCAAGACCGACCCCACCTTTTGTGAAAAAAAAAATCCAGAAACATGGTTGCAAAGAGTATCTGGGAGGAACTCGCATAGATTAATTGCATAATTGCGTATAGAAATAGTAGGTTCAATATCAAATAAATAGAAAAGTGACGAAATTAAACAGTGATGAAGAAGAGAACTTCATCTGCATACACACAAAAGCTAACACCTAAGATAAAAAAAATACACATCAAGGGATCTGAAGTTTCATGTAGTCTTGTGTTCCAGGAGGACTAATGTACACCCACAGCAAAGAAATGATGATGGCGAGCAATCCGGACCACACATAGACAATGGTTGGAACCCTCCCCCTCCTTCCCATCAAGCCTTTGGCAAAGGGGTAAAGATGAGACAAAACCCAGAAGCTGAAGAACACTCCTCCAACGAGCCTGCTCCACTGTGGAAATGGGCTATACAAAGTTCTTGCAACTCCCACTGCAATTGCTATCAGGTTCAGCATCATTATTGTGATAGGAGGGACCATTAAAAAGCTCCACTTAACCATATACAAGTCCGCAAATTCATCATCTGCATCTTCAGGCGTGGCAGATTTAGATGTCAAAGTGAATGAGATGTCAACTCCTGCTATAACCTTCAGTAGTCCTTGTAAAACTGCTGCAGGATGGGCACTTGTTCCACCAATCAACCAAAACTGTTCGTTTCGCCACCAATCATGAAGTGTGATTCCTGACCATTTGATCTCTAGAATTGAAAGCAAGCATAGGGTGATGGTGATGGCCAACAAGAAGACTAGAAAGGCCACACTGAGGGATTGGACTATGAACTGGCCAGAAAAAAGAGAAATTGCAGGCAGGACGCAATAAACGATGAGAAACATGGATGTGAAAGGGTACATTCCGCAGTTGAAATATGCCACCCTCTGCAAGAATTTCATCCGGCGAGTAGCAAATAGAGCATTGTTCCGTGAGAAGAAGATTTCTACCGAGCCTGTTGCCCATCGTAGGACTTGGTGGAGCCTGTCTGTTAGATTAATGGGTGCTGTGCCTCGAAATGCATCCCTTTTGGTTACACAGTAAACCGACCTCCATCCTCTATTGTGCATACGATAACCAGTCACTACATCTTCTGTCACCGAACCATATATCCATCCCACTCTCTTTCCCCACTCAGTTTTATCCTCGTAGAAACAAGAGATAACACTAATTGCCTCTGCAACAGTTGCAGCATCTAAAGGCTCCCGAGGCACCGCAAGAGAACCAGCTGGTCTTCCTTGGTTACCCTTTTCTTGCAAATCTTGAAGCAGCCTTCCCTGGTATTCTGCAACTGGGATGGATGCAGCTAGAGAAGTAGAGTTCCCGAACCTTCTAGGCAGAAGCAAAGACTCGATATCTGCGTCATCATCGTTATTCTGGTCCCCATTGATTGGCAAAGCCATCTCATCCTCTTGCTTCTTTGCGGCCTTGGGTTTCCTCAAGAACAGTTTAGTTTTCTTCCGACCAAACCATCCGTGGTGCTCTGTAGTTCTAGGAGGACTAAACCCATAAAGGGCTGTTCTGCGGAAAATACAACCTGTCCCAACATACATAGGACCCTGTAGCCCATCAAGAGCTCTCATGCTCACATCAAAGAAAACTGTATTATGGTTAGCATACCGATCGCTTGGATCAATCCCTTCAAACCTTTGTGGGAACTGAACATAACAGATCCTATCACCACCCCTATCAAGCATAAAGCACATCCCTTCCCTCAAAGCCAAGGAGTTATAAATGTAGTGATCACAGTCAAGATTCAGAACGAACGGACCATTTGACATGATTGCGCTGGTTCTAACTAAAGAATTCATTGCCCCAGCTTTCTTGTTGTGATCATAACCTGGCCTTTTCTCTCGAGACACATAGACCAACATTGGCAATCTGATATCAATTTCTGTACTGTCAAGCAAGTTCTCACCATCTGCATCTACACCATAAACAGGTTCTGCATTTGGAGGAGCTAGCATAGCCTGAAAAGAAAAGCAAAAATGTTGAAGGACACACTATTCAACATCTCATCCTCTATAAAATTTACAACTCATAAGCAAGGGAGTTACCTGGATTACACCGGCATGGTCTCCTTTTGAGTGGTCTGCTTCTCCAGAAGTCCACGTTCCCGGCCAATGAGAACCATCTGACATCCAGGTAGCCTTTGGTACCTTCACAATTTCTGATGGATTTCCCCCCATTTCCATCTGATTCTTCCTCGCTCGAAGCTCTTCATGGGCATTATAGGCATCTGATCTTCTCCTAATTGACTCGGGCAGTGAATTGATCCTCACCTTAAATTCATCATATTCTCTCTTTACTCTTCTCCTCTCTCTAACAAAATCAAGTCTCACTTTGTTCTTAAGAAAATCGCGTTTCTGCCCAAAATAAGCCTCAGGGTTCCTGGGTTCTATACTGTGCTTCCTACAGAAAGGAACCCAAATTCTGGCAAAGCTAGCAGTCTCAGCTAGAGCTTCAAACGTCAAAAGAGATCCACCATCATCTGATAAGTAACAAGCTAGCTTTTCTACCGGATAATCAACTGCAAGGATCGAAAGGATGGTGTTTGCAGTGACCAAAGGAGGCTCCTTTTCAGGGTCAGCTGTGGAAACAAATACATCAATGCCTGGAAGGTCTGATCGGCCTTTTGGGTTTCGAAGATTGGGGGATTCAAAGCGTTGTTTCAGCACAGAGAGGTCAGTCACTCTGTTTACAGGGCAGAGCTTAGGGAGCTGATCAAGAATCCATGACACACCAAACCATAACTCACAAGTTATGGACATCCCCCATAACCACATTGCTTCGCGATTGGGGTGTCGGATTCTCCATGTAAGGAATAGACCAAGGGCCGCAAGACGCATTATGATGAGTAGTCTGCATAGTAATAAATAACTTCAGATTTTAGATACTAATCAAAACACAAATTGAGCTGTTCATCATCCAGTACCACTTAAAATCACATTATTTACACATAAAAATTCATTAATAATCACATAATCCATACAAAATTACAAACAGAGTGATGAATTCCCATTTCCGAGCGACAAATAGCATAAAACCCATGTTCTGAAACCGTAAGTAACCCAATAAATTGAGAAAATTAAACCAGCACATATGTGATATAAAACATAAAACCAAATACCAAACCATGAAAATCAAATGGTGCATTAATGGATTAAGCTTTTCTTTCTTTCCGATTTATACCTAGCCATATAGCCAAAATCATAGATTCAAGTGTACGGGTTGTTTTTACCTGTAAGGGCTGAGAATTGCAGCAGAAACCCCAACCTTCCTGGTCAAAGGCCTCCTACTTCTCTCTCCAAAATCTGGAGGTGGCTCATATCCATTAGCACCTGACCCAGAACCATACCCATCTTTAGGCCACACAGCATTTCCATAACCATAAGTCCCCTTCGTCTCAAACAACCACCTAGTATGATCAAAATCAGGAGGATGGCTCTGCGCCTTAAACGACTTCACAAGCGAAAGCCTCTTATCCAATTTAGGCAATGGTAGTGCCTGATCATCTGCTTCACTTTTAGTCTCATCATAATCATAATCATCCTCATCTTCGTCATTGTCATCCTCCGCTTCATCATCTGCATCCTTGTACGGTTCCTTGCAACCAGGACAATGACCCCCTCCATTAGACCCTACACAATCTAAATAGCAATCCCTACAAATGTTGAACCGACATTCGCATTTTCCGTTAATTGCTTTCTCGTCACAACCTTTCATGCCACAAACAAGCCCAGATTTCAGAGGCTCGTTGTTTTCCATTGAGCTATCAATTACATGCCCACGTGTGACAGAATTGAACCCGCCAGTGAAAATAGTACCAGAAATGAAACTCCTCTGAGGCTTGGCAGCATCCTTGATGTCTTCAGCTAGGCTTGTCTGTGAAGCTGAGAAGCTCTGGTGATCTGGAGTGGGAGGTATATGGACAGTGTAGGAGACGAACTCTGAATTAATTTCCTCCGTGGTATCATCTCTGGACATCGAACAGTACCTGCCTCCACTTGGGGTTCTGTTTCTACTGTTGCTAAGAGGGGAATTTGGGTTGTTTGAAATGGAAGCTCTTGGTACTGGACTAGTTAAGCCCATGCTTCTACTTCCTCCTCCTTTGCCTCCTGAGGAGACTGTTATGGTCACTGGTGATGAACATGGAGAACTAGCCCTTTTCACCATTTTCTTTGTTGCTAAAGGGTTTTTTTTCAAAAAAAAAACTCTCACGAGTGGAACAATTCGAATTCTGAGGGGGAAAATGAATCTTGTATTCTTTGGAAAGTAAGAGCATGTGAAAGGAAGAGAACCCAGGGAGAGAAAGAAAGAAAGAACCCAAAGGAAGTTAAGTAGTTTCAAGTGAAGAGGAAGATCTTAAACGGAGATGGCAACGGCTCGATTTGAATCTTTTTGAGTGAGTAGAATAGACGCTTTTGCAAAAGGGTCGGGGTTTAATCACTGCAACGGTCGATTAATATGGACCGTGGATGGAAGATGATCTGACGGTTACATTTTGAATGAAACGGTCGGGTGTGGTCCATGCTGGGGAGAAAGTCAAAAGGGACTTTTCTCTTTTTGTATATTTTAATGGATGGATTTTCTGCTTCGCCGATCAAAAGTAAAAGCCGTAGGGGTGCCATTTGATGCCGCAACTACTATCTTTTTATCTATTTTCCTTCTTCCTTTGTCTCTGATTAGAATCGTTTGAGGGTTAAAAATAAAAATAAATCCAATTATGAGACCGGAATGCAAATTGTAAGATGTTACGAAATACGAAGTCAAAGTAATATACCATTTATAAAATGGTATGCAAGTCAAAGTAAGAAAGAATGTATCAAATTAAAATAACTGGGAATCATTATTATTTTCTCAAAAGCTCAAACACACACACATTTTATAACAAATCAAGTTTATGTATATATAATTAAGGGCATAAACTCGTCCCTATATTATCATTCTCTTGCAATTTTAGAATCTAAAGAAAGCAAAGGAATATGTACTGGATCCAACTTTTTTTAAAAATAAATTATATTATAACTACATTTTTCATATTTAAATAAAAATATATACACAATTTACTATTATTACTTGTGAGCTAATAGTACCACTAAAAAAATTAGAAAAAAATACAACAAATTATCTTATAAACATTTAATTTTTGATACACTGAAAAAACAAGTTATATATACACAATTTACCATTTTTACTTGTGAGCTAATAGTACCATTAAAAAAATTAGAAAAAAAGACAACAAATTATCTTATAAATATTTAATTTTTGATACAATGAAAAAACAAGTTATATAGTTAGCATTAATGTTTAGCAATATTGTAAAACAAGCAAGATGTTGCGTCATCTTAATTAGCAATGTTGTTTGGTAAGATAGGATAACAAACAAGCTATTCGGTCATACCATATAACAACCAAAGCTTTTCGATAAGATTAAATAACAAACAAGGACATCCATCTAGACTGGACAACAAAGTTATCCATTAGCTTTAGTGGGCCTTGGCCTAAAAGACAAATCATATAACAAAGTTGTTTAATCAAGTAAGTTAAGTTTTGACCCAAGTTGGAAGGGCTTTAGCTTAATACAGTTATCATGTGCTAGCATCCCCTTACATGTTTGCTTAAGCAAAAAAGCCTAATTATTATTTTTTATTTCATTAGTGACATTATTTATAGAGAACTAAATAAAAACCATTCATTCTCGTTTCACACATCACTAAAGTTTCTTTTTATGGTTGATGACTTGTAAACATTATGACATGAAAAAAGAGTACTTAACCTCTATATAGTATATAGTATGAACACTATCTCTTTCAAATCTTTAGCATATTGCCCTTAAAATAAAAATGCTTATTGAAGTTGTTCTAACTATATACAACATCTTTGATCCTTTTCATCTCTTAATGCGTGACACAACTAGCTTTGCCATACATACCATCAAATACAAGTGAACAACTTTATTTTCAAAAGAAATAAGATAGAATAATGTGTAAGAAAATAAGCATGAGAACGCTCATACTCCAACCCTTTGAAGGAGTTAGTCATGCTATGAACACTTTATATGAACTTTAAAGATACAAGGTACAACCTTGGTAGTTCTTAAACAGTAAGCGACTATTACCATTAATCTTTCTCCGAATCTAACTCGTATATTTTTTTTTATAAAATAGACCCCGACATGAGATAATATCAATAATGATTTAAACTTTTGAGAGGGAATATGACCTTACCAAATAGGAGACTCTCCTTTACTATTGGGTATTTTACACTCGTTTATGTGTTCATAAAGGGCAATTTAAACTACTACAGTGAACTTATAAACTCAATAAAACACTTATAAAATGTACAAAATGTTGGAGATTTTAACATAACACATCGATACTATGTATAATTTTTTTCAAACTACATTTAACGAATCTACTCAGGCATAGTACCAAAATCTAAAGCTTTACTCCATCGTTGACTCTCATAATTTTTTGTGCCAAACTCATCTCTTGCTTCAACACTAAATACTCACTGGAAAAAAAAATAATTGAGTTTTTTGCCACACACAACTAAAAGATGAGAGCACTAAAACTTTAAACAAATGTTCAATGTATAAAGTATAATTCAACTCATTACCACCAAAGTTCTAAGTAGTGTGATTTATAACTATTCACTAATATATTTGACCAAACTCTCTCAATGTGGAATGTGCAATAAGAAACTATACTCAAGAAGGAAAGCTGAGTGTGAACAAGAAAGGATAATATCATTTATAACAATAGAGAATATAATCTCTTAAACATTATTTGTCTTTTAATAGCCCCTCGACCATTCTATATTGATTGATATTCATTAAGCTTTTAGCCATGACCCTAACCACCACACACTTTAAGATGTCGGTAGCAATCAAAGAAAAATAATTCATGTATTATTTATCTCTATAATTCACTAACATGGTAGCAAGTGTTTTTTTTACTAGTCAAATCTTTAAAATATGACATGTTTAAAATTTTAGGGGCAAATGATTTACTTTTGCCTTCTCAACTCAAATATATTTTTCCATGCAACTTAGAGGTTCTAAACTACTACCATGAAACCCCTCTCATATTATAGAACACATAGACACCAAGAAACTTATTTTAGTGTTAAAAAATAAAGTGAATGATATATTTTTATCTCATCACAAGAATCGACAACCTCTCTCTCTAACTAGAGATTGAAAAATAACACAAATAAAATTGTACATCAAGATTAATTTTTAAAAAATTAAAAAGATCTAAATTGCATATATTTCATTATTTTTAAAGATCAAGGACCTAAATATATTTTATTCATGCAACCATAGGGATGCTACTCATGTTTGATTCTCTTTTTATTTCGATCATTTTTATTTCAATTTTAACTTTAATTAAGAATCTAGAAGTCCTTCAAATAGGATCAAATCATTTAAAATAAAACTATCAAAATTAGGATCAAAATAAATTATAAAAAAATGCACAAATGTAATCCATATATTCTGCACATGTGAACAGTATTGACCCCACCATACCCAACCTATATATCTTAGTTTTTTTTACAATCTAAAATAGTTAGGAAATGAAGTAAAAAGTTATACGCTTCCACGAAAATTCGAAGTACATACCTCATCAATTCTGTCTTCTTTCGAGGTGATTTTTATTTCTATTATTTATTTATTTATTTTTGTGTTTTGGATACACCTCGGTTTAATTACTTTGTAGTTTTTCCAATTACGAGCTGATTTTATTTGTTGTTCAATATAAATATTTTAAAATACAAGATGTTTTTTCCTAAATATATATCCCAGAAAGTGAGTTTATCTATGTTTCAATTACATATGTTCGGTGTTTCACTATGTATTATTTATATATTCAAAAACTCACACCAACTCTACCATTTTCAATGATCAAAATAATCTCATTTCAACTTAACACTTCACACCTTGAAACGATTATAATATTTATCCATGAATTATGGCATTATTTTAGTTTAGTTGACCAAGTATATATATATTTTTTATAGAAATAAATGCTAGATATATTTTTTTTTATTCAAGAAAACCCCACTCCCGGAAAGTGTATTTTTTAGGTTCAGGTGAGTGAGTAAAACTCTGGTTGTCCTAAACTTTTATAAAAAATGCACACTCTAACTTTAACTCAAAACTTCATGTGCAGATCTTAAGTCCTCTCTCAATACGATATATATTTTTATAGAAATAAATGCTAGATATATTTTTTTTATTTGAAGAAACCCTACTCTTAAAAAATATATTTTTAGATTCAGATAAACAAATAAAATTTGAGTTATCTTATAAAAATATACAACCTTCCTCGAATTCAAAATTTGATTGGAGAATATATCAGACACGGCCAGTGGGGACAATGTTAAATATATCAACATCGCGTGAATACGCACACAAGCACATATCCATTCAATTGATGATGAAACTATCAACTGGAGCATATAATTCAAACCTAACCCAAAGGGGTAAAGAAACAATCGGTCGCGATCGCAAGCATGGCAGCAAACGCAGCTATATCTTTGAAAAATATACAAGGAAAAGAGAAGAAAGGTTCAAAGTTTTACATGGTAATATATATAATTATAATTATAATTAAGAGAGACGATAATTCGCAAGAAGGCCAGATATAATTGGAACTGGGAATGAGCTTAAGCCTGGACAAGCACAAACTGACGAAGTTCTACACTGTACATTACAACGACCCTTTGCCACGTGACGCCCTTTGACCTGGTTTTTCTATCCACCCCTTTCATTTCTTACACAACGTACGTTAACGGTCAGAATATTCAAAACTACACAGACCAGTTCCTCCCTCTATGATCTCATGCTCTCTCTTGTTCAAACACTGATAGCCGGCACGCCACTTTGATTTACCAATTCCATGCCAAGCTTCTTCAGCTACTCCACTTCCTCCCTTCTTTGCCCACTACTTATTGTCACCCTTCATTAATCCTTTCTTCTTGTTAACTCACAGTAAAGACCATGGTTATCAGAAATCTGTGTATAATACTCGTTATAATCTCACTTTCTGCGTACAGTTGTCTCTCTCAGGCGCCACCGCCACCAGCGAATTCCACTTGCAACGATGTGTTCGTGTCCTACACCTACAACAGCGGTCGTCCTATACCCCCCTTTGACACCACAAACCAAGCGTACAGGTTCGAATCCACTGTGACGGTGCTCAACAACGGACGGGATGAGCTCAAGTCGTGGAGGGTCTATGTTGGGTTTCGATATAAAGAACTCTTGATATCCACAACTAATGCTGTGCTGGCTGATGGGAACCCTCTGCCTGCTTTTGTTGGAAACGGTACAGAATTTGTTGGGTTTCCGGAGACTGACCTCAAGACTGCTATTGATACAGCAGGAGATACTACCCAGATGGAGGTTCGGGTCGAGTTGGTGGGCACCCAATTTGGAGTTGGAGATCCTGGTATTCCTATGCCAAATAATTTGACTCTTGTTAATGATGATTATACTTGCCCTGCTGCCACAACGAAAGGTATGCAATTTCTAATATGTTGATGAAGAGTAGTTTAATATTAAGCTGTGTCTGCGCGTGACTATCAGATTTATTTGTTTCAGAGAAAATGACCTGTTATAATAATGAATTTGTGATAGAAATTGCAAAGAATTGCTTGGAGGAGATTGTTTCATAGAAATACCCTGTGTATATTGCTTTTGTGTTGAAATGGAAATTTATACAAATACCACAGTTCAGTTGCCTAACAATGTGGTAGTGCTCTAATATTTAGGGCTTGTAGATGAGAAACAAAATTCAGGATACTTATGTCCAAACTTCTTGTCAATCTTTTCAAATTCTTTTTGTTATTGAAGAACAAGTTTGAACTTGTTTGTCGTTGACGATGGGCTATTCTCTGATTTGTACAGGAAATGAGATGAACTTGTGCTGCACCAGGAATAATGTGAGTTCTAGACCAGACAACAATCTGGAAGATAATTTCCTGCCACGCCAAGACGGTGATGTTATCATCATGTATGATGTAACCAGAACATATGACAATTATTATTGGGCACAGGTTAATATATCAAATCATAATCCTCTTGGGCGTCTTGATAATTGGAAATTAAGCTGGGAGTGGATGAGGGAGGAATTTATCTATGCCATGAAAGGAGCTTATCCTTCTGTTGTTGATACAGGAGATTGTATTTATGGTCAGCAGGGTCAGCACTACCAGAAAATGGATTTCTCTCAAGCATTAAGTTGCGAGAAATTGCCCACAATTATTGACCTCCCTTCCTCAAGTGAAAATGATACAAGCCTTGGCTTGTTCCCCTTGTGTTGTCGAAATGGAACAATTCTGTCGCCTACCATGGATCCAAGCAAATCCTTTTCAGTTTTCCAGATGCAAGTGTTCAAAATGCCACCAGATTTGAACAGGTCATTGCTCATTCCACCACAAAACTGGAAGATCAGTGGGACATTTAATTCAGACTTTGAATGTGGGCCTCCAATACGAGTGAGTCCAAGCCAGTTCCCTGATGCAAATGGGTTGCCTTCAAAAAGATCAGCAGTTGCCAGTTGGCAAGTGGTTTGCAACATAACACATTTCAAGCACCAGAGCACAAAATGTTGTGTGTCATTCTCAGCCTTCTACAATGATTCTGTTGTTCCATGTAGTACCTGTGCTTGTGGCTGCAGCACCAATCCAAGCCAAACCTGCAGTGCTAATGAAACAGCTCTTCTACTAAAATATTCAACTCTTCTACTCCCATTTGAGAACCGGACAAAAGAAGCCTTGGAATGGGCAAGAATTAAAAGTAGGACTGTCCCAAATCCACTTCCATGTGGAGATAATTGTGGAGTTAGCATAAACTGGCATGTGCTTTCAGATTACAGAGGTGGCTGGACTGCAAGGATCTCTCTTTTCAACTGGGATGATAATGTCTTTGCAGATTGGTTTGCTGCCGTGCAATTAGACAAAGTAACACCAGGCTTTGAAAAGTTCTACTCCTTCAATGGAAGTGTCCTGCCTGAATCCAACAATACACTATTTATGCAAGGTCTCCCACACTTGAATTATCTTCTGGCTGAAAGAGATGGAGACAACCCGAGAAAGGATCCTCGGGTTCCTGGCATGCAGCAATCAGTAATATCATTCACTAAGAAAAATATTCCTGGCATTAATGTGGCTGGTGGGGATGGGTTTCCAACCAAAGTTATCTTCAACGGTGAGGAGTGTGCTCTCCCAGCAATACGTCCAAGCAGTGGTCATAAGACAAATGCAGCTCCTTTCGCCTTTGTGATAGTTTTGGCTCTTTTATTCATTCATTGATTGCCTATTCGGCTAATGTCTTTTTCTGCTAATTTCTTGATTGTTGGATTGATTTATTGCCCCAGTTTAGTCTGTAGCGCCAAACTACACGTTTGGCAACTTGGATGGGGTTGTATTTAGAATTTAAACCATTATTAGTTTATTACAGACTGGAAGTTCTATTGGCTTTGTGATAGACCATCATGGTGCTGTGATCACAGATTATGATGAGAAAAGACATTGTTACTTGTTCTTATTGGCAATCAAGCGTGTAATCATCATTTGAAGAAAGCAACCTTTTCTGTTATTCCATTTTTTATGTGTTTTTTTATGTCCAATAATCTATTTCTTCCTTCTCAATCTTTCATGTTCAGAAAGTCAAAGAACGAAGGGAGCACCTAATTCATCCCATCTTGTTCATCCGTTCTCCCTCCTTATTGCTTAATAATTTCTACCAGAAACAAACACGATGTGAGATTTAAAAGTGCACAGATTAACAATGAAGAAATAATAAGCTTTTGTCTAAACGCAACTCATTAGCTATCGAATGGCATTATACAAGCCCACAGGCAATATTGAGTTTGTCCTGGTTAGTAATTCAGCTCGCATCAAAGATTATCAATTCGCACACTACCCCTTCTGTCCAAATATGTACAATTTTGATCAAAATGAGAACTCGGATAAATCAGATGTAACCAGCTTGATGAGAGGGATCCAGGTTAGTTAAAAGACAAATGAATGTCTGCCCAAAATAGAAACACTAAACTAAGTTTCGAATATGAATAAGATGGTATCTAATCTTGGTTGTGTCCTTGAAAAAGAAAGCATCGCATAAGAAATATTGCAGATCCAAGAGGAATAGGATCTCTCCTCACTAAAGAATCATTCAGATTGCCAGGCAGTAATGTTATAATCTATCAAGTGGTTCGATGCGCTGTTGAAGACAAAAGAACATTAATTAGTTCCTACCCTACTCTTGTTAAAGAAATGGTGAATATTGAACTGTATGACCTACAAAAAAAAACTTGGAAAATGAGTGAATTCCCAGAAAACTAACCTCCAAGAATGGTTCGTGCAAGATCTCACTTTGATGTAAGTGTGGGAGGCAAAATAAACTGAGGCATGGTGTCAGCCTTGATCTCACAAAAATTACAAACTAGAAGGCTTTGAGGATGAAGAGCGAAATTCCCCCGGGCCCATAATCTTCAATAAGCGATGGATGGCCGATAGAACATTTTTGCTGGACGCATCTATTAGAGATGTACATTGAGAAGAAGATCAAGTGAAGAGGATCTTGTTAATGGATAATGACTCGATTCTGGTATTCTGAAGTTATGAAGGTTCCTTTGATCATCATAGGAAAGCATGGGGCTGCTAGATTTTAGAATCGGATGTCCACTGGACTGTGGAGTTTTAAGCCACAATGGATCAGAGGTCCATTGGTGAGATTCTGCGCTGGAAACTGGCATGAAGAATGGTGGTGAGGGTTATAGCCCCCTGACAAAGGGAATTGCTAGAAAATTGAAGTTCCAGGAACACTCTGAATCTGCATAATGATATTCGTTTTCGGCATACATTCCAAAACTTTGTAAGGAACAGCCTCTGCAATAACATGAGATCGATCCGCAAGAAGTCAGAAATAAATGTTCATAGTTAACAGCGTCAAAATTGTGAAGTGTGCCGTAGACAAATCATCATGAGCCTTGCCTCTATCTTCACCATCTATATTCCTTTACAAGGTCATAGGATGTCCTGCATTTCCAGAGACTGTACAGCTAACAATACAAGTATTCTCCAAATGCAATTTATCTTCTTCCTTTCTTCTTGGCTGTTCTAGTCGTTCTAAGATGTTACAAATTTTCTTGCAAACCTCGTTCTGCCACAAGACTTTAGAGCTTCCATCTTAACAGGCTTGATCTGATAATCACAAGAACCCTGAGGAACACCCTTCAAAACAAGTCCTTGTTCATCATCTGATGATATGACTAGGTTACACAAGGATGTGGGAATCAACCCAAATTCGTTCATGAATTTACCATCAGGATGTGCGAGAGATTACTTCTTTGAAAAAGAACTTAAATTGATTGGTTGAAACTAGTGGAAAACGCTCTAGTTACAAATAAACATGACCATTAAATAATTCGAGAGTGGATTTAATATAGATCCATGCTTCATCACCTGTGAAGGGGTGAAGATGAATGATGTTTAAAGCGAGATGAATCTCGCTCATTTGATCAAGCCAATCTGCATGAACCTAGAATTTGCTAGATCATTTTGGTTTAGCAAGGATTTGGGCCCGCTCTAAACAGGATGATCCTGAGATCGTTCAAATCCAGTTCCAGTTTTGATATAAAAGTGAACAAAAGTAATCTCTCTTGGTCCGGTCTTCTTTTCTCCTCGAGTCGGGTTCTTTTAAGAGAGGACAGGATATCAGATTTTCCGAATAATTTCTATTCGGCTTTATTAGGCAGGCAAGTTCGAGATTGAAAAAAATAAAATTATAAGGATACCTAGATTAAACTATCCTTGTATTCCTGATAAAAAAAAATATAATAATTTTTCCAGAAAAAAAAAATAAGGCTACCACCCTCGTTCTTTTCTCCTCCATTGTCTCTTTTATTTTTTCTTTGCTTTAAATATTTTTAGATTATTTTAATAAAATAATATCTTTTAATATATTTTAAAATTAAAAATATTTTAAAAAATAATTTTTATCACACTATTAAATTAACTATATACTATACCATCAATAAATTCATTATTGGTTCTCTAGCATTTATTTTTTCCACTCGTGCTTTGAATTTGGGCTCTCAAGAAAAGAAAATCTGAACTCTTAAGTCGTTGTCAAATGCTATCATAAACAAGAGTGAGGTCAACCAATAGGTCTGCAGGTCTATTATTCTTAAATCGATATTATATATATATATATATATATAAAAAAAAGTCAAGATGATACAGTCAACTTTCCTAATTATTGCGTTAAAGTATCTTAAGTTCTTAACCATCCAAATTATGATCCACATAAAAAACGAAACAAGGTCTAATAAAAAAATTAATATGTATCAAAACAAGAAATTTAAAAATACAAAAAAAAAAACCCTAAAAAGTCCAGGCAACCCTAGTGGACTAGGGAATCAGATCACTTGGACTATGGTTGTATGTATATATTTTTAGGAGAGTGACTTGTAATTTATTTCTATTTTTTTAAAAAAAAAAATAAACAACATGTTATATGTCTACTTAGATTTCAATCATCATTATGATGGCTGAAGAATAAGGATAAATTTATTTTTCCTATAAAAACTCATTTTGTAATCTATTTTAACCAAAAAAATCTGCACAAAAAACTCTTAAAAGATTTATAAATCAATTTTTCAATCTAAAAAAAAATAGTCCTAAAGCATAAAATGAAAGCAAGCTAGATTTTTCTTCCTCAATTTTAATTTACATTTTCAGGTAATATTGAGGTTTTAAAAGACCATCATCAAGTTAATTTCATCAAATAAATCCCTCAGTAAGATCAAGTAATAGTAAGATCAACAAAATTTTATCTTTTATTCATAAACCAGGAGCTAAAAAATAATAAATATATTTTTTATACAAAAATTCAATTTAGAAAAATATAAAGGATTGAAAAGCTAATTTTGAAAATTATAGGATTCAATATAAAGGATTGAAAAATTCAATTTAGACCCAATTCAAGAACTGATATAGATCAGGGTCTAGTAGTGGTTGAAAATTGGCCTAGATTTTATTTTTTTTAAAAAAAACTTGAAATGAAGTTATTTTAGTTAAAAAATAAATAAATAAACCCACTAATTCTGTTAGAGTTAGATCTTGAGCAGATAAATCAATTGGTTAGCCCACCATCATATAACAAGTCTTATAACTCTACGCCCAATTGATTGTAATTAAATTGTAGACACACATCAAATTAGTCTTTTAAATGTAAAATAATCCTCATTCTTTTCAATTGTATCTCTAAAGTGTAAAAAATTCTCCTTTAATACCCAACAAAAGTATCGCTTGTGGGATTGATTTGGTAAGATGTCATATAATCGAGGATTGATTTGAAATTTGAAGATGAAACCAATTGAGCTTTTACCAATTTAATTAATTACTTTTAACAAACTTGATGAAGGGATATGTTTTAGAATTTCTAAATCACTTTTGAAATGTTATAAGAAAATAGAGAATAAAATCCAATACTTGATGGAATGTCCCAATCCATTTCTGAATAGACTAGTGAATGCATGAGTACCCCCCTCCCAGATGAAATCAATCAAACTCAACAAGTAAAAAAGGTCTAAATAAAATAAAAATAAAAATAAAAATATTAACTGTCAACAACTTCTCTAAGAATTAAAGGGAAGAGCAAAAGGACAAGAAAACTAGGTCGGTTAGCACAGGCCCACAAGACAGAACTTAATTAGCAAGTAAGTTTGAAACATAGCCTAAATCCAATGTCTTGTCAGTCTACAAGACCTTAACAAGTAGTTGAGGGTCGAGGGTAGGTTTTTGTGATAATAAGCGGGAGGCCGAGGGTATTTTGATAAACCCAAATTCGTGTCCATTAATAAGAATCTATTTAATCAACACCTTCTCCGTTTTTTCTTAGACTCTCACCTGCCTTCTTCGTCACCTGCTCCCAGCTTCTCGCTCCTCGCTCCTTCTCAACTTGTCTACTGTTTACTCTTTTTTCTACATATAGAGGGAGGGGTAAAGCAAAGAACCCTGGTTGAAATCAAGAAATCTGCCATAAAAAGACAGACACGAAGTTAATTGATTTTTATTCAGCTGATAATTACATTAAAATGGAAGATGATAAATGGAGCTTTGGTCTCTCCACTTCTTCAAGAAGCTACCAATCTGCTCTCAAGTCTCTTTCTGGTCAGTTTAAGATTCGTTTTTTCTTCTATCATTTTTATGTTTGTTTTTTTATTTTTCTGCTGTTTTCCTTTTCCCCTCACTTTTAGGGTTTTTTTCCTCTCACTTTTGTTGATTATAAAAGGTGGTTTGTTGTTGAAACAGATCTTTTTATTGATTTTGAAGATATAGAAGAAGATGATGATGATGACGATTTAAGGACGGAGTATCCGTGCCCTTATTGTACAGATTATTATGATTTGGTTGAATTGTGCTTCCATATTGATGAAGAGCATTATTTAGAAGCCAAGTCAGGGGTATTTTACTTTTACTCTTTTACTCTTTAAAAATATGATGTTCCTTTTATTACTTGTGTCGCTGCCTCTATTGATTGCTAGCGCTGGGTAACCATTTAATACTTTTCGTTGCTCTATATTGACTGCTTGAATCAAGAGGGATCGGTTTATGGTTCCATTTATTGGCCATCCTTCTCTTTTTAATAGTAACTACGGGTGGAAAAGTTTGGTGTATATCTATTCGACGCCTTTCGTACTTCAGCCTTTAAGCGTTTGAAAACTGGACCATGTGCTTTTTATTAAAGAGTCGTTGAATTCGATATTGAATCCTATTTCTACTTTTTTTTTTTTGTGGATAAAAACGGAAAGGGTTATTGTAAAGAATCATAATACATTCTTCTTCTTGGCAGTCTTTTCTTCTTATATACCATAAGCTCATGCAAGTGTTGACATTAATCTTCCTTGAAAATTGCTTCTTTTTTTTTATTCAACGGAGTCTCAAGCTTCTTACTAATGCATGATTTGTTACTCAAGTTTCTGCACATGAACATCCACATTTGGATCAGGTTATCGCCTTTGACTTCATCTCTCTTGCACTGATATAATGGATCATGTTTCTTTGAGTTACAAATTTATCTTAATTCTGTTGAGTAATACCCAAAATGAGAAGTAAGTTTGGATGAATCTGTTGACATACCTAAACTGATATTAATTTGTTTTGTTAAGAGAAAAGAGGGGGTGTAAGTGAATCTGTTTTGCATGTATGAGGCTCGTTTAAAATGTACTAGCATCGGTAAAACGAGGATCTTTTTGCATTGGCCTAGTCAAGCTTGATATATAAGTCTTGAACTCATAATTGCCAATCTGTGTTTGCAGGTATGCCCTGTTTGTCTCAACAAGGTGGGAATGGATTTGGTTGATCACATAACAATAGAACATCGAACCATTTACAAGATATCCTTTTTGTTTGATTATTGGAAATTATTTATCTTTTCACCTATTTTTACTTTCCAGCTCGTTTTCTGCATCTTGTCTTTTTTACAGTCAGTTGAATTGTTCTTATATTACTTGAGGACATGTCTGTATCCTTGACTAGAAATTACAGTTTGCAAAAATTGAAACTTGGGAAAGTTGATTCACACTCAAGTTATTCTTCTCTGAAGAAGGAGATAGAGGATGAGTATTTGCAATCATTACTTAGTGGATCATCCTCGGTGGTATCTTCCTCCAACTTGGCACCTGATCCATTGTTGTCATTTCTTTGCAATGTATCCCCTGTTGAGAAGCATGAAAGTATACAGCCTAGTTGTTCAAGTAAAGCAACCATAGAAGAGAAAAGCTCAGACGAGAAACTGTTGGAAAGGTTAGTTGTTTGGTTATGCTTTATGACATCAGTCACATGTGTGCTAATGTCTGTTCCTATATTATTTTGTTTTTGGAAAAAATAAATCAAAGGACTTTTTATCTGATTTGGTTAAAAATAATAACAATGCAAGATGAGAGTTCACGGATGGTTGAAAGAATATACAAGGATAGCTTAAAGAGTAAAGTCATAGTGTGGAGAGGGATAATTTGAAATGTTGAAAACAAGGTGTCCCACTCCCTGTTTGGGCCCTATTGTTAGGATATGCAAAGCTTTTTTTTTAGTTCTTAGCTGAAATAGTTTGATGTGATATTAACAGGTTGTTTGGAATCAATTTTCTACAAAAACTGAATTCAATTATAGTGTTTGATTTAATTTCAATTGATAAATAGATTGAATTCACATGTTTCAAAGATATAAAATTTAATTCATTTTGTTTTCTATAATATTCTTTTTATCCGTATCTTGTTTTATCAAAGGTCTTCAAAAAAAGAGGGCTAGATAGTTATTTTGGAAAGGTTAGTTTAATTTTAATTTTTCTCTCTTTGAACTTGTAAATCAGAAGAGTTGACCTCTTATTTATTTTACTTTTGTAGTATTTTTAGATATTGAATTCAATTTGGAATTCAATTCTTAACACTCAAGAGAATTCAAACACGAGATTTAATTAAACTCTTTGATTTCAATTCAATTTAGAGGGTTCCAAACATGCCAGAAAGAGTGAGATAAGTGATAAGTGATTGGAGGGACAGCATTTCCAACGTTACGGGTTAAAATCATTGTTAATTTGATAGTGAACAATAATGAGAAGAAGAGTTAAATGCATGTCCTTTAAAAAATGATGGGAGAGCCATATGATTGGATCTGCATCGCCATCATAACAGTAAGCGCATGGATTTTCTGTGAGTGGAAAGAATTAAACTCTAGGGCGGATATCACCTAAGTGGCAATCATGACGAAAAAGAAAGTCATACGCGTGATTCCAAGCTCAATGCACTCTTGAAGTTCCTGTTGTGTGATTTATTGTCATATGCGGAATGTTATTTTGCCCCCTTTTCATACTTTCTTGTAAGATAGAATAGGATGAGGATCATGATTCAGCAAAGGTCGTCCATATTAATGCTGCTACTTGGTCGTTTTCTTGCAATACCAACTCCGTTAGTATTTCTTATGATTGCAGGAATGATCACATATCACCTTTGTCGGATGAGGAACACATGGAGAAGGCAAAGAGAAGTGAGTTCGTACAGGGACTGTTACTGTCCACCATATTTGATGATGGCCTATGATGAAACATGATATCAGCTTTGGTGGTTGTCAACCTGAGATCATAGCAAAATAATGTCTATTTTCAATGCTGCCTGTGCTGAATATACCTTGACCAAGAGAGCTAGATTAGATGCAGCACTGAATTGTATCCCACAATTCTATGCAATCCATAAAGCCAGATTGTAGCCAGAACTTTTTGTATTCTAATTTTCAAAGCTCCTTGTGCTTAATTGAAATTTAGAGTTAATTTTTCTAGCAAAGTTCAAATTCAAATAATTGTGCAATTTAGCCTGCATGCGAAACTTTTTGCTGCGAGAGTCCTGGCGGTGATTCTGCCACTGTTCATGGGTTTGAATTGAGTATCTTGCTTTTCAATATCTCCTTCTCATTGGCCAGCCACGCTCATTTAAAAACAATTCTTCTCAAGTCGAAGGAAGGGAGAAGCTTTCCACCTTGATATATTCGTCCCGAACATTATTATCAGCTGTCAGCTAAAACCCTCATGGTCAAGGAGCTTCCTGACAGCCTTGAACAAATAGCTCAGCGTTACGTGCTGGTATTTCAGAACATCATTTTCACTTTGAAGTTTGAATTTTTCATTGAACAAATGATCATCAAACCTGTTTCCATTGCTGACCTCCTCCAGTAGAAGGCTGATAAAATATCGATCCATTTCAGGGGCCCAAAGTATCTGGATATGACCATTACTAATTTTTTTTACGAGGGTGGCCATTTCAGCATCCCAAACTGTTCTGCTCAGAAAAAGAAAGAAAGAATTCACCATACACAATCTCTTAAAAAATACTTTATATAAAAAGGAATGATAATTCTCATCATCCTCCAAAGTGCTAGCCGGTCTCTTTTAAAAGCAATAGACACCATCTGCTCCATGTTTTTTTACAGTTTTGAATTTAAAAAAATATTGAGACAATGACGGATCATCACGGGTTAAACTAAATTAATTTGTTAAACCCGTAATCGGGACATGAATTTTATTGAGTTTAATAACATTTATTTTTAAGAAAAAACTATTTTTATATAATTATAAGGTAAAAAGCTTTCTTTGTTCCATTGGTGAGTGCTGATTTGCTACTTTTACAGGTGGTAAAGCAAAACTTGATTGTTGCTTCCTTTTTTCCCTGTGGCAAAGTTTTTCTTAAGGTAATTTGTTCATAGTGTTAATGAGCCTGTGTTTGTGTTTTTTCGTGTAGATGAAAGTCCTCATTTTTCAATTAATAGGTGCTAACATGATTGCTGCTTCTGGTGCTGGAGCGGCAACAGCTATTTTCACAAATCCTCTCTGGGTTGTAAAGACAAGGCTTCAATTGCGTTTGTTTAGTTAATGTCTTATTTTTCATGAAATTGTAAAGAAGATACTAATTAACCTAGGACTCACCAATAGAAGCATCTAAAGAATAAATAGACCAGATTTCCTTTTTCCTACTCCTTGTAGAGTTAGCAGGATGCAAAAAGCTCATTTGAGTCGAGCTTTTTGTTTGTCTCCATGCTGAACATGCCATGCCCACACCCATGATGCACATTTGAGGTTGGACCAAGTGTGAGCTCACATGGTGGAGAGGGGAGGGCCTCCTCCCGAGTTCTCGTTTGTTATTATTTTTCGAGAGTAAGATAGTCTACTTATCCAGTCAACAACAATGCATTTGCCTATGTGGAACCAGGTAGCATTTGCTAGATTTACGTGCTTAGGAGTTCCTTTTCTTCTTGTTAATCTAGTTGCTTGTGATTATTTTTATAGTTCTGGTTGATTTTATGTGATATGCTTTTTCAATGTGTACTTATGTCATGACCTTTTTGAAAATTTGTGGATTGTACAAAGTAATGATAATTTAATTTTCTATACATGTAAATCACTTGTTCTGGTGTGGAAAGTGGCGAAATAGGAGAAGAAATAAATTGAACACAGAATCCTTTAGCAGGCCACTAGCTGGGAAGATGAATGGATGCACGTGTATTTCAAGGTGCCGAGGTGGTCAGCACTCACATTATTGTTTGCTTTTGCTCTGCAGACTCAAGGAATCAGAGCAGGTGTTGTTCCATATAGGAGTACACTGTCAGCATTCGTGGGTTGTAAGTATTGAATTCTGCAAGGAATATCATTGGATTTTGTTAGATATTTATGCCTTCAGTTTAAAGTTGAGATGTAATATCTTGTGTGGCAATCAGTGGTCTTATTATACTCTCAAGGGACGTCGTGTGATGGTAGAAAGCTTGCGATCTGCACAACAGATACTGAGTTCGAGTCAAGACGTCCATTCCTTGTAAAAATTTAGTACAATCGAGATTTTACTTGTTTACATGGACCCGCAAAATACACTTTCCAGAGAATAAGTTTACTCGCATCCAAAACAAGTCAGGTCTTATGACTGCATTGGCTGGTATCAGTCATGTTGCCATTCGATTTCCAACATATGAGAAGATCAAAATGTACTTGGCCACCCGGGGTAATTTATAACCAGTTTTACTCTCTTGGTATATAATTTCAAAGAGGAAAGAATTCTTTTCAAGCCAATTTCTTGTTCCAGGTAACACCACTATGGATAAACTAGGTGCATGCGATGTTGCTGTTGCCTCGTCAGTCTCCAGAATATTTGCTTCGACATTAACATATCCACATGAGGTATGTTCTTGAAAAGGTCGCCTGATTTCATTAGTCAATATATCCGTGCTCACTAATCAGCATGTAAGAAAATATATCAAGGTCCCTGATACTCAACTGCCCCCCGCCTTCTCTAAGGTTCAGGCAGCTCTATAATCTTTCGATGGTCTTGTTTTGGGATTGTGTGTTTTTAAAGTGGAAAAATTTGGATAGTGAAACACTTCTTGCTTGTAATTGGAAGTTCTCTGTCATTCTGATTGCTAAAAAATGATGAGATACAGCTTTAAAAAAATTCCCTTATTTCATTTCCCCACCAAAAAAGAATTCCTGAGAAAAAGCTAGCTATCCCTCACAGCTCTATTGCCGATATAGAAACCACAGCCTCTCCAAACCATTGACTTTGTACTGACTTTCTTGGATCTCCAGAAACCCACAGCTCCATGCACCAACTCCTGTGAGCTTCTTGCTTGCTTACTTTCTATGTGACACTAAATTCTTGACTAGGATTAGTAGCTTGCTGTCTTGCTTGACCGGAAACTCTTACATGTTAATTTATTCTCATGGTTTTGCAGGCAATACGCTCAAGGTTTCAAGAACAAGGCTTCCACTCAGAAAAGCGTTACTCTGGTGTGGTTGATTGCATAAATAAAGTATTTCAGCAAGAGGGTCTCCCTGGATTGTACCGTGGTCGTGCCACCAACCTTATCAGAACAACCCCAGCTGCTGTTATCACATTAACTAGCCACTCGAGGGAAGTGAACAACGGCGATCCTGGACCAAGTCTTGTTTCTGATGAAAATATTTATTACAGTATTCAGCAGCTTTGTTCATTAACTGCTAGAAACCCAGATAGCTCTTTCATCTTATGGTGTAACAGAAGAAAATGAAAGAATTTGCAGAATTTAAAACATCATAGACACTGAAGAAGAATGAACTGTTACTGTATTCAATCAATCTTAATTTTTTCGATAATTACATTAAGAGATACACCACCTATTTAAATACAATCTAAGTTAACGTTACAAAAGATGAAATAAGGAAATACAAAAGATGGACATGAAATTTGTTTCCTTAATTCAAAGAGCTTCCATACTGGACTGCTCTTGTTACCGTTGCACAGATCATGGGATTACTGAATTATTGATTCTGATTGTTCTCTTGGATCCCATGATCTGTGCTGATAATTGATTCTTCATTTCTGCATGGAGATTTGCATGGGTGCTGCTTGTTCATATCTTCAATACCCTCCCTCAAACTGTGCCGTGGTTGAAGGCACAGTTTGGTCCTGAAGTATGCGAGAGCAGTTTTTGTCATTGGTTTAGTAAAGAGATCGGCAACTTGAGCTGTGGAGGGAACATATTGAGTGATGAGAAGACGTGAAGCAACTCGTTCACGTACAAAATGGTAGTCTAACTCAATATGTTTACTACGTGCATGGAACACAGGATTGATGGTCATGTGAAGAGCACTCAAATTGTCACAGTAAAGACGAGGTGTGGAGGCAGTCTGGACACAAAGATCTTTAAGAATAAAGGATAACCATGTGAGCTCCGCAGCTGTGTTGGCCATGGCACGATACTCGGCTTCGGTACTAGAGCGAGAAATTGTATGTTGTTTCTTGGCACACCAAGAGATCAAGTTCTTCCCAAGAAATGTGCAATACCCGGTAGTTGATCGCCTAGTTGTAGGACAACCTGCCCAATCTGCGTCAGAAAAACCACATAGATCAAGAGTAGTCTGTGATGTAAAATATAATCCTGTTGTAATGGTTCCTTTCACATATCTTAGGATCCTGTGGACTAGTTTCAAATGAGCAGTTGTGGGGGCATGCATGAATTGAGAAGTAAAATTAACACTATATGAGAGATCAGGTCTGGTGAGAGTCAAGTATTGTAAAGCCCCCACTAGTCCACGAAAATGTGAGGGATCATCAAGCAGGGGTGCGTCAGTAGAGATCTGTAATTTAGTATCAAGAGGTGTGTGCATAGGTTTGCAATCAACCATCTGTGCTTTTTCAAGTATAGTAAGGGCGTAATGAGCTTGTGACAGATGAAGACCATCATGAGTCTGTGTGATTTCAATACCAAGAAAATGATGTAATTGACCTAAGTCTTTCATGGAAAATTCTGTGTGAAGAAGCTGTATGAATGTAGAGACAAGAGTAGATGATGATCCTGTGAGAAGGATATCATCTACATACAGAAGTAAGGCCATTGTCCCTTCTTGAGAGTGATATGTAAACAGAGAGGGATCGGCTAAGCTGCACAAGAAACCATAAGTAAGAAGAAAGTTGCTAAATCTATCAAACCAAGCACGAGGTGCTTGTTTAAGCCCATAAAGAGCCTTTTGAAGTTTGCAAACATAGCTGGGATGGGTAATATTAGCCATTCCTGGAGGTTGTTCCATGTAAATTTCCTCCGAGATAATACCATGAAGAAATGCATTTTTTACGTCTAATTGACGTAGCTGCCATTTCTTAACAAGAGCAATTGTGATGATCATTCTAATAGTACCAGGTTTGATCACAGGAGAGAAGGTTTCAGTGTAGTCTAACCCATCAACTTGATGATATCCTTTTGCCACAACTCGAGCTTTGAGACGATCTAATGAGCCATCAGGTTTCATTTTTGATTTGAACACCCATTTGGATCCAATAACATGCATATCATCAGTTCGTGGAACTAATTTCCAGGTTTGATTTTGATCAAGAGCTTCAAGCTCTTCTTCCATTGCTGCCTTCCAACCTGGATGTGCTAAAGCAGTTCTAATGTTGTGAGGTTCACGAGGAATACTAGCTTTCTTTATATTGCAATTCAAAGCATATTTAGGATTTGGTTTGATAATTCCCTTTTGAGATCTAGTGGACATTGAATGTCTCGGCAGAGTCTGTGGAACTTGCTGATTTGCATGATTTTGAGGGTGTTGTAATTGCAGAGTAATTTGCTCAGTATCAAGGCTGCTGTGAGACATGTTAGCAGGTTGTTCAGCAGGGCTATCAGAGGCATTGGGGATTTGAGCAGGATTTAAAATGCTGCTTTGTGGAGATGTGTTTGTTTGCTGAATTTGCAGTGGTGGAGGAGAGGCCTCATCAGCAGTGGAGACAGGAGTTAAAACCTGCATGTCAGGGCTGGGGAGAGGACACGGTGGAGATGGTAATTGAGTATCAGTATGTGTTGTGTGTGTAGGAGTAGCCTGAGGTAGCCATGAATCAAATATGCTTATAACATGAGATGTAGGTGAAGCAATTTTTGAGTGCTGCTTGTTCTTGTAAGGAAAATCATGTTCATCAAAAACTACATGGCGAGATATGAAATTTTTTTTAGTGCTGGGATGAAAACATTTGTAACCTTTATAAGTATCACTATATCCTACAAATACACAAGGAACTGTTTTTGGGTCAAACTTGTTTTTCTTTGTATCCCAAGTGTAGGGAAAGCACTTTGAACCAAAGACCCGAAGGGAATCATAAACTGGATGAGTACCATGAAGAGTGAAATATGGTGTTTCATGATTAAGAGCAGATGAAGGTAAACGATTCATTAAATAAACAGCTGTATAAAAAGCTTCAACCCATAAAAATAGAGGTATGCCACTATGGAATAACATTGTCATTCCAAGCTCACGTATCACTCTATGTCTCCTTTCAACCATACCTGTTTGCTGAGGTGTATGAGGGCAAGAAACCTGGTGTAAAATACCATTAGAGAGGAAGTGAGATGTTAACCTTTTGTTCATGAATTCTCCTCCCCCGTCAGAATGAAAGATCTTGATCTTTGCATTGAATTGTCTGCTAACATATTGTTCAAAAGCTAAATAAGCATTGATAAAATCAGACTTACTTTGGAGAGGAATTATCCAGGTGTATTTAGAAAAATCATCAACAATGCATGCATAATAACGATATTTTGCAATGGATAAAACCGGGGCAGGTCCCCACAAGTCACAATGAATTTTATCAAAACTACTAGAACTTGAATGTTTTGAATGTAAAAAAGGTAGTCTGCTGAGCTTTCCTAACTGGCAGCTATCACAAACATGTTCAAATTTGATATTTCCAATCACATCAATCATGCCTTTGTTTTTCAGAATTTGCAGAGCAGACAGTTGAGGATGTCCTAAGCGTTGATGCCAAATATGTGAAGATCCAGTTCTGAACCTATGAGAGAAATAAAGCTCTGGTGTGTTGGAGATAACGTATAGATCACCCTTGCGTCTCCCTGTGATCACTATCTGACCTGTTTGACGTTCCTTTACAAAGAGATCAGCATCAGTAAATTCACATTTAACGGGATGTTGATCTGTTAATTGGCTTACAGATAAGAGATTTTTCTTTAGCTTTGGAACAAGTAAAACATCATTAAGTGGCAAGGTTTTGTTTCTTTGCTTTATGTATGAATCTCCAACACCAATTATTGGTAGTGAGGATCCATCACCAATAAGCACTGTGTCTGTTCCAGAATAATTTTGGATATTAGTTAGCATACCTTGCTTACCTGTCATGTGATTCGAAGCTCCTGTGTCTGAGGTCCATTCGGTGTCAGCAACTGAATTGTCCAAGGTAAGAGCAGCAAGTGCTTGAGGAATTGTGTTTTGCTGTGGTGGTCTTTTGGGAATCCACCAACATATTTTTGCAATATGTCCATTGGCACCACAGTATTGACATTTGTCATCTCTGTATAGTTCTCTTTCAGCAGGTGTCATACGTCTTTCTCCAGGAGGAGGGGGGCGTCTGTGCTGGGAGGTGGAGCCAGATTTGGATGAAAATCCAAAATTCTGGTTTTGTTGCTGTTGTTGTGCTTGAAATCCTCTTCCTGTGGAGTTGAAATTCTGTTTGTAGATTCCTGTTTTGGTGTATTTTTGTTGTTGACCATAGAAGGCCATGTGAGGTGTTTGAATCTGGTTTGAGAACCAATTTCGCCTTTGATCAAGGCTCTGTAACTGAGAGATAAGCTCAGAATATGAAGGTCTTGGTGGCTTAAGCATGGTGGTAGTGAAGGTTTCATATTGAGGACCAAGACTGGTGAGGAGGCAGAATACCTTCTCTTTGTCTGGGACTGATTTCCCAATTGCAGCTAGGCTATCACATAAGCTTTTGAATGTTTGAATGTGTTCTCCAATAGATTTACTATCATCTTTGCGCAGATATGTCAATTGTTGTCTGAGAGTGAATTCTCGTTCCTGAGAATCTTCAGCATAAGCACATTTTAGTGCATCCCAGACAGCATATGCAGTTTCCAGACCAACAACAAGGCCGAGAGCCTCTTCAGACAGAGTTCCAATTATCCATCCTCGAAGAAGTCGATCTAGTTTTTTCCATGTAGTGTATGCTGGATTGACACTAGGTGTGGTAGTAGCTGTGTTTGAAGAATCTGGTATGATATGTGTGGATGGGGCAGGATCTTCATTAGTGAGATGACCTATCAGCTCTTGGCTTTCTGCAAGAGCCAGGGCTTGTTCACGCCAAAGTGGATAATTTGTGGGACTAAGTTTGAGAGTGATGAAATTTCCCACATTAAGTGAAAGAGAGATCATGGTTGACTGGATTTGTAAAGAATTGGATCTGGAATGTGTCTATGAAAGGCTCTGATACCAAGAAGAAAATGAAAGAATTTGCAGAATTTAAAACATCATAGACACTGAAGAAGAATGAACTGTTACTGTATTCAATCAGTCTTGATTTTTCAATATTAACATTAAGAGATACACCACCTATTTAAATACAATCTAAGTTAACGTTACAAAAGATGAAATAAGGAAATACAAAAGATGGACATGAAATTTGTTTCCTTAATTCAAAGAGCTTCCATACTGGGCTGCTCTTGTTACCGTTGCACAGATCATGGGATTTCTGAATTATTGATTCTGATTGTTCTCTTGGATCCCATGATCTGTGCTGATAATTGATTCTTCATCTCTGCATGGAGGTTTGCATGGGTGTTGCTTGTTCATATCTTCAATAGTAACTTGGATAGAAGTTCTCGGTAGGAGGGCGGAGCAGGAGTGATTGAATGCTCGCGGCGTCCTTGCATCGAGTCGCTTTCAAATATAGAAATGGCTTCCTTATCTAAGATAAAATTAACCAAAACGTTGGGCTAAACACTCTTAAGTCGCCTTGGTTCACATATATTCATAAAATCCTGCGGTCAGTGTGTTTTTCAATTACCTATTTTTCTCCATAGGGTTTTATTTTGACTGATTTAATTTTAATTAAACATTAATTTTTATTTATTTATTTCGGCAAGGGTGAAATTGAAAGGAGAGGAAAAAAAATAAAGGCATCAAACATA
The DNA here is from genome assembly GCA_032356905.1 of Salix exigua. Classification (NCBI taxonomy): domain Eukaryota; kingdom Viridiplantae; phylum Streptophyta; class Magnoliopsida; order Malpighiales; family Salicaceae; genus Salix; species Salix exigua. The sequence goes on from CM063601.1 coordinate 7,775,588, forward strand.
GGTGATGTGCTGATTTTTTTAAATACATTTAGGTCCTCAAATTTTAAAAATAATACAAATCAAACAATTTAAGTCCCTTTAGATTTCGAAAAATAAATATAGTTTTGGTATAAACAATCATATATAGTATTTTTTTAGTTTTTGGTCAAAGAAAGAAGTTGCTGGATTTTAGTGAAGAAAGAAGGTCACAATCGTTCAAGTCCTTCCCAATTACCAAAATAAATTTCTCTTGTTTCCACAAATATCATAAAATGAGAGGGGCTTGATGGTAATTATATAGAACTTCAATATTGCTTAAAAATATATCTAATACGAGAAAGTTAAATCTAATCTAGTTTGATTTTATATTTTTGGACTATTTTTTAGGTTTTTCGAATTGATTGATTGATTTATGGGTGTTTGTGATAATTTTTAGGTTGACATAATTTAAAAATTGAGTTGCTCGCATGCAACATGTCGCTTGCATTTTTTTTTTCCAAGAAACACACACACATATGTTATTAGATTCAAAATGGCTTGAACAATGAATTTTTTTTTCATTGTTTGAATTTGATGATCTTTCTCTCTTTTTACTTTAACTAGAAACTGAAAAATATATTAAATAAATCTCAGTATCAAAATTTATTTCTTTAAAATCTAAAGGGATCTAGATTGTTCAATTTGTGTTATTTTTAAAGTTGAAGGACCTAAGTGTATTTTGTTTAAATGTAACATGTCATCCATGTTTAGTGCCCTTTTCAAATTTGTCCCTCTCCTTGCAATTATCATTGCCTAAAATATCAAAAGTGATTGGTATTTAATTAGAATTAAATTATCCAAAATAAAATTTTGATAATCAAAATGAATTATTAAAAAATAAACAACATGTTCAGTCTTTTTGAGTATAATCACTGTCAGCTGTTGGGCATTTAGCCTGAGAATTTGAGCTGTTTAGTTAACGATAAGCGGTATAGAGCAACAGTAGAAAGACCTTTCTTTGTTATTGTTGGTAAGTCAATGTAGGCCTGCCTTTGTAAATGGGCAATATTTTGACTGTGAATGCCACCACCATCCCCAGGCTCAAGTTGTGAAGCCCAACACTGAATCTGGATATATGTGTGTCCGTTGCTAGCGGGCTTTATATTAAATACCAGAGACCAAGCTAGGTCTGGGGATGAGGTTCGTTCATTTGAACTCCTGTAAAGCGTTTTGATTTTTCTCCGAGCGAGCCTCGCAGGCATGGATTCTTCCCAGTTTGAGAGTTACAGGGCAAATAAAGAATGAATGTACAGCAGGGTAATAGTGCTGGCTGCTGGAATAGCCAAAGAAACCTTTCAATCTGGCATTGTATGCTGCCTGAATTGATGGATCTCTGTAGGGTACGTACGTAGGAAAGGATCGCCATGGTTGGAAAACTCGAGTGTCTGATCACTCAAAAGTTTCTGTTCCTGACAGGCTGACACGATCGCCCGTTTAAAGGTTTATCTCAACAGCTTACTTGCAAATTAAAGCTTCATTATTCAGGCTAAGAGGAAAAACCCTTACCCCAGCGAGAGAACTGAATTATTTGCCCCTAAAAGAGTTATACCCCACTGAAAAGCTTGAGGGCTAAAACAAAAGAACGTGATTTGAAAAATCTTCTCCTCATTGCAATTCCTTGGTGCCAGTTATTAGTGTAATAAATAAAGGGAATAGTGCCCACAATTTGACAACCCATTATCTGAAAAAGGGTATCCCATGAGCCTCGTCTCCTCATTGGAAGATTCAGACAACAGAGTTAGAGCCTATAGGTCAAGTTAGTTAATCAATAAGGCTTTTTTTCTTACATTCAACGTACAAGAGAACTCTCTTGGTTTTCCCATTTTGCTGGAAAACTGAGTTCAAGTTATTGATCGAAGCAAGAAAGCTGAGCCATTAAATGTGATCAAAAGCTGGTCAAGAGACACCAATGACATACGGGGCTAAGCTCGAAAAGAACATCCCATGAAGCAGATTATGCAGTAGAATGGGCAGAACAGAAGCCTTAATTTCACCTTGAGATTCTCTGTGGGCTGGTGGCCAGTCTTTGATATTGCAACAGGTACCGTTATACTCTCACTCGGTATTAGGAGGGCAGTACTGCCCTTCCATTACTCATCATAGTTTTGTCGGTTCGAAAGTATAGAGCCCTAAATAAAAGAAACAAAGAACAAGGAGTGCAATGGTTTCATGATTTATTGGGAATGCTGGTTGGCCCACCCATGATTATAAAACCAAAAAAAAAAAGAGAAAAAGGAAAAGGAGCAATCTATGATGCTCCTCCTATGCTCTTCTTTTCTTAATACCTTACACTTATATTGTATTTGATTAATGCTAACCCCAAAAGTATAAACAGGAAGCACTCGGTTGCCGACGCACCAACTAAAGATTACCTCTGGCTGGCACGTCCATTCTCTTAACAAACTGTCATTTCTTGGGTGTAAAGGCTTGTTTTATACATTTATATCCTTAATCTTATTACATGAGATTGTATCAGTAGTTTGTAACTGTGTTTTGCTGTTAGATTTCGCCGGTGTTTGCTTTCCAGATGGACCAGCTGCGATATATATTTTCTTCTTTTGACATTCTGGCCAACAAAGAATAATAATTGTAATGATTGCTAGGTGCCTTCAACATTGCCATGGCATGGCTACCGTTTGTTCTTTTTACTATGCTCATCCCCCCTACAGAAACCCTAAAGTTAGGCTTTGAAGGGCATCGTTTCTGTTTATTGCAAACAAGTGGGGATTATTCAGCCTTCCAGACCAGTTTTCTGTTTCCCTTGTGGAGGCTGGAGCCCCCATGAATGGAAGAGGGAAAAAATAATAATCAAAATCCAGCTACTTACATTTGTTACGAGGATGCTAAAGTATTCTTAATAAATTTGCCAAGCTAAAATGAAAAAAGAATAGAAAAAATGTGGCACCAAATGGTAGGCAATTGAGGTTGGTGGTTCTTCTTTCTTAGTATATATCTTGCCTGTATAGTGCTTAAATTGGGTAAACCCTTGTGCCTTTAATTATTAGTTACACAACATTCTGCACCCATATAATCAATCATACATTCGATTCGATAAGAGTTATGGATTAAAGGGTTTGCTCTATTTATAATCTTAGGTTTGAGATTTGTGATTGCTAATATGATGGTCATTGGAGGCTTATATGGTTATTAAATTCAGAGCCCGTGGGATTAGTCGAGATGCGGGTAAGCTGTCTCGGACATCCATATTAATAAAAAAAATCATATATTTAGCCAAATCCTTATGAAGCTAACAAAAATAAAATGGATAAGATGATGCATGTGCTCTCATTATATGATGTGGCTCACCACCATCAGGGCATGAATCTGCACATTCCTGCACCAGAAACTGATGTGCACCTTCATTGTAATCCATTAATATAATCATTTTAAGATGCCAGAGGTCAAATTTGTGGGTTCACCAAACATGTGAAACTGATAATTAAGGGAAATGAAGGAAAGATGATTACTTCTCTGATACTTAAGCTATTGAAAATCTTATTGCAAGTCCTCAAGTTTAGCTACAACATTTGCTATAATAGTTCAACAAATAACTACCTTTTGTGTACAATGCAGGCAGGAGTGTGATTATGTATTTAATTAAGTCAAGTGACATTTAATAATATTCTTTATATATATTAAAAATAAAATGGAGGGGGTTTGGCACTTGCACGATTATGCGTAGGCCAGAAGGGCGTTTGGGATCGACCTAGATAGCATGGAGTATGGACCGTCTCTATATCAATCTTTCCATAGAGATCACGGTGGCTTCAAGCTGATTTTTTACTATAATATGTGTTAGCACGAGAGAAAACTATAAGAACTTGGTTTGATTTGGTAAGGTATTTGGGATTTTTTTTGTTTTGATGTTGTTATGTTTGTCGGGCCGGGGGTTGAACAAGAGTTTGGTAACAATTGTTTTTTAATATATTTTTATTTAAAATAGATTAAAATAATTATTTTTTATTTTTAAGATTTGTTCTTAAAATCAACATATCAAAACAACCCAAAAACAAAAAAAGAGAGATTGAAATTCAATACTAATGTTCCATTTTTTTGCCAATATGTAACGAGGAGGCTACCGTAGAGATTTGCTCTTTTCTATACAAGCCATTTTAGCGCCTGGACATGGGAGTAGCTTCTTTCCCTTACCAAGAATGCATGAAGTTTCCAGATCCATCCATCCATCCATATGCTATCTGCCAATTGCCTGTTTGTCATCCATTTTAAAATATTAATTTGCCCTTGTACTCGTCAAATTATGTGTATCTTGATTAATTTTATGGATCTGAAATTTATGATTAATTAAAATCTCTAATAATTCTGACTGACATGTAATTCAAACCAGTAATCTTTGAAGAGCAAACTCAGAGTACGACTAATAAACCAATCCGCTAGAGATTATAGCTTATATTATGCACACAAACATTACAATAAACTTGTTGGCCCTAGAGGATGATATTTTGAAAATAGTTGCAATGGGTCCTCCTAGATATAGTCAGTCTACTAATGAATCAAGCAAGAACGCATGAGTGCTTTTCTTTAATAAATTTTTAATTAGGGCATTTTTATTTCTCAATTATTCTATCTAGTTTTTTTTTTACTATAAATTACTATTCCTGATAATAATAATAATAATTCTTTAAATTGGAAAGCATTCTGCTTTTCTTCTCCTAATTCAAATAACAAGAGGTGAAGGGCACGTATTTATTTATTTATAATGATTGTTTGCCCCTTACGGTAAAAGTCACGGGCTTAGGTTGCAGTTGGTGGAATATATATTTAGATACTCCAATAGAGATGTGCCACCTATAGGAAGGCACTGTGCTTCTATCACGTGGCTGTTTTTCATTTGCCAGTTAAAGTAATTTTCTAATTGGCTGTTACACGATCATAACTTTGCTGTTGAGAATAGAATTCTTTTTATAATCAAATACTGGCCGATCGCCCTTGAAGTGGGACCTAGTAAAGCCGCGCCCCGTGGGCCTCAACCACAAATCCAAAGCTGACTGGTTCGGTACCGAACCATCCATTTGAATTTTTTGAACGTTGGAGGCACCCGGTTTCAAGTAGGTCACTTGGCAAGGCAGGATGCGTGATGCCATGCGGCGGGTATTTTTTTAAATTTAATTTTATCATAATTAAAATAATTATTTAAATTATGGAGGTATATTTTATTTAATAGCATATTCATTGGGGAAAAAAAATTTAAATCAATTAACAAATACCTGTAAGAAGTTCAATAATTTGAATCAAAGAGAAAACTTTTTGTCACAATTTTTCAATCAAATGTATATATTCAATCAAAACCCCTTTTTTATCCATGTATTTTTTTATTTTGATAAACATAACTTTTTGTCACAATTTTTTAAAATAAATACTTATTATGATCTAAAAAATTTTCAATAAAAAATCATGACTCTATAATTGTAGAAAAAAGATCAATTAATCTAATAAACTTATGTAAAAAGTTTACAATACAATTATATTTTGTTTTTATTTAATATTCTTAAAATTCACACTTATGGGAAATTTTCTTAAAAACATTATATAACTGTAAACTTATATACTAAATTCAAATATAATAATTCACAAAGTATTTTTTTATATTACCATAAAAACTATAATTTTGTTTGAAAACCATGTTAGAATTGAATAATTTCTTAAATACTATCTCAATATTTTAATTTACAGTGAATTTTAATATAAATTAAAAACGTAAAAGAAAAAAACTAAAGGTCCATGTAAGAGGAGGCTAGACACTATGTCTTAGGAGTTATGGGATTTTAATATGAATTTTATACTTTGCATTTTTTAGATTTTTTTGGTTTCTGGAAAGTTATGGTTCTAATTTTGAAATATAAAAATATAATTGATTAATTTATTTTTAACTTAAAACATTCTAAAATTACTTTAAAAAAACAGTCGAAATCCCTTCATCTCAAAAAAAAAAAAATCTATTTTTATGCCGCGGACACTGCAGTTAAGCCTCCACAACTCATTATTACATTAATCCAATTTGTATCATGTGGGTCTAATTTTCGTCTAGTATAAAAACCCTTCTGTTAACTAATATGTTTCCGCTATTTTATAAGAGTGTATATAAAAATGTGGTAGTAATTAATTTTTACTTCAAATATATACTAAAATAATAGTATTTTTTAATATCAGTATATTAAAAATGAAAAATGAAATTAGAATTAAAAAAATAATGCTCGTTGAAAACGCCTTGCATAACCTCGAAAAAGATGTTCATGTCTCTCGCTGTTGATGTTGCCCTTGCAGCTTCGTCGTTGCATCATTACGGTTTTGATGGCAAAAACTCGAATAAAAGAGATAATAAAATTAAATATGATATGTGTGGTCTTTTATATATATATATATAACTTTGTTTGCTACATTTAACACCTTTCTTTATTTTTTTCTTAATGGATTGTACATGCTCTTTATTTGATGGGAACGGAGAAATAAAATGCATGGACCTCTAATTAAGATTTTTTTTTAAAAAAAATTTATATGATGTTCGTTGAAAATTTACATTATATGGTCATCAATTTCAGGACCTGTAAAAATAATCAAGATAAACTCAAGTAGACCTGAATATTATTTTTTAATAACATAAAAAGAAAAAAAAGATAAAGGGGATATGGAAATAAACTCTCTATGGTTTTGTTACTTAGATCTGAAGGGCATGACATGTCATGGAGTCATTAGGTTAACTGGATCATGATGAAACTCCAAAGAGGCACTGGTTGGTGACCGTTTGCAACTACCATTCCGGTATCTGAAAATTACCCCTGGCCTAACAGCTGGGGGCCGTTTTCATGTAACAATTGGCTGTATTAGACACAGAATATGCTTGCTTTTCAACTTTATACTTGCTTAAAGTTTGTGTTGGTGCGTGACAAAACTTCCCCGGCTTTTCTTGGCTTTGTTTTGTTTTGTTTTGTGTGGGGGGATAGTTTTTTTCAAAAGTATTTTTCATTTTAAATAATTACAAAGTTTCTTTTTTATTATTTTAGTATTATTTTAATATATATATATGAATATAGAAAATAAAAGGAATTATTTTGGTGTATTATCAATCAAAATAATATTTTTACAGAGCATTTAAAAGCAGAAGTTACCGTACTCCTAAACATAATATTTTATATTATAATAACAATTATTTTTAAATTATTTTTATGATAATAACACATCAAAATAAATCAAAAAAATCAAAAAATAATTTTCCTTTATTTTTTAAGCATAATATTTATGAAAAAAAATCAATTTTTTTGAAAAAAAAAGTTGTGTCAAATTAACAAATATAGAAATGTTTATGGTCTAGATGTACAGCAATAGCTTTCTTTTTTTGTTTTTTTTTTTGTTTTCTAGCATTGAAGTGTAAGTTTATAAGTGTAGTTGATGTTGTTTTTTAAAGTGTTTTTTGTTTATATTAAAGATAAATTATTTTTAACACCTACACAAAAAAATAATTTAAAAACATAAAAAATAAAAATATTTTTTTTCAAAAATATTTTTAAAAAACAAAAAAATAAAAAGTGTAATATGAGTTCAAGATCAAAGTAACCATTGATTTATTTGTCAAGTCTCGACTAAACAAAAAAAATATTTTTTTTTTCAAAAATATTTTTAAAATACAGTGATAATAAAAAATGTAATATGAGTTCAAGCTCAAAGTAACCATTGATTTATTTGTCAAGTCTCGCCTAAACAAAAAAAAATATTTTTTTTTCAAAAATATTTTTAAAAAATAGGGATAATAAAAAGTGTAATATGAGTTCAAGTTCAAAGTAACCATTGATTTATTTGTCAAGTCTCGCCTATTTTCCAAGCCAGAGAGTTATTGACGAGGCCAATTTCCCTAGATTCAGGGGCACGAGTTGGTGGACGGAGCTTCTGCAGGCTGCAAGGGAATATATTGATTTCAGTAAGCTTATCACAAAGCTATGTTCCTGTCATCTAGAGGCTTATGGTACCTATATTTTGTCAAACATGTGGGGTGCGTTTGTTCTCGCACCATAGAAATGGTAACTTTCCTGTTTAAGATTATTGTCTTTTTGAAAAATAGTTTTCTTTATTTATTGTTTTTTTTTAGCATTTGACAAATGTTTCATAAGTGCTATTTGTAAATTATTACAACTCAATGCTTAATGTTAATCCGGGGAAATGATAGCCCCCCACTAAATGAAGAAAGTAGTTATATTCAATTTCACAAGTACAAAAGAAAAAAGAAAAGAAAATGGCAGTTCAAATTGAACATGGCACAAGTATGTAGTGAGATGGACCGACACCCCGCCCGTCACTTTCATAGTTTTGAATTTTTGAATTTTTGAACGTTTTTCTTCTTTGTTTTTTAAAAAATTTGAACGCGGATTTCTATTTTATTATCTAGATTGAACAATGATTGGCCACCAAAACAAACCATTATTCAATAAATATTCATCTATCTTTAAGATCTTATAATTTAATTGCACTTGTAATTGTAAGGATAAGGGATGTCAATTTTAATGCATAAAGGTTCAATTATGGAGGCCAAACAAAGCCGAGCCAATATGAATTTTATTTTATTTTATTCAAATCAAATGATTTAGTATTTAAGACGTAGAGCATCCTAATTCTAAACCTTTCTATCATATATATAATAAAATTTAAAACAGCCTTGTAATTATTTATGTAAATATAACCAAACAAATAAGAGGATTTTCTTTGTTTAAAATTAATTTATTTTTATGTTCTTAAATCATTGGTGAACACGTATCAAAAGTATTTTTTTTAAATTAAAAATATATTATTTTAATATATTAATTCCCAAAGGTTAGAGCTGGATCTCCTTCCCCTAAGAGGATGGAGTAACAAAATAACTCCCTGGCCTATTCAAAAGAGAGAGCTAGTTCTCACGCCACTCGAATTGACTGGGTCTATAGAGCCCAAGCTAACAAGAGCGTGAAAAACACACTCCAATCCTTGATCAGGAAGTTGACAAGCTTGATCATGCACGCGCTGGTAAAATCACCTGAAGCACGTTGGCAGTGAGATCGTGTTTAGAAGCCAAGAGGTTCGGAGACAGGTACGGGAGAAGTAGCTTACGAGGAGTGAAGCAAGCAGGGGAGAAAGAGAGAGAGAGAGAGAGAGAGGGTCTGCTACAGATACCATCCATCTATAAAGCAAAGTCATAAAAATAAAGAGTAGCTTTCTTTGTTTGGAGAGGAAGGAAGAAAATAAATTAAAAAAAAAAACTGAAAAGAAGAAAAAAAAAGCTCATGGAGAATGTGATATCTCTCTCTGGAGGTTTTAGCATCAAAGCAACCTCATAAATAAAAAATATATCAAACGTCCTCCTCCTCCTCCTCCAGTCTTTTTTATATCTCCCTTCTCCGATCTCTCTGTTTTTTTCAATCTGTTTCAGTTCCAACAGACTAAAATACGGACCAATTTAGTAGTGAGAACGAGGGAAATATAGAGCAGCATACGTGACATTAATTTGCGACAAAATGGCTGGTGAAGGAGGAACATTGTCTTTTTCGGTGGCGTCGGTAGTGGAAGATGTACTGCAGCAACATGGAAATAGACTCGGAGATCTCGATTTGGAGTCCAGGAAAGCTGAAGAAGCCGGTAGTTTTATTTTTATTTTCCTTTTTCTTTCCATTGCAATGGAACAATTCATTTTCTCGGAATTGTCTATGGGAAGTGTTAATTTTGTTGAGATTTCTTGTTGATAGCATCAAGAAGGTATGAAGCTGCGGGGTGGCTGAGAAAGATGGTAGGAGTGGTGGCAGCTAAAGATTTGCCAGCAGAGCCATCTGAAGAAGAGTTTAGGCTTGGTTTGAGAAGTGGAATCATTCTTTGCAATGCCCTCAATAAGATACAACCTGGAGGTGTGCCTAAGGTAATGCCGATTTTCCTTCTCCCTGTTTTTCAGTCCACATAATAATTGTTGGGTACCAGTGATTAATTAAATTTTAATTATTTTAGGTCGTGGAGAGTCCATGCGATGCTGCTCTTATACCTGATGGAGCAGCATTATCTGCGTTTCAGTACTTTGAAAATGTAAGAAATTTCCTTGTAGCTGTACAAGAGATGGGGATTCCTAATTTTGAGGCATCTGATCTGGAACAAGTATGTATGCTTTTACTATATGAAAATGATGATTTGCTTGGAAGTAGATACGGAGAGCTTGATTTATCTAACTCTGATTCATTATATTGTATTTTCCAGGGAGGAAAATCGGCAAGGGTTGTGAATACTGTTTTGGCACTTAAATCATACAGTGAGTGGAAACAAACTGGTGGAAATGGAATTTGGAAATTTGGTGGAAATGCAAAACCGACAGTGTCAGCCAAGTCTTTTGTAAGAAAAAATTCGGAACCATTCACGAACTCGTTATCCAGGAACTTGTCAATAAATGGAAAATCTTTCAACTCTCTGTCGAGTGATCTTGAGTACTCTAATAAAATGGTTGGTAAGCTTAACTGATTTTAAATTCAAGCACTCACATGCTCAATCAGCTTCGGGTTGGTGGCTTATTTTCTTATCGTTTTTTCCCCTGATTTCTAGTCTGGCTCTGGTTCCTTGAGCATGCTTGTTCGTGCTGTTTTGTTGGATAAGAATCCAGAAGAAGTCCCAATGGTAAGAATCTTTGCACTTAATGCTGCTGCATTATATTAGCATTTCGAGGAACACACCCTGCGTCTTGAGAATCTACCTCGGTATAGAATACTTGCTGATGTGTTGATTGTTGATCGCATTTCCTCAATTTTAAAAAATTAAAACCCAAATTTCTTAACCTCAAACACTAATAACCCATAGAGTTTGAAAGTACCACTGATGCTCTCGATTCTAACATTGGTTTTACATGTTTTCGACTTGCAATAGCTGGTGGAATCAGTGCTCAGTAAGGTTGTGGAGGAATTTGAGAATCGCATAGCAAGCCGACATGATATGGTATGCCAGCTGATCATTCAAAACTAATGAGACTGCAGAAGATAATTAATTGTCTGATCATTTATTTATCCAAATCTATTGTTTTGTATGGTATAGGTAAAGGAAGCTCCTAAAGAAATAGCCATCTCTCAGGGAAACAAGTTTTTGCTGAAATCTGCTAGTGATAATAAAAGGGTAATCTCCTAATCTTCATCTACTGAATCAGCGAAAGGCCTCCTAAGTTCGAGAGTGTTATCAAGACAATGAGAAAGAACTACCAGCGTGAGGCCTATGATGCTTTTAATTGTAGGATAAACACTAAGAGGTTCATGTCTGTTGTTGAAATCATGTAGACTGAAGACAAAAATGTCAGAGTGATAAAGAAAGAGGAATGCTTTCATAAAAACCAAATTGCAGAGGAGGAATTAAAAGATAAAACCCAGAAACAGCTAGTGATCTTCGATCAACAACAAAGAGATATTCAGGTACGACTGCTTCTTGCAATTCTTTTCCACCATTTTTTTTTTCGGATTAATAAACTAGAGTGCTCCTCCTAATTATTCCTTGCTGCAGGAATTAAAAAATACACTTCGTACAACAAAAGCTGGCATGCAGTTTATGCAAATGAAATTTCATGAGGAGTTTAACAATCTTGGTAGGTACCCAGGGAAGAATTTGATTTTTCTTTTGGTTATTTAGAAATGATCATTTTTTGGTGGACGAGCATGACTATTGTAGGAGTTCTTGTCTTTCAATGTAGGGATGCACATCCATAGCCTAGCTCATGCTGCTTCTGGCTACCATAAAGTTCTCGAGGAAAATCGTAAGCTATACAATCAAGTGCAGGATCTCAAGGGTCAGTTACTCTTCCCACAAGAGACTAGGAATCATGTTTTTCTTTACAACGTTTCCAGGTCCTAATATTTGTTTTGACCAGGGAGTATTCGGGTTTATTGTCGAGTGAGACCATTTTTGTCTGGACAATCAAATAATTTGAGCACTGTGGATAACATAGAGGACGGGAATATTACTATCAGCACCGCGTCAAGACATGGAAAAGGATGCAAGTCCTTTAGCTTCAATAAAGTCTTCGAACCATGTGCTACCCAAGGTCGGCTAGCTCTTAATTTAGATTTTATTCTGATAAATGCAAATCAACACTCCTTTTTACACTTTTACTTGCACTGCATTGCAGCGGAGGTCTTCTCTGATATGCAGCCATTAATCCGGTCCGTTCTTGATGGCTACAATGTTTGCATATTTGCATATGGTCAAACAGGATCAGGAAAAACATACACCATGGTAAAAAGAGATCTTGTGCATGTCTTAGAATGTGAAAAAATTGTTTTCGTTGATTTTTATTTGTAAAATATGCAAAATCTCTTAACCTCATAACTCATGTTCGCAGACAGGGCCCAGAGATCTCAGTGAGAAAAACAAAGGTGTAAATTATAGGGCATTGGGTGATTTGTTTCTTCTAGCAGAGCAAAGGAAGGACATCTTCTGCTACAACGTTGCTGTACAAATGATAGAGATTTACAATGAGCAAGTCAGGGATCTCCTTGTTACTGATGGAAGTAACAAAAGATATCCTTTACAAAGTGTTGTTTCCTGGTTAAGCACTAGTTATGAACTGGATTGCATCAGCAGCTACTGCTATCAACAAAACTACCTAAATTAAAAATTAAAGACATGAGAATTCATTCAGACATTGATATTCTATACAGTTAAGAGTAGAATTGTGTATCCTTAATTTTTTGACACATTAGAAATTCGTAACAGCTCTCAAACAGGCCTGAACGTACCGGATGCAAATATCATTCCTGTATCATCAACAGATGATGTTATTGATCTGATGAACCTTGGACAAAGGAATCGTGTAGTTGGCGCAACAGCCCTTAATGATCGTAGCAGTCGCTCCCATAGGTGACTTCTTGTTCTTTTATATATTTCTGTTTGCAGTGACTTCTGGTGTGGGTGACTTATGTTTTATATTTTTGTGAATTGTAGTTGCTTGACTGTCCATGTACAAGGAAGAGACTTGGCATCCGGAGCTACTCTCCGTGGCTGCATGCATCTGGTTGATTTGGCAGGGAGTGAAAGAGTAAACAAATCTGAAGTGACAGGAGACAGACTGAAAGAAGCACAACACATTAACAAATCCCTATCAGCTTTGGGTGATGTCATCGCTTCCCTTGCTCAAAAGAATCCACATGTACCTTATAGAAATAGCAAACTTACACAACTGCTCCAAGACTCGCTTGGTACGGTCAGAGTAAACAAATTTCAATCTAGTTTTTTTTCTGTTTCTTTCTCTCCATGGAAATGATTTTGGATTCTTCTTTCAGGAGGGCAAGCCAAGACACTGATGTTTGTTCACATAAGCCCCGAGCCTGATGCTTTAGGAGAAACAATCAGTACCTTGAAGTTTGCTGAGAGGGTAGCCACTGTGGAACTTGGTGCAGCTCAGGTGAACAAGGGGAGTGCAGATGTTAAAGAGCTCAAAGAACAAGTATTGCTTTCTCTATCGCCTTTCTGATTTTTCCATAACATTTATCTTAACCACTCAACACAATTAAAACTTTTCATCCCCACAGATTGCTAGTCAAAAGACAGCATTAGCAAGAAAAGAGAGTGAAATGGAACACAGAAGAAAAGAAAGTGAATCATCACCATTCAAATCTAACCATCGGCTTAGAGATGCAGGTGATAGCAATCTCTTTCGGCAGCCAATGGGCGATGTGGGAAACATAGAGGTGAGCCTCACTTTCTGATCATGGTCGGCTGAAATAGTTCTTTGATCAAGCCGATTAAAATTGTAGTTGATAAGTGCTGAAATCATGGACAACAGCTACATGTTTCACTTTGTTTTGTTTGGCATAAAATCTATGACAGTATCAAATATTTGAGTGTCTAGGATTTATGCAGTTTATGAATAGGATTAGGGGTTAAAATGTGTAGAAGATTGTTGACCATTGATAGTCAGGTTTCCTTTACTTTTCTAAAGGATCGATTCCTTTATTCCTCGTTATCTTTACACCCGTTCAGTTATTTTTGTTTCTATAAATTGTGATGTGCTGCTTCTTCAGGTTCACAAATCTACTATGAGGCAGAAAAGTCAAAGCTTTGATCTTGATGAGATATTAGCAAATTCACCTCCGTGGCCTCCAGTCACTAGCCCTATTCTAAATGAGGATGAGAAGGAAATGGCCTCGGGTGAGTGGGTGGATAAAGTCATGGTAAACAAACAAGATGCAGCAAACATTGCTGAAAAATCTCTAGGATGTTGGGAAGCCGAAAATGGCAACCTGTCGGATGCCTTTCACTACAAGTATCTTCCAGACTCTTCAAAAATTTTCCCAGAACAATCCTATAATATGTTAGGGAGTAACAACCAGTTCAATCTTGCCAATAATGATGACTTGGATGATATTGATGCTGCCACCAGTGATTCATCAGAACCTGATTTTCTATGGCAACTCAATCAGTCCAAGTTTACCAGTATGACAAATGGGATTGAGTCAAAAACTAGAAAAGCAATTTCAAAAGCATCAAAGATTCCAGGGTTCAGGTACTGTAGATGTGGTATATGCTTGCGTCTCAAATTCTATCTTTCAATTCATTTAGCAAATTTTCTCTAACGAGTTTCAACTTTTGCAGCAAGAGCTTGCATCCCTCGCAAGGCCCTTCACCATCACGAAAGTTAGCAAATGGAGTTGGGGTTCCCTTGCAACGGAACAGAAGGCAGGCAGGTCCACCTGACGGGAAACGCAAGATCGCAATTAGGAAGTAGGAAAGTTAGCCCCGCTGGGGGGTTTGCAGATTATATATATATTTCTTTGTTTTTTTTCCCTTCTGAGCGAAGAAGGAAAGTTTTACACTGTTCCTGTTTTTTTTTTTAGCCATTGTATTGTTTATAATATAGGTAATGCAGCAATAATTCCAGTTGCTTGTTGTCAACCTCCGGCGAGTTCACCAGATGTGCCCTGACTTGCTTGGATTTGACGAGAGAGATTTTTATTTTTTCAGATTCTATATTATACCACTTTTCTTTATGTGAAATATTGTAAACTCGAAATTGATTTCAATGACTAAAATTTTAATTCCAAGATCAAAGGTTTTAGCTCAGCTGGATTTGAGTTACTATTAAACTGTGATCCACTTGGGGACCAGGGAAATGAGAAGAAACGTTTGCATCTTATTAGACCTCTCGTTGTCATTTCCTTACATCTGTGGACTTAATTGATAATAACTGGTTTTGTTTAATTTAATGTTGCAAGGACTCACATCCACTATCAGGGTGTTGAGAGTGTGTTTGGAAAAAGTTTTTTTTAAGAAAAAAATTATTTTTCATTTTTATTTTAAATTAATAATTTTTAATATTATAGATTATTTTGATGTGTTGATGTCAAAAATAATTTTAAAAAAATATCATTTAAAAACATTTATGAATAAAAACACTTTCAATAACAACATCAACTACACTCCTGAATAGTCATTATATATATATATATGCTATCATTTTAATATGGAATGTTGGGTTTTCTTGGAGACGACGACGACGAAGTGAGCCTTTTTTAAAAATCGTGTTTTTTCTTCAAATATTCATTTAGTTTAGAAAAATATATCCTGTATTACAATATGGATGCTGAATTGACTATTGGAATTTGGAAACAGGGGTTCTGTGATTTCATGCAAGAGATGATTCTGATGATGGAAAACGTGAGGTCAAAGGTAATCTCAAATTTTTGTTTGGTGACAATTTATTAATGTCTTAGATGAATGATTATATATTTATGGTGAAGTTTTGGTGGTGCTGTCTTACTAGGAGGGTAGCACTTTGGAGGATCTTCAAGCTCTGCTAATGGGGATGACGACGGAGGATGAAAGGGTGAAATCTGGACTCAACTGGGACACTTTTCATAGTGCTAGAAAAAGGACACGATTGGCTGGTTTATGATGCTCCCCTGCTTCATTTGATTAATGGAGTATTACAAGCAGCAAATTTATGAACTGTGTGGCAACTATCCAGTTCTGTAATATTTCATTTTCCCACCACTCGCCGCCCTTTTAAAATTTAATTAAAAATGAAAAATAATTTTAAACACTCGAAATTTAGTATGTGGGACTTGTTGACAGCTAAGCTACCCATTGGTTTACATTCTACAAGCAGGAGATAGTTGAAGCTCTGTTATGACAGAGGAAAAAAAAAAGGAGTGAACTGTTGTTGCAGCAAGAAGAAGAAGCTTGTAACAATTGACAGGTGTAATCAACCTAGTCCTAGAAGAGAAGCTCGAATTAAACTTCTCTAGGTAGTTACAAGTTAGTTAGCATGTTGTTAATGCAGTTAAACACACACAAAAAGCATGTAAAGTGGTCGGCCTACAATGCAGTATAAATAGGCATTCTATCAAGCACTTTGTAAGCAATTGTTACAGAAAATTCAGTAAAGAATTGAATTGCCTTTTCTCTGCAAATTCTTCTCTTATCTCCCACAAGTTCTTCAATTAGCAACACCTGCAATAAGAACAACAAAATTCCAGAATCAAACACAAAAATCAACAGGACTGTGGGAGTGATTTTCATCTTGTCTTGGTAAATCACTCCTTGCGAATGCGCAATGAGTCTCCTCAAACAATCTAAACGAGTACACACCAAAATTGACTGTGTAACAACACTATGATGAAATTCCACTTCTTCTCATGGCAGATCGCGTTTTATATTTTG
The DNA here is from genome assembly GCA_032356905.1 of Salix exigua. Lineage (NCBI taxonomy): Eukaryota > Viridiplantae > Streptophyta > Magnoliopsida > Malpighiales > Salicaceae > Salix > Salix exigua. The sequence continues at coordinate 7,792,256 of CM063601.1, forward strand.
CAAAATTGGATTTTGAATGCAATCAGATTTTGCAAGAAATTTCTCTAGAATTTCATTTTTCAATGCTGCTGGTGCATAGTGATGCATGAGTGCGTTCCCATCTGGCATATCTAAATGCATGCAGTAAAATCTTATGGTTGTGGACCCTTGATCGTATGAGAAATCACCTGACATTTTCATGGCTGATATTAGGATGCTGATTATTCTGCTGTGCTGTATTACTGATTGGTGATGCTTCACTCAACTTTTGTGTTGTACTCTTAGTTAGGAAGACTAAATATGTGGCCTAATTTACTCCACGAGCGTGTTTGACCTTTTTCTGGTAGTCACTAAGATTGCTTGGGGATGAATCTGCTTTTGTTTGAAAAGAACTGTGTGAAGGGAGTTCAAGCCAATAGGGAAAGAATTTCAAGATTACTGCACGAGGTCAGTTCTCAACACCTACAGGACACTTGAACTTATTTTGCGTTTTATATTCTGAAAGCTTGTGGATCATGTTTCATTGCTTTTGGCAATTTGCATGGCCGTCAGTCGCTGATGCTTGTCACATCATTGAACCCTGTAAGTTTCTAAGCCATGTCCATTTTTATTTTCTCATGATTTTATGTGTTTGGAATATTAACTCATGGTTCTACCTGTATTCCAGAAAAGTGGGTATGACAATGATGCAGCAGTTGCCAAGCTAGCCCATAACGAGGGAAGTACTTTGAAGGTGATGATTTTTACTCATTTTAGTTGTTGAAGAATAATATAAATTATACTTTTGAGCTTCATGGTCTTACCTAACAACTTAAATTTTTAGATGAGATAGATTATTTGATAATTTCGCTATATATTTTGTGTTATTGCCTTGTGACGTGCATATATTGTATGGGTAATGATTTCTGCCTTGATAGATGCACGAAACTGATTATGATGAAATCAATCCTCTCCCTTTCCCCCCTCTTCGTTAGCTGGGAAGGGCGCATAATTTCTACGCATCCAACTCCTTGGAATGGAGAGTTCTTTTGAAGAGAATTATTTTATGGTATTGGATTTTTTTTCTGGGGTGTGTTTACTGTGTAATAATAGCATGTGATACTATTGATTCTCAATCCATTTGTCTTTTTTGGAGATGATCACATATCATATCTTACAGTAAATACCTCTGCAGGATGCTGTCAACGGACTGATGCAATATGATCAGAAGACTGAAAGAACAGCTGTTGTACATGTTGATGTGGCATCTCCTTCTCAACCAGGAAAACAATCTTAGCCACGCTACTCAAATGTGATGTATTGTCGCTATTTATATTTCCTTGTAGTAATAATAACATTTTTTTAGGGCATGCATTTCCCTTAGTAAAGAAAAAAAATGGCGTTCATATGGATATATATTGACCTTATGCATCTCTGTAATACAGGAGAGTCTGTCTGGCTACCTTTTTCGACTCTGTAATACTTTTTTTTCTTTCCAGTTTCTTCATAACATGGCCTTGAAAACCACAGTTCAATCAAATTCAATTTCAAACAACCTTGCAGGTCAAGCCCACTAAGTCCCAAACCGCTGGGAGGAGAAATTTTTCACCATTCGCACCATAAACGTTATAGCTTGCCTTGCTAAATTTATCCACCATCAAATTTCCTGGATATCCTGGATAAGCTCCGGCACCAAATATTCCAGGACATGCTGAGACAGCCTCCAGCGGTGCCAAGATATCACCCTGGAAGTACCCAGTCTTGAAAGGGTTGGTAGCAGCTCCTGCAAGAATAGTTGCAATATTGATAACCATGCCATCGGCCCCAACACCATTGGGTGCAACCAGGGCCTGGCCTGGAGGACCATAAGCGGGAACTGCATAAGGCCATGCACAGAAACCAGGACACTGCACCGCGTCCCCTACATGTGCATATACTATCACGCTCCCCTTAGGGGTCACCAAAACGCTATCATGGAAACCACAGGAATCCATGCAAAATTTCTCCACGTTCACATCCTTAGCAGTCAAAACCAAGTAAATGGCGTTAGAGTCTACTGGTAATTTGTTGCTAATTACTATGTTCTTGTTGACTAGGCTGCCTATTTGGGCGCGCTTGAGGTTCTTTCCTAGAGAATATGGATCGCCAACTTGTTTAACGAGTCTAACAATCCTGGAAACTGGGGCATGAGCCTCGTCTTTGTAAGAAGTACTGACAGTTCTCCACCACGTCGAGACACTGGGTTCTTGATGGGGAACGAGGCCCTTGGGACTGAAGGAAGCAAAGAAATCGGTAATTGTGGTTCTGTCCTTCAAAGAGAAAGCTCCGTACCATATCAGGTAGATATTGATGCCACTCGGTCGGGTTAAGAGAGGGCCTCCATGGTACGCGACTGTGGTGGATGAGGTGGCTACGAAAGACGGTTGGTTTCGGCTTTGGTTCAGCCCGTAGGACCATGTTGCTAGTGCCAGGGTGCTGACAATGATGAAGGGGAAGAAGAGAGACCTGACTAACATTTTGGCCATTCTGTGTTTTCAATTTCTGTGTGAACAAGTTTGTGTCTGGAAAAGAGTTTGATGATGGCTCTTTATAAAGACTAGAGACCTGTTAGCACTGTTCATAGAATTTGTATGGATCATGGTGAAAGGGGTTGCCTAACCCATGCAGTGAAAAGTCAAAGAATCATTATAAGTTGGCAAGTTTTTCTTTAATTTTCTGTTTTTCTTCAGAGTGATGGATATTACATTTTGAAATAATTTAAGCAGTGATCAATTTGTCACGATCTCATGGTCATTCAAGAAGAAGAAGAAGAGGTCAGTTCCGTTTGTGGACTGGCTTGTGTGCAAGGGTCCCTTGCCCGTCCGAGTGACACGTCGCTTAACTCCTTGTTGATCGGCCCTACAAAGATTTGGCTTTATACATGTTTCATTAATGGCAAAGTCTCCTTTTCAAAATAATATATGAATAATGATAGTGGCAGAGTATAATTAATCAGATTTTTGCTAAGTATTTAATAAATGGTATTTGGAGTCAATAAACAAACTGTGCCACCAAGTCCACTTCATTTACCGAAATTCGAAGGGCTATTTGCTACCAAAATTAAAAATAAATATTAAAACACACAATATATTATATTTAAACTCATGATGTACATGACAACTCAGTGGATCACTCATCGTGGATTATTATCTATTTTTATCAAGTCTTATCATTCGATCATGGGTCAACGATATTCTAACTGCACTCCTCTCGACTGATGTTCAAATCAACTGAAATATACATTTGAACATCATCGAACTAACCGACGGTCCGGTCTTCTATTTAAACTGTGTGGATCTCTACTGAACGACCACAATTATTTATTGGTCAAACTAAAGACTCGGTTGTTCGGACGTTGCTGCGGCGCCCATGAATGTACAGTCTAACATGCCAAATTGCGTGGGCTCCGTCTAATTAATGTTAAAGATAAGCATGCTTAGCTGCATGATTATATGCTGATAAGATCAGCATCCATTGATTTAACCTAGCTAGCTACTAGCTAGGTGCATGCATGGGATAATGTATTGACCTCTGCGTTTTATAGATATTTTACCTGCTCCTCCTTCCACTATATAAAAACAAAAAATTGCAAAAATTGTTATTTCAAATCTGCAACAAACTATGTTGTTCTCATTAGCACCGCCACACAGGCAGGTGAATAGTCAGCATCCTTGAATTATTAGTCATAGTTACTGGATTGCTGTCATACATGGCCCTTCAACAACCACATTGTATTTTTCAGATTGAATTGACAATTTCCTTCCAAGGTTTTACGTGGGTACATTAGTAGAAGGCGGTCATATATGCTTCGCTAGCTCTTTGCTTCGTGAAAATAAATTATATATATATATATATATATATAGGAACAAAAATGATATTTATGATTGCCGACAGATTCATCATCTACCTCAATTCTCACTCATGAACATTACTCTTTGTTTTTAATGTTATTTACAGCACGTGTCCTTCGTGCCTGTGCGGTGATGATTTCGGGGTTCCGTTCAATTGATTTTTTATGCATGGCTCTATTAGCTCTCTTTCCGGTACACCTTCACAAGATACATAGTATCTCCGGTGAATACGTTACCCTCTTGATACAACCTGTCTAGTTTTTCGCTCACCCGGTCATTTAAAATTGGATAAGCCATATAGTAGATAACTTTTAGACTAAAAAGTTTATTTTTTATATGATCTCATATTCAAATCCATCAGTTGCTAATATAATAACTAATAAATAAATTGAATTGGGTCTTTCATCGTTGCATTTCGGGCTGAATTGTGTGGGTTTGGACAGAGGTTTGTATCTAGGCTAGGCTTGGCTGTTCCTACAATAACAAGTTCCCTGAGACCCTTTGGTAGTAAATGTGATGATGTACAGCAAAGAGAAAATTAGAGTGGATTTTCAGATTCTGTCCCATAGGGCTTACTTTTAGCTGTAAGACATAGTTTGTGGATCTTCCTAGATTTTTATTGTGTGCAATCTTTGGTGTATGGCAGAAAACATAAAAGGAGCAGCAACAAATGGTGCTTTCTTGTCAAAGTATAGGTCCTGATTCCTGAAAATATAATGTTTCCACTAAAACTTGTTCTAATGAGTGCCACCATGCGAGTGGAGGACTTCAATTCTGAAATAACTTGTTAGAATAATCTTTGATTATTTCTATCTTCATCTTTTCACCTCAAATTCTCTGATCAAGCTGACTGGTTATATATTTTTTGTTCTTTCATCATTACCCTTATATATCTTTTTTAAATAGTCTTAAATAAATACTGCTTGCAAACTCTAGATTCATGATTTCATAGATATTGTTCTTAACATAGTAACATATAAGCAAGCTTAATTAACTAATAACGCTTTGGACTTCCTTGTTCTCCTTTCGTTATGTGTTTTTAGTTTAGGTATAGTCGGGTTTGCATGTGGTTCATAAACATTATTTTTTTAATAATTGGGGTGTCCGGACCAGCTTGCGCGTATCACAGCTAATCCCCGAGTTCACTGAACATCCTGCAAGCCCAATAAACATGTAAGACACCGCGAGGATGACAGGCATGCCTGACAAGACTTGAGTTTAGGATGAGAGGAAAGGATAACCCCTTCTTAATCAGCAGCCTAATACCCTGTTGGCTCATAATTTACTTATACAACCTTTTAAAGATCTAATGTTTCAAGATGAATTGTCATTCTAATAGCACAAGCTTCATAATTATCACCGTAAAAATAGGTGGTGAAACATCTAAAATGATTAGTTTAGTTTTCACTATTTCAATGTTTTTGGTTTTGTTTTTGTGTTTTATTTTTGTATTTATGCATACTCTCACCTCACAAATCACTAAGGAAAAGATTGTTTAGATAGCTAAAACGATATTGCAAAACAAACATAAAAAAAAAAAGTTGCATGGAAGATGATTGTATCATTTCATGACTCTTTTATATAGAGTTTCTGTTAAATAGAAAAACAATTAAATAGGTTGATTAAATAATAAATTATTGTTAACAAATCAATTAAAAAAAGAATTTATTCCTCAATTTGAAATCTTCCTGATGATCTTTCTTCATAACAGCACTCATGGTATTAAGATATTCTTACACTCATGATATTAAGATATTCTTTCAACATACTGTTCTAGCAGTAGGAGGGCGCCTCCTTACCGTAGTTTGAGTATTCCGGCCGTATTTGGAGGGTGTTTTTTTTATGATATTCTTGTTCGATCTTTTATCCCACACCCGTGATATTTTAAACTAGCCAATGTCTCGCGCCTCGTCGCGGGCGGTATCATATTTTTTTCAACAAAAAAATATTAATTGTTTTTTTATAATATATTTTTGGTCAAAATAATAAATTTATGCAGAATTCTTATGAAATGCAAGTTTTCTATAAAATATATGAATTTTAAATCGATATAAATTTATCTAGTTTAATAGGTTTAAAAGAAATAACAAACATAAAATTATCATCATCATTAAAAAAGCAAAAAAATTAATCATATTTTAAAGTAAAATAGAAATCTGTCAAGAGTGGGACTTGAACCCCCAACCTCTCAAACAGAATTTTTGTCTCTCGCCTTATAAACCCACTCGGCCACCTTAACATCCATTCATCTTTCTCGAAAATATATATTAAATTTAATTTTAATATGGATTTGCTAAAAAGAAATGTGTTGAGAGTGAGATTCGAACTCATGCCCTTTGAGAGGACCTTAATCTGACGCTCTTTAGACCATCATGGCTACCTCAACAAACGTTTATCTTTAACGAAAATATATATTAATAGTAGATGTTACTGTGGATTAGCATAGTAAAACTAGAACGTGTTTTATTGTATAGTTAATATATATATATATATATATATATATATATATATATATATATATATATATATATATATATCCTTTTATCAAAGCACAGGAAAAACACTGTAAATTGTTACGGTGCTTTTTGGGAATAGAAAATAACAATAAAAAATTTAAAAATAAAATACAATATAACCGATATAAATTAAAATTTCAGAACGATAAGTAAAAAAATAAATGAAAAAAATAAAAACAAAATCTAAGAATATAAATACATAAAATATGAATTATTTTTAAAAGTGAATGTAAAGAGATTTTACTCTATTAAAAAAAATCTCTCTAGAAGATGATTTCTTACAAAAGTTACATGATTCATTTCAAAAGTGAAATCTACAGCAGTTTCAGGGTAAAAAGTTGGGATAAAGAAACAAAGCTACGATACCTTTGAATTCGCGCGCATGCCAGCCTTCCTTCCTTCCTTGTCCGTGACGATTTTAGGCCGCTAAGCTCTCTGCCTCTCTCCCTCTACTTCACTCGTATATTTCTCTTTTCTCTTGAATCGGAAAAGGAGCTTTGCTTTTCTCCCTCCATATATCACTACCACAACTCTAGCTTCTTCTTACGAAGTCTGAAAAAACGTGAAAGCAATCTCCCACCTTATAACGGACGGCTCAGATCAAACTCTCAGACTTCTGCTGTACCTGGTTTCGGTCATCCGTTTTACTTCTGGTAAATTTATCACTATCTTCTTCCGATTTTTCTTCTAATTGCTTTTGAAATTTATTTTCTTTGAGCTGCGGAGTGTACTTGATTACTGTTTTGATTACGATTAGCTTTGATTATACGCATGTTTAAATTTATATTATTGGCTTAATCTGGCACTTTTATTTTTGAACTTTTTAGCTGCCGCACAACCTTTATTTTAAATTTACGAAGTGGCTTGAAAAGAATTATGGGATAAAAGCTGTAGGCCAGAACAATCATGTGTTGACCTTTATGTTATCGGATTGAATTGGTATTTTTTTATTATTATTATTAGTTGCTGCATAAAGAAAGATCCAAATTTTGTTTCATTTAAGATGTGTCATCGCCTAGCTTGGATCGGTAATTCTGATTGTTTGTTCAAACATATTTTGAAATTAAGCTGCTTGATGATTCGTGCTATTTTTGGCAACAATATTTGCAGAGTGAGGAATGGTTTCTCTCTCTCTCTCTGTTATTAGGTGGTGGTATTATTATTGTAAGATGCTTTCCGTGATGTTTATTTTTTTTATATTTTTTTTAGATTTGTTGAAGCGTTTATTGGAAGGATGGAGTCCTGTTATTGCATTGATACACAATGGCATGAAGAACTTCTTGTCAAATATCAGTATATATCAGATGTTTTAATTGCGTTCGCATACTTCTCGATCCCTATCGAGCTCATATACTTTGTACAAAAATCAGCTTTCTTTCCATACAGATGGGTACTTGTGCAGTTCGGTGCCTTTATTGTTCTTTGTGGTGCAACCCACTTTATAAATTTGTGGACGTTCTCGATGTATTCAAAAGCTGTTGCTGTGGTGATGGCTGCTGCAAAAATTGCCTGTGCTATTGTATCATGTGCAACTGCTTTGATGCTCGTCCACATTATTCCTGATATACTGAGTGTTAAAACCCGGGAATTATTTCTGAAAAATAAGGCTGAAGAACTTGATCAGGAGATGGGGCTTATCCTCACACAGGAAGAAATCGGAAGGCATGTTGGAATGCTGACTCATGAAATCAGAAGCACGCTCGACAAGCATACTATATTGAAAACCACTCTTGTTGAGCTCGGTAGGACCTTAGGCCTCGAGGAGTGTGCATTATGGATGCCTTCAAGAACTGGTTTGAATCTGCAACTTTCTCACACCCTGAACCACCATATACAAGTGGCATCTTCTTTACCAATAAATCTTCCTATAGTCAAAGAAGTCTCTAGTAGCACTCGAGCAATGCGTATACCATACACCTGCCCACTGGCTTGGATCAGGCCTATTGTAGGTAGATACCTGCCACCAGAGGTTGTTGCTGTTCGTGTACCTCTACTACATCTGTCAAATTTCCAAATTAATGATTGGCCTGAACTCTCTGCAAAAAGTTATGCGGTCATGGTTTTGATTCTACCAACAGAAAGTAATAGAAAGTGGCGAGACCATGAATTAGAACTAGTTGAAGTTGTTGCGGACCAGGTACTTTTATGATTTAACTTCCCTCTACCTTTTTTCTGTGTCGTTGAACAGTTCAAATGTTTTATTTAGTTGTTCCTTATACTCATACGTCTTGTTTGAATATAAGCTTGTGAAATGATGAGAAAGCATGGCCAATTGAAAAGCTAGTATAGAAAAGTTTGTCTGTGAGCTCATCTTTTATACACAAGGGATTGGAAATTTGCATGATACGAGGTGTTTCATTGCTCAGCTTAATGTTTTGGTTTTGGCATGTAACCTTGGAACATGTGGTTTGGTCATGTTTCTTTGGTGTGAATTTGTCGAATGAACATTGAGCAAGCTGCCATTCAAAATTGCAATATACGCTGCAATTGAATAAAAATGTTGGAAGAAACCAATCATTGGCACTTCATATTCTCTCATCTTTGCCAGCTAACTACGTGCTGTTATGTTGAGCACTATGAGAATGATCAGCATCATAAATGTCTTTTTTGGCAGTAATGTTTTATTTTAGGCATTCTCTCTGTACCTTTATAATCAGTTCCTTATTTTCCTTCCTTGCATCAGATGATAGTAAGCAAAAACTGTTTGTATGTGCCACAAATTGAAACTTAAACTGTGCTCCAAGGTAGTGGTTCAGTGTTGAAATTATCTTACATTCATCAGGTAGCAGTTGCTCTTTCGCATGCTGCTATTATTGAAGAGTCTATGGGGGCTCGTGATCAGCTCATGGAGCAGAATGTTGCTTTAAAATCAGCTCGTCGAGAAGCAGAAATGGCAATGCATGCTCGGAATGATTTTCTTGCTGTCATGAACCATGAGATGAGGACACCGACGCATGCACTTATTGCTTTGTCTTCACTTCTTTTAGAGACTGGACTAACTAGCGAGCAAAGAGTAATGATTGAGACAGTGTTAAGGAGTAGTAGCCTCTTGGCAAAACTTACTAATGATGTGCTAGATCTTTCTAGACTTGAAGATGGAAGCTTAGAATTAGACATTCAGACATTTAATCTTCATGAGGTTTTCAGAGAGGTCAGTCCCTTAGCTTCTACTTTCAACGTACATTAATGGAATTCAATGCAAGTTGGCACCTGCAGCACTTGCATAGAGGCATTGCTGTAACACTATCGATTTTTTTCTTCTATAAATGCAGGTTGTTAATCTGATAAAGCCCATTGCTTCTGTTAAAAATTTATCAGTGACTTCAATTATGGCCCTAGATTTGCCTGCACGGGCAGTTGGTGATGAGAAACGGCTTAAGCAAACAATTCTGAATGTTGTGGGAAATGCTGTCAAGTTCACAAAGGAGGGCTATGTTTCAATTGCAGTTTCTGTTGCAAAACCAGATTCTTTGAGAGATTGGAAACCTTTTGAATCGTACCCTGTGCTGAGTGATGACCACTTCTATCTACTAGTGCAGGTTGTTGACTGGCACAATCGGGTTTTACTCTGATAATTGCAGAGCTATGTTCCATCCATGTTAATAACATATAGATAGCAAACATTTATAAGGTTAAAGGCATCTCTTGGCATTCTAATAGAGTTGCAGTTTTGAAAGCTTCATGCGACTGTTATACTGTGTAACATGATTAGCTTATATAGAACATTAGTGTCAGCATGTATTCCTAACTTGGATATTAACCAGTGCATCATTTTCTGCATGCTTCATCCTTGTAGGTTGTTTGGAATGTGGTTCTGTTGCTGACCTAATCGTGTTGGTTGCTGCAGGTTAAGGATTCTGGCTGTGGTGTTCTCCCACAAGATATCCCGCTTCTTTTTACTAAATTTGCTCAGCTGCGAAGTGGATCTAGTCCAGGTGCAGGACTTGGACTTGCCATTTGCAAACGGTAGAGCTAAAACTTTCCTCTGCATTCCCCTGCGAAGTTTTTAGAAGTTTTCATATCGATCTTTTTTAGGACTGTCCCATCGCATGAAATTAACTGCAAAGATAGTTACTGTTAATTTGGAAGCGACCATATAAACCTCTGCTTGCTTATGTTTCATTTTCTTTAGGTTTTTTAACTTGTTTTCCTTATCTCAAATTATGGAAATCAGATTTGTAAATCTCATGGGGGGAGAAATATGGATAGAAAGTGAAGGCCTTGACAAAGGTACAGTGGCTACTTTCATTGTCAAACTAGGACTCTGAAACAAGCCAGATGATCCATCTGTGCGCCAAGCTGCATCTAAATGCCGAGGAAATCGTGGAAGTGGAGATCTGATTGACCATAAGCCTCTGTTCAGAAATGGTGATGGGGTTGCTTCTTCCAACCACGTTGTCAAAGAAGTCTCTAGATACCTGTATAAGCAGATAGGTATCTAAGAAGCAAATCTGATCGGAAATATATGAATGTTCTTTGTGATATTGTTTGGGGCTAATTGCGAGTGAAGGAGTTGATCATTAACTTGGAAACGTGGATGTAATATATCGGGCTAATACGAAACCAAAGAATAGGACATTAGTCATATATGAATACATCCTACAAATCACTTCGTAGTTAGTTCTATTTGGCTGAGTTGCGATGATAAAAGGTTATGCACTAGCCCTCCCTGCCATTGCCTTTTCTCATACTGATATATTCATCTTCTTCTCGGATCTGTGGGATTTCAGGGGTGTAGGGTTGAATTGAATCCCCGTAAAGCTGATGTCCAGCAAGGCCTAAAATTAACTTGATTATTGAAATTATTATTCCCTAATAAACTGGAAATTGCAGCTTCAGAATAGTCCGCAACCAGCACAGCTTCACTGTCGCAGGATTACTAGCAAACTTACATTGACACCAGCACCTGGTTTTGTTATATTTATAGTGCTAACTTACATCATATGTTTGTCTAAGAACAGAAGCCTGGAAAAAGTAATGAAAACAAGGGACCAAAAGAGACCCCTTTGGAAGCATGCAACAGAGATGGCCTTCAAAGGATCTGCATCGTTAATGGTTCGTGTAAGTATGGATTCCAATGTGGTTGTATACGTATCTCCAGCAAAAGTGGTATGACATCCATTATAAATTGTTTTCTGGATGATTAAATAATTGGTTTCAATCAATTGGAAGGGTCTTCATCAAATTAGATATAGACTTTATTTTGTATTTTATTTTTTATCCTTTTTTTTTAATCTTTTTGTATGATTGAAATTCTTTTTATCAATTTTATCTTTTAATGTATAATTGATTGAGAATTGCATTTCAAGGTTTTTTTCTTTTCAAATTAGATGTTTTACGTCTGATGATTTAAGTAATGAGTTTAAAAGGTTTGACATTATTCTTTTTTAAAAAAAATCCTACAATTCTCTTTTGTTTTCATTGGATTATTTCAATCGCATGATTTGGGCTATGCTCAAGTGAGATATCTCAAATTGGTTCATATATAATTAACATGATTAGGGCATATCCAATGAAAGATACTATTTAGTAGAGCTAAATTGGTAATATGGTGTTTTGAATAATATAAAAATGATTTTGTTATGGGTACTCAATGATAAAAAAAAATCATTTAAAGAGACTGTTGCATTTTAATATATTTAATACATAACTATTTTAAGAACTTAACACGACTTGGTTGATTTGACGGGTCTAAAAGCAACTTGAACAATTCTTGGTCAACTTAATAATTAAAAACAAAACTCAGACCTTCTCATCAAATCCATAATATAGGTTATAAGACCAAAATAATCTTATAAAAAATAATTCAAAACAATATAGTTTTTATAGGACCAATAATACAATTGTATAAGGAATGTCTTAATTAACTAGAGAAGCAGCAACCGTGGTTGATATTGTTGTTAATTTTATTTTATCATTTTTATTTTATACTTAATCTTATTCGTGTATTTTCAATGATCTGTAAATATTGTTGGAGAAGAAAAAAATCATTCTCTAATTAAAAATGGGTTTATTTAATATTTTTTAAATTTCAATATGTTAATTCTTATGTTTAGGGTAACTGTGATGCTTCAATGACTCCATGGATAAAATTGAAACTTAAACACTTTTTTACTACTATTTTTAAAGAAATAGACAACAATAACGGGCAAGGGGTTGGAGATGAATAAGAACATTAAGGCAATTTTTTTTTTAATTTTAAAAGAAAGTTTATTTGATGGGTAATGAGTTGAAGATGGAGTTCCGATGGGTATATGGTTTGGGTGGTGGCTATATTCTAATAAGAATAAGAAAAAAATTTGGAACGGGTAGTGGTTAGTTTTTTCTTTTCTTTTCTTTTATTTGATGATAAAATTATAATATATATAGCCTATAAATGTTTTTTTAATTAATAATTCAATTACAGTGGTGATTTGCAGTTTTTTTTTAAAAAAAACAATTTTTAATTAAGAGGGTGTTTGAGAATATATAAGTGATTGTTTATCAAAATGTTTTTTTCTTGAAAAATCATTAAGCAATATTTTATTTTTTAAAAAAAAAATTGTTATCAGAACATCAAAATAATTTAAAAATATAAAAAATAATAATAAAATTTATTTATTTAAAAGTGTTTTTAAAACAAAAATAAATAAACAAGCCCTAAATTTTACCTGATATTTGATATTATAAGCAGTAGCGTATAGAATATAATTTTCAAAACTAATTAGAGAAAATAGAATGACGTGTAATCAGTGACGAGTGCATGTAATATTTTCTCTTTCATAGTGGTAAGGGTAAGAGCTTGCGTCGTGTGTTTTTTTATTGTATTTTAAAAGTATGTTTTACTTAATATAATATTTAGTTAATAATAATAATAATAATGACTAGTAGGTGTTTAATTTAATCTGTTTTTTTTAAGTAAAATAAATATTATTAGTATTTTAATATATCTATAATTAAAAACGTTCTGCTCACGGAAAGGTCCACCAGGCAGCATGAAGCATGGTTCACACGTGGGCAACGAGTACATTGGCGGTGGTAGTTAATTTGTACTGCGTTTTGTCTTCTAGCAGTTCCTCGTACGAAGAGAGGAATATGAGGAGTACAAGTTAACTGTATATAAAAAGCATAAGCAATGGGCGCCCACCGTCGCCATGCTCGCCAACCGCTAGTTTTGTTGGCCAAAGAAAGGAATCCAAAACCATCAACGCCGCTGGAAGCTCCAGATTTACCACCTCAGCTTCCATGGCCCCACTTGCTCCCACAACATTCCACCCCACCGCGTTTAGCCTCTCCGCTTGACAGCTTTGACCCCTGTCTTCATGATGCCTTCCGAGCAGTTGTATGGAGTAGAAGCGAGTTTTGCGAACCATTCATCCTTGACCACCTTGCTTGTGGAAGAAAGGTTTCAGAATATTTTGTCAGAGGGACCTCAAATTTGCCTCAGACTTCATTACCGTTTATATAATATTTGAGTCTCGAATTTAACTGTAAAGTGGTTAGGTCGTCGGAATTAAAACTCTTTTCAGGTCTAAATATAAAGAGATTCGTATGATTTGCGTTGGGATAAGCAATAGAAAACTGGCATGCGTATTATAGAATAATTGGAGTAAAATTGGTAGAATGAAAAGGTTCCCATATACTCATAATGCGTATTTCAGAACCCTTGCCATGGTTTCGAACAGTCTTCAAAGTAGTTTGCAGGGAGGATAGCAAAAGCACGAAATTGAAGGATTGAAATTTCATCAAACTTCAAAGTAGTTTGCAGGGAGGATAGCAAAAGCACGAAATTGAAGGATTGAAATTTCATCAAATGACAGTTGAATAATAAAAATTACATTTTGACAGCAAACTCAAGAATCTCAGCTTCTGTTAATTAAAACAGCACAATCCTTAAAAGCGTAATTAATCATCAATTTCCCAATCTACAAAACCAGAAAGAAAGAACAAGAAGCCGTGCCGTCGCCACTACAGAGGTGCGGCAGAAGTGACAGGAGCATCAACACAATCATCAAAAAAGTTCCAAAGACTATCCACGAGGCTTTCCTGGTTAGTCCCATTTGGTGCTGTTGATTGCCCATCAAGATACGGAATCTGATAAAACTTCATGAAGTTCTCATACGCCATTAACTCCTCGGTCAGCTTCTGCACCTCGCTTTCTTCCTCCCTAGTTTCCAAATCCACCACCACCTCCTCCTTATTCATCCCTTTCTTCTCCTCCTCCAGTTTCTCCTCCTCCACCTTCACTTGACCGGTATAATTATTGCTCTCCACATTATGATTACAGCCCAGCAGTCCTGTCACCTCCTCTGAACCTGACCCGGAATCATCCTCCCCAGAAGTAGCGATTGGTTCGTTGACTAAACATTTTGAATGATAGGTTTTGATCTGGTATCCATCATAACCGTACCCAGAATCATAACCTTTTGAGAAATGACAAGTGGGAGCTTGGTACAGGAAAGGCTTGGTTTTCGTGTTTTGGGACGTGTAGCGATGCTCATCTTCGTTAGGAAAATTGACTTTGGCTTTCTTGCCGCGAATCTGGCGAGCCTCTCTGTCGTAGGCTCGAGCTGCTTCCTCGGCAGTGTTAAATGTACCCAACCAAACGCGGACTCCTTTTCTTGGGTCACGAATCTCAGCTGCCCATTTACCCCAAGGTCGCTGCCTTATACCCCTGTATAGGTTCTTCCTCTGCCTCTTGGCATTCGGCTTCTCCACTTGCTCATGATCCCCTGTTTTTGCATAAATTCCACATTCAATCAACTTTAAGAAAAAAAATAACAAGAGATGAAATGAGAGAAACTGGTACCTGAGGTGGCTTGGGATCGTTTGAGAGTGAATGACTCCTGGTTGCGGATAGGACTCGGATATGAGTCGAAGGGGCCGGGTTTCTTGAAGGATGAGTTGGGCCAGAACTCAGAAGCCGCGACACAGTGGCCACGGTTACGAGGGATGAGGTCGGCCAAAATAGCACCGCCACACATCTTTCTTCAATTCACTAGAAATAAAAGGAAGAGAAATCTGTCGATAGTAAAGGAAATAGGACGAGGGAAGAGGGAGTAATGAAGACGAGTTGGGATAGGATTTTCAAAGAAGGATATTCTGAAATGGAAGGATTGTAATTATATGTAGTGTGAGGAAACGGGGTAGGTGCGTGACAGCAGTGGGCACATGTCGGTGAGGTGATGGAACTTTCTTTCGATAGGCATAGCCTTCTTATCCTTTTATTATTATTATTATTATTGATTTTAATTCAATTTACTAATTCAATTAATTTTATAAATTTTAAAATTAATGAAAATATATTAATAAGTATATTGCTCGAACCGAGAATATCTAACATGGCCGGCCTTCTTAGTTTGCTTGGGTGTTTCGTGGACGTCAATTCTAGTTAAAGTTCGAGGCTTATCTTTCAAGATCCTGAGAGCTTAATTTCTTGTAATAAAGGAAATAGGAAATATATAAAAAAAGCAAAGGACATGCTGGCGATGCCTTATGGGACGGAGGGAGGAGAAAGCAGTCATTGCGTTTAAGTAATTAACTCAGCTTTGCGACTTTTGTTCCTTTTGATGATGTGGGTTTTGTTATGTTTTTTCGATTTACAAATTCTATTATTTTTTAAATTATTTATTTCATACTTAAGAATTATTTTGATATACTAGTATAATAATAAATTTACAAAAATAAAAATATAGCTTGAAAAATACTTTTCTATATGCTCACTATTGTTTTAATATTATATTTTTGATATTGCATTAATCAATACAATATTGTATTGATTGTAAAATGAGTTGTCATTTTTTTATTTTTTTATAGAACTATTTTCGTTTCATAACCCAAGTATGGACATGAGAAGATAACTTGGATTCGATTATTTTTTTATTTTTTTTCAATTTTACTACTTAAAATCAGATTAATAATTCAATTTTCTATTTTTTCTTGATTTTCTTTTAATGAGATTATAAAGCATCATGATCTTATCAAGAATTTGATAGATTAACCTTAATTGATTCAGGTCAATCTAATACAATATATTTTTACTGGTTTTTATATTGTTTTAAAATCTGTAAGTTTACTCCATTATACCAAGCTAACCCTTGAATTGTTTAGTTTCTTACTACTAGAAAACACGTTAAGAATGCTTGAACTTTTATATTGACATTCATGAGAGAGAAATGCTAGAGTGTAATACTACTTCTAAAATGATTATATAGGTAAAATCAAAATCAAGAAATCAGCTCTAAACGCTATTTAGCAGGCTTGCTAATTAAAGGTTAAGGGCAAGGTGAAATCAGGTCCATTAAGCTGCTGCATTTGTGTTCTAGCCTATCCCTTGTTATGATATCAGGTCCAAATACATGGGAAAATCCCATTAGTGGCCCAATATTTTGCACTTAAGTTTCACAGGAAAAAATTCTTTCGTTTTAAAAATATTTTTGATTTTTTTTATATTTTTAGATTATTTTTATTTGTTGTTATCAAAAATATTTAAAAATAAATAAATAATATATATTTTTAAACAAAAAAAACTTATCTATCAAATTCAACAACGATACTCCCGAGCAGCTTAGTGGGCTTCCCAATGGCAATGGAATTCACTTACACGTGGTTTTGTTTACTGGATTTTGTTTCTTATTATTCCTTGCTGGGAAATGATTTATATGTCATGAATATTAATTTCTAGAATAATAAATTCAATTAGGATATCTGTTGAAAGAATAATCTAAAATAGTTGGATTGAACTGCATATTGTTGTTAGCCATGGTATTTAAAGAAGAAATTCTCGTTAAAAGATATTATATATTTTATTTTGATTTATTTGATGAAAGATGCGAGTCATGAAGCCCTAAATTTCTCTCATTGATTTTTAAATAGATTGATTCGTAAATATAGTTTATCAACTTATTTTTTATTGTAAGTCCCAGGTTAAACACAGATACTAAAATCAAGGTCAGTGTGCCACTTCTTTTTATTTTATTTTTTAAAATATGAGTGATGCGAACCTTGTGACCACGTGGTCACGTAACCCACAACCAATAATGAAATCTAGTTCCGGGAAGCCGAAATAGGTCTAATAGAACTGTGATACAATGAAAACATGTCTCAAGGCACCACTACTATTGGAATGAGTAGAATGACACCACGAAACCAGTTAATCTTCGATAAGTCGGATTCAGTTCGTTTATTAACTAAAGAATGCAAAATCACTCTCACACATAAACTGAAAAGTTCAGAATTTAAATTTAATCAATGGCTACCAAAATTAGGGTTACATGAATTTAAATAGTTATTAAGAATTAACCGTAATGGACCTCTTATGTAGACTTAAATAAGATCAACTTAAAATTGACCCAAAATTCTAAATTGAAAAGAACATAGTTTTAATTAAGCCCACACAAGTCTTGAGCTGTAGCTAACAAAATTAAATATAGCCATAAGGTTTTCTTTTATAGTCTTCCACAAGGCCCATTAATCTTATGTTGTAGTAGGATTTTTTTGATTTATTTGTTGTCCTCACTTCATGGCCCAAAAAATGTTGAATTGGACTCCTTCTACACATGAATAAAATGTCCTACGGTCTCCTCTTGATACTCCAATGGTCCTTGCAATTTTGAACTCGTTGAAACCTTTAAAATCAATGCATTCATCGTCTCTTTCAATGTCTTTGTCTAAAACCATGTCATCGAACCATTTGGAACATGTAATGGGTCATTGCTAGTGTTTCTGGGCTGGTACACATCGGTGTGGCTTCATAAAAAAATTATTTGCTCCTTATTAATTTATCTTGAATTCATTACTCAAGTAGTGATTTTAATAAGTTAACATAATTTGATTTATATTATTCATTTAACATGCCTTTTCTAATTAATTTGTTTTCCCTTGATATTATGTTGGTTGAAAATTGAACTTTGTAATTTGTTTTTATTAATTTGGGGTTATCAAAATCTCAAGAACTAAATCGCAAGTTTTGTAGGCCAACTCTTTTTCTACGATCCTTTTTAATTGAGTTTTTTTAATTATGTTTATATATTTTCTATCTATAAAGTTATCCTGAATATATATTGAGTTGGGGTATGACATATTGATTCAGGTTGACCCGATTTATTAATTTTTTAAATAAATATAGAGGTTATCACCCTTTAATAACTTCTTCTTCCTTTTCATTTAGTTTTTTTATAAAAAAAAATCATCCTTAAATATTAGGTTGTTCGGGAATTGGACATTGTATTTTTATTTCTCAATTTTTTTTATGTGGAGTTATCATCGTTCATGTATTTAGTTTTTATTATTATTTAAACCTTCAATATTGGATCTATTTGGAATGAAACTTTATAACTTTTTATTTGTTTTGAGAAAGTTACCTTGATCTTATAATCTAGATTGCGTGTTTAAAATATTAGTTTAAATTGACTTGGGTTTTTTGTTTGCCATTTTTAAAAAAATTATTTCATCATTCAAAATTAAGCTTAATATTTCTATGATGTTATCTTGATCTCATGAGGAGGTTGACAAGTTAATTCAATTTTATTGGTAGTTTTTTTTTTTTAATTTTATATTTCAACAATGTGTTAATTAAAAACTATACTAAATGGCAGTAGAATTCACTTATACGTGGTTCTGTTTTCTGGACATCGGATCTTATTATTATTCCTTGCTGGAGAAGAGGTCATTCTGGATTTCAAAATATTCTTCATTTCTCAACCACGTCCTCACCACTGTCGGCTGTATCGGTCAGCTCAAAAACAAATTCTGACTGCAACACATTTTGTATATAAACTTCTAAAATTCTCAAACTCGTCCTCACCTCTGTCGTAGGCTCGAGCTGCTTCCTCGGCAGTGTTAAATGTACCCAGCCAAACGCGGACTCCTTTTCTTGGGTCACGAATCTCAGCTGCCCATTTACCCCAAGGTCGCTGCCTTATACCCCTGTATAGGTTCTTCCTCTGCCTCTTGGCATTCGGCTTCTCCACTTGCTCATGATCCCCTGTTTTTGCATAAATTCCACATTCAATCAACTTTTTTTTTTAAAAAAAACAAGAAATGAAATGAAATGAGAGAAACTGGTACCTGAAGTGGCTTGGGATCGTTTGAGAGTGAATGACTCCTGGTTGCGGATAGGACTCGGATATGAGTCGAAGGGGGCGGGTTTCTTGAAGGATGAGTTGGGCCAGAACTCAGAAGCCGCGACACAGTGGCCACGGTTACGAGGGATGAGGTCGGCCAGAATAGCACCGCCACACATCTTTCTTCAATTAGCTAGAAATAAAAGGAAGAGAAATCTGTCGATAGTGAAGGAAATAGGACGAGGGAAGAGGGAGTAATGAAGACGAGTTGGGATAGGATTTTCAAAGAAGGATATTCTGAAATGGAAGGATTGTAATTATATGTAGTGTGAGGAAACGGGGTAGGTGCGTGACAGCAGTGGGCACATGTCGGTGAGGTGATGGAACTTTCTTTCGATAGGCATAGCCTTCTTATCCTCTTATTATTATTATTATTATTATTATTATTATTATTATTATTATTATTGATTTTAATTCAATTAATTTTATAAATTTTAAAATTAATGAAAATATATTAATAAGTATATTGCTCGAACCGAGAATATCTAACATGGCCTTCTTAGTTTGCTTGGGTGTTTCGTGGACGTCAATTCTAGTTAAAGTTCGAGGCTTATCTTTCAAGATCCTGAGAGCTTAATTTCTTGTAATAAAGGAAATGGGAAATATATAAAAAAGCAAAGGACATGCTGGCGATGCCTTTTGGGACGGAGGGAGGAGAAAGCAGTCATTGCGTTTAAGTAATTCATTCAGCTTTGCGACTTTTGTTCCTTTTGATGATGTGGGTTTTATTATGTTTTTTTCGATTTACAAATTTTATTATCTTTTTAAATTATTTTTTTCAAACTTCAGAATTATTTTGATATACTAATATAATAATAAGTTTTAAAAAATAAAAAATATAGCTTGAAAAATACTTTTCTATATGCTCACTATTGTTTTAATATTATATTTTTTGATATTGCATTAATCAATACAATATTGTATTGATTATAAAATGAGTTTTGTCATTTTTTTTTATAGAACTATTTTCGTTTCATAACCCAAGTATAGATATGAGAAGATAACTTGGATTCGATTATTTTGTTTTTTTTTTCAATTTTACTACTTAAAATTAGATTAATAATTCAATTTTCTATTTTTTTTCTTGATTTTCTTTTAATAAGATTATAAAGCATCATGATCTTATCAAGAATTTGATAGATTAACCTTAATTGATTCAGGTCAATCTAATACAATATATTTTTACTGGTTTTTATATTGTTTTAAAATCTGTAAGTTTACTCCATTATACCAAGCTAACCCCCCTTGAATTGTTTAGTTTCTTACTACTAGAAAACACGTTAACAATGCTTGAACTTTTATATTGACATTCATGAGAGAGAAATGCTAGAGTGTAATACTACTTCTAAAATTGATTATATAGGTAAAATCAAATACATCAAAATCAAGAAATCAGCTCTAAACGCTATTTAGCAGGCTTGCTAATTAAAGGATAAGGGCAAGGTGAAATCAGGTCCATTAAGCTGCTGCATTGTGTTCTAGCCTATCCTTTGTTATGAAAGCAGGTCCAAATACATAGAAGTAGCTCTTTTCGTCCAGTCCATGGAAAAATCCCATTAGTGGCCCAATATCTTGCACTTAAGTTTCCCAGGAAAAAATTCTTGCGTTTTAAAAATATTTTTGATTTTTTTTTTATATTTTTAGATTATTTTTATTTGTTGTTATCAAAAATATTTAAAAATAAATAAATAATATATATTTTTAAACAAAAAAAACTAATCTATCAAATTCAACAACGATACTCCCGAGCAGCTTAGTGGGCTTCCCAATGGCAATGAAATTCACTTACACGTGGTTTTGTTTACTGGATTTTGTTTCTTATTATTCCTTGCTGGGAAATGATTTATATGTCATGAATATTAATTTCTAGAATAATAAATTCAATTAGGATATCTGTTGAAAGAATAATCTAAAATAGTTGGATTGAACTGCATATTGTTGTTAGCCATGGTATTTAAAGAAGAAATTCTCGTTAAAAGATATTATATATTTTATTTTGATTTATTTGATGAAAGATGCGAGTCATGAAGCCCTAAATTTCTCTCATTGATTTTTAAATAGATTGATTCGTAAATATAGTTCATCAACTTATTTTTTATTGTAAGTCCCAAGTTAAACACATATACTAAAATCAAGGTAAGTGTGCCACTTCTTTTTATTTTATTTTTTAAAATATGAGTGATGCGAACCTTATGACCACGTGGTCACGTAACCCACAACCAATAATAAAATCTAGTTCCGGGAAGCCGAAATAGGTCTAATAGAACTGTGATACAATGAAAACATGTCTCAAGGCACCACTACTATTGGAATGAGTAGAATGACACTACGAATCCAGTTAATCTTCGATAAGTCGGATTCAGTTCGTTCATTAACTAAAGAATGCAAAATCACTCTCACACATAAACTGAAAAGTTCAGAATTTAAATTTAATCAATGGCTACCAAAATTAGGGTTACATGAGTTTAAATAGTTATTAAGAAGTAACCGTAATGGACCTCTTATGTAGACTTAAATAAGATCAAATTAAAACTGACCTGAATTCTAAATTGAAAAGAACATAGTTTTAATTAAGCCCACACAAGTCTTGAGCTGTAGCTAACAAAATTAAATATAGCCCATAAGGTTTTCTTTTATAGTCTTCCACAAGGCCCATTAATCTTATGTTGTAGTAGAATTTTTTTGATTTATTTGTTGTCCTCACTTCATGGCCCAAAAAATGTTGAATTGGACTCCTTCTACACATGAATAAAATGTCTTACGGTCTCCTCTTGATACTCCAATGGTCCTTGCAATTCTGAACTCGTTGGAACCTTTAAAATCAATGCATTCATCGTCTCTTTCAATGCCTTTGTCTTAAACCATGTCATCGAACCATTTGGAACATGTAATGGGTCATTGCTAGTGTTTCGAGTTGAGTACGCATAAGTGTGGCTTCATAAAAAAAATATTTGCTCCTTATTAATTTATCTTGAATTCATTACTCAAGTAGTGATTTTAATAAGTTAACATAATTTGATTTATATTATTCATTTAGCATGCCTTTTCTAATTAATTTGTTTTCCCTTGATATTATGTTGGTTGAAAATTGAACTTTGTAATTTGTTTTTATTAATTTGGGGTTATCAAAATCTCAAGAACTAAATCGCAAGTTTTGTAGGCCAACTCTTTTTCTAAGATCCTTTTTAATTGAGTTTTTTTAATTATGTTTATATATTTTCTATCTATAAAGTTATCCTGAATATATATTGAGTTGGGGTATGACATATTGATTCAGGTTGACCCGATTTATTAATTTTTTAAATAAATATAGAGGTTATCACCCTTTAATAACTTCTTCTTCCTTTTCATTTAGTTTTTTTATAAAAAAAAATCATCCTTAAATATTAGGTTGTTCGGGAATTGGACATTGTATTTTTATTTCTCAATTTTTTTTATGTGGAGTTATCATCGTTCATGTATTTTGTTTTTATTATTATTTAAACCTTCAATATTGGATCTATTTGGAATGAAACTTTATAACTTTTTATTTGTTTTGAGAAAGTTACCTTGATCTTATAATCTAGATTGCGTGTTTAAAATATTAGTTTAAATTGCTTGGGTTTTTTGTTTGCCATTTTTTAAAAAATTATTTCATCATTCAAAATTAAGCTTAATATTTCTATGATGTTATCTTGATCTCATGAGGAGGTTGACAAGTTAATTCAATTTTATTGGTAGTTTTTTTTTTTAATTTTATATTTCAACAATGTGTTAATTAAAAACTAAACTAAATGG